>CM055963.1:54362500-54372500 GCA_029531755.1 Holothuria leucospilota | reverse complement strand
AGAAGCTGTTTCTCCTAGAACAAGAATCCTAACTCTGTATATTTTGTGATATGTAACAATAACATATTTAATTGGTGGAAAGTGAAAAATAAAAATGATTATAAATTTTTAATATCTATTAAGCTATTTGTAGATATGCCGAGACACTTTGATCCTGACATGAGTAGTCTGGGGCTAAAAAGTATGTCATCCCTCTTCGTCAAATTATATGGGGGGGGGGGGGCTTAGCCCCTACCTTCCCAACGGCTTCATTTGCATCTGCAATTTTGTTTGCTGTCTGCAGAAGCTTCTGTATCTTTAAATCTTAATTACTAGAAGAAACATTTTTAACTAAGTGTTAATTTATCATTTAATGGGACTATTGCATTACCCCAAAAGTATTTAGGAATGTTCCCATATCTCTAGAAGTAGCTGGTATACACTTTGACACAAATTCAAATAATGGTCTCACTCTGGTTGGTCTGTGATGACTTGTAAAGATTACTAAGTACAGCGGACAGCTCACACACAGTTGTGTGAGGATATGACCTTGAGGAATTTAAACTCATGACAGGCCAGAGTAGCTTTGCACAAGTCCTGCAGGATGTCGGTACTATGCAGGTGTTTTTCTGATTAATTACAGGGGGTGGTGAGGGCTAGAGGTGACTTTTGAAGGGAAACTGTTTTACTGTCCGGGGCGATATTTACTGCTCTTTAAATGTACTGACGTATTAAGGACCTTGAAACAGCTGCCTACCTATAAAGACATCCTTGATAGTTGTCAGAAAAATCTTCATACATCCAGGTGGATTTTGAGGTTGAATTCGTCGAACCTTTCTCTGTTTTTGAGAAAGGTAACAACTTAAAACGACTTTGTAGATAATTCCTTCGGATGTTGGAAATAGCGGTAGAAGTGCGAATGATCCATAGATAGCTGGTTTGAATGGCACTTCTTCGTCACCTATGTTCCCTACTGCATGCACTGCAGTGGCGATGCCCATTGAAACCACTATTCCACGTACTAGGCTTGCAGGAAAATGCCTTGCAAAGTTATCAGAAAAAGCGTACTTTAAAAGAAGTGCAAGGAAAACTGAGAACAACAGCTGACCAAGAAATCTGCTCGACGGAAAAAAAGGCTGGTCTGTCATTTGTACGCACACGTTGTATTCTTTCTCTCCGATTACCCGTTTCATCATGCAGGTTTGCTTGAGCGACATAGGAAGGTAGGTTCCAAAAATCCGAAAAGAGCCCAATACAAAAAACACTTCCGGTACACCACCACACAAAGGCATGTCTATTTCGACCGAGATACAAAAGATGTAAACACAAAATCCCTCCAAAAAACAGTAAAAAATATGCCAGACGTTTGTATTTCACCATTTTGGATGTGAATATCAGTTTGTATTTCAGCTGCTGTCACGAGTGGGCATGCAGTTGACTATACAGTCTGTCCGCAACTACTGAGTTAATGAAGTCACGTGACCACTTCTCTAGCATTCCCGCCTACTGGTAAATCTGGGCGAATGAAATTTCGCGGAACTGTGACTGGCAAGTGTGGTCCACCTTTTGTTGAATAATGCAAAAGTAGGCGTACACCTTCCTATCTTGGTGTTGGTAAGTGAATCTTTGATCTTCCTTCCTCTTGGAAATCAAAGATTTTTTAGGTTTTTCTATTATATTTTTCAAAAATACGCTCTCAGAAAGATGCAGTGAATTCTCATGTGTTAAAAGGTGGTGTCAAACTTTGCGAGTACCTGACTCATGGAGTGATGCAGTTTGATGTTTTTCTATCGATGTTTGGGAAGACTAGAACATAGGATTCTTTTCTGCCAATACCAAAACACGTAGTTAATTTATGGAGTGAACTGGTAAACAACCGTTAAAACTGTAGCGAATTTATGTACAACAATGTATGCAAAATGTTGTGTCAGTGTATGTACACACGTTATACTAGGCCTATAGGCTGTATAATGTGCTTTAGTGCTACGCGTTATCGTGTGTTTCTGGTGGGGTGGGGGGGGGGGGGGGTGGGGGGGGGGGGGGTTGGGGGGGGGGGGGGGGGCGCGGGGGGGGTGGTGGGCGGGGGGGGGGGGCAAGGGTGTTGGGGGGGGGGCGGGGTGGTGGTCGGGGGGGGGGCGGGGGTGGGGGGGGGTGGGGGGGGGGGGGGGTGGGGGGGGGGGGGGGTGGGGGGGGGGGGGGGTGGGGGGGGGGTGGGGTGGGGGGGGGGGGGGGTGGGGGGGGGGGGGGGTGGGGGGGGGGGGGGGTGGGGGGGGGGGGGGGTGGGGGGGGGGGGGGGTGGGGGGGGGGGGGGGTGGGGGGGGGGGGGGGTGGGGGGGGGGGGGGGTGGGGGGGGGGGGGGGTGGGGGGGGGGGGGGGTGGGGGGGGGGGGGGGTGGGGGGGGGGGGGGGTGGGGGGGGGGGGGGGTGGGGGGGGGGGGGGGTGGGGGGGGGGGGGGGTGGGGGGGGGGGGGGGTGGGGGGGGGGGGGGGTGGGGGGGGGGGGGGGTGGGGGGGGGGGGGGGTCATTGTGCAATTGTATACTGCTCTATACTTGAGATTAACATACTGCAGCGGGGTTTTCATGGGGCATTACCAACATTGTCAGGTGTAAGCTTTAACTAGTGACTAAAGGGTCCCCATGCAACCTGAGCCTGCAGTAGCTGCAGAGATGCAATGCCATATATATTCCAAAGAGCATGGAGTAGAAGAGGCCCTCGAGACCAACTGCGCGCCTGCATGCACTTTGGGCCTTCAAGCCAAACAAACAAGTCACTTTTACCATGAGTCGACGAGTTGATAAAAATTTACCTCTGAGAGGCCAAACCTCTGCTCATATTGGGCCTGTATTATATGTTGATGTGCTTTACACAACCCTCCCCATCATTGTCATGATTATCAGGTGTGCTCCCCCCTTCCTGAGATGGACCTCCCCACCTTTGGGCACCCTGCCCCCTACAGGCAGCGTCCTCGCATAATCCACTGATAGCCTAATGCAACAATTCTCAGACTGCTTGGGGTGATGTTAGTTAGTGAAGTGCAGATGGACTATAAGGTTCATAGGTAGTCAGTTAGAGCGTCAGTGAGGCCCCGGCCCACTACCTGTACATAAGTGTCCACCCAGGTGACACGCCTACGACAAAAGAGATATGGTTCAAAAATGGCTGCCAGACTCTGACTCGGTGCGGTTTGTACCTATCGGACACAGCGGTGGTCTCGAGGCCTTCAGGACTCTGACCTTGGTGATTCCTGACCATCAACTCAAGACCGGGCTCAGATTTGGGACAGGTGACTGTGGCTCCAACCCACTTTAACTTCACGATGCTTGCAGACTTGTTGGTCACTTGCTTGAATGAGATAATCAGTTTTAACGTTGAATCCCTGAAGGAATGTGTCAGTTCTTCAATTAAAGAATTTTCTGTAGCTGGTAATGAAAACGGTTTATATGCGCAAACTGTTTCAAATTGACCGAACTATGCAATGAATACCAAGGTTCAACCAGGCCCCATGTATCACGGTAGCAACAGATTTTTTCCAACTACCTTAGAGGGCCATGTTCATGGGAAAACACGGGGGTCTTCTTATACAGGTATTTCATACAAGGTTCTTGAATATTTGAGTATCATTGGTTATAAGGACAGACCGAATTAATTTTCCCGTGTACACCTGGCTGAGCCTGGAGTCCCAGGAAGACTTAGCAAATCGCTTTTTCCCGCAGAAAAGCCCTTGCCCTGCCTACAAAGTTCCAACCTGAGTAATTTCAAACCCAGCGATTCTCAATAAATAACTCCCATGGGTTCGCCCACTGTTGGCAAACATCCCAGGCACTTTTCCCAGACAGTACTGGATAGCCCAGGTTGGTAAATATGAGCTAATGATGCTAGGGGCATCAAATTTTCACTTAAGTGGACTCCGGCTGGACTCCGGCTACCGAGTCCAGTGTTGACAGCCCAAGGCCGGGCCAAAGTTCCCCCGATTCCAGACCTCCCATTCCGGGGCCAATGGGGGCGCGAGTCCAGAAAAAAACTGGACATCTGAGTCACGGAATTTGAGTCCCAGAGTCCCGACTCGGGTGTTACAGCTGCCTCTTTGTAGCAGATCCTATGTATGTTGTAATTGATTCTTCATTTCAGCCTAAATGTTGGTTGGATAATATAGTCTTATAGCCAAGCTCTAAGATTCCGCTCGCTTTTATGTTTCCGAAATTCCTGGATAATAGAGAATGCTTTCTTGATTTAGAGAAAAAATCTCGTTCTCGGGGTTATCCTAGTAAATAGTACGGTGAAAAAATAAGTAAAGCTGATGGCCATTCTAGAGCTCACGGAATTTTAAAGAAGGCGTCTATTAATAGTCGAATCGTACTAAACTTAAGGCTCCTGGCACTAGTAGTTAGCCAGAAACCCCCGTCACCCGCCTTTTAGGGATATTCTTCAAAAACATTTTCATATCATTGCAGGCCTTTCCAACAATCATGCGCAAGGAAATCAAGGCTCCCCCCAAAGTAGTTTTTTCAGGGGGGCCAACCGCCTAATTTACGTAAACTTCTGGTGCATTCAACTCTTAAAAGCCGATGTAGAGCCGCAAACGCACAAGGGTTGCTTTAAGTCACACGAACGCAATTGTTGTCACCTTGTAATGTTCTTAAGAAACCAGAGTTTTTTAAAAGTCAGACTACAGGTGTTACCTATAAAATCTTTAACTCAACTTACTTGTACATTCTACTTTGGTTGGTATCTACTTAATTAATTGCTTAGATTGTAAGAAACAATATGTAGGTGAAAACAGGGGGTGAACTTAGACAAAGACACAGAGGTCACAGACAGGGAGTTCAAAAAAGGTCATACTCCTCTGGGCAAACATTTTTAAAGGGCCTTGTAATAAAAACTTTGAACTTATTGGCATTTCGACATTCCCTAATACTAGACAACCACACGTGAACAAAAAGAAGGATTGTTTTGGATTCACCAATTGCAATTCTCTGCATCCCATCATGTTAAAAAGGTTACCGAAGCAACTAATCTTTTTTGCTTCTTTTACTTGGTTTCACAAGTTACCTTTTGTTAGCTTTTTTTTGTTACGCTGTCACGCTCTTTTAGTTTTGTTAAGGTTACGTACACTTCAGAGTCTTCTTACCTCAGCTTTTTCTCTAATCTTATTCTGTTGGTCATTCTGGTATTATGAGCTCTATATATCTAACAGGTTTTTACTGTTCTCAGGTTACAATCCAGTTCTATTACACTGCCTCTTGAGAAAGGAAGGATGACCCTTCCGCAAACGTCGAGTTTTTTAAATACATGGTTTTAGCCAATTTAGTTCTGTGTGTGGGTGATGCTTTTAGTGTATTTGTGGCTTTTAGACCATTATATATATATATATATGTATGGTATGTATGTAATGTATGGTATGTATGTATGTATGTATGTATGTATGTATGTATGTATGTATGTATGTATGTATGTATGTATAGTATGTATGTATGTATGTATGTATGTATGTATGTATGTATGTATGTATGTATGTATGTATGTATGTATGTATGTATGTATGTATGTATGTATGTATGTATGTAAGTATGTATGTAGTATGTATGTATGGTATGTATGTATGTATGTATGTATGTATGTATGTATGTATGGTATGTATTGTATGTATGTATGTATGTATGTATGTATGTATGTATGTATGTATGTATGTATGTGTGTAGTAGTTGTATGTATGAGTATGTATGTATGTATGTATGTATGTATGTATGTATGTATGTATGTGTATGTATTCTATATATGTTGTATTATATATATATATTATATATATATATATATATATATATATAAGGAGAAAATCCACGTATGCTCCATGAAACATAAAAATAATAATAATAAGTAGACACACACCACAAAGATGACAATACGAGAGCACAGATACGGTAACAGAATAGCGTATATTTTCGGACACTCCTGTGTCCTTCTTCAGCGCAAAATGTGAAGTGAAGTTTAAATTTACAAATTAAGGAGTATGATTGCTGTTCTGTTATTTGTAAATTAAACTTCACTTCACATTTTGCGCTGAAGTAAGGACACAGGAGTGTCCGAAATATACGCTATTCTGTTACCGTATCTGTGGCTCTCGTATTGTCATCTTTGTGGTGTGTTCTACTTATTATTATTAGTTTTTTATATATATATATATATTTAAAGGGAGAGTTCCACGTGTAACTCCGAGAAAGTAATCGTAGGGCTACAGGAAACAAATAATGCAAGAGCTCCAACTAAATCAGGTGCTGACATTAAAGATAGTCACCCTGTGGTGATGGAAACCGAGCTCGACATGTCAACATCCCAGTTGTAAAATAGGTTGCCAATGAATCCCCCTAATCTAAAACATTTGTGACTCTTGTATGTGGTTGATATATACAGTTTTTCACTGTGCGTAATTTTATGTAATGAGGGTCTTTACGTCACACAACAGGTGAAAACCAAGACTTCCTTATCGCTTTAGGTTTAACAACACTGATAAAAAAGTCTATTCGTGATAACACTCCAGGTTTCCCCGTAGCGGAGCACCATTAAATCTTCCCCGACATTCCCTTGAATCTTAAAGTCACCCTCATTGCAAGCAATTTTGTTTGTACTGAACACCGCAAGTGCCGCCGAACTTAATTGGATTTTGAACTAAATTCACACATCACGGGGCTAAACAAAGACCTCGGTGTTGGTTTTTTTGAATCAGTAACACTTTCCATCAGAACAACGTAATTGTTTATTCCACTTATTTACACCTTTTCATCACCTATCATCGTGTGTTTTTAAGCTGTATCAACCGCTGTTGGCTAAAGTTAATTATTGTACTACCAACTTCTCTGTCTGGGTTCTCGCTGACGAAGGTTTCCAGGGAACCGAAAATTTCGAATTAAATCTTGGATTATTTTGTACTCTTTAAGTCAACTAGTGATTGGCATTTATTTGTTTCCTGTTTTACGATTTATATATATATATATGCTATATATATTATACATATATATATACCATATATATACATATATATACATATATCGAAAATGAATATTCAGATCCTTTTGAAACTAGCGGAAGCTAATCCCCGTTTATCACAGCGAACAGCTGAAAACCGTGTCTAGTTCATCAGTAGTACACATTGTAACATCGGGAACTTGTTACGACCAGTCAAAAACTATTGGATATTGTATTTTGAATCGAGGATTTTGGATAATAGACCTACATGATTCTGAATAAATAGACCTACATGATTCTGCAAAGACTGTAACAGTTTGTATTGATTGTAACCACACAGTAGTAGTATGAGATAGCAACGCTGTAGTAAGTCAAGACTATAGGAGTTTGTTACATGTAGATAAACCCGCGGTTCTGCTAGAAAGTTCTGGTGCGTTACATTTAAAGTTAGCGTTAGGATCGTTCCTTTTGCTGACCTATAGTAACTAAGCTACATACAGCAGCTTAAACCTGGGGTGGGAGAAACGTTCATTGACTGGTACGGAAAGTTTTAACTTTTTATGGTCTACTCAGTTTTACCCACAAACTGCAGTTGGCGATCATTCTATGATAATAGGTACTAGGGAACGCACTAGAACAAACAAGCATCATCTCCTATCCACTCATATGGACGACAGCCACGGTGCCAGTATGAGTACGAAGCTTTTTGAAAAAAAAAATTTTTTAGGTTGAATCTACATCTAGGGGGGACAAGGACAGCTAATGGCTCGTAACCCGACCACATTGGACCAACAAGGGTACACAAAAGGCTGCATGATATGTAGTGGACATGTAGCTGTACAGATCTTATCATTCAGTCAGACTACCAGACATAAGGACTTTGAAAAAGCGGCAAGTGATATAATGTTGGGCCTATGCCTAAGCAGTTTAGAACTCATTCCTGTTCAGAGCTGCAAAGGAACTATGTGGTGTTGTATACGATTCATTGGTGCAATATATAGAATATCTCTGCAACTGGAGGTACGAAATTAGAATGAGTATAAAACATAAACTGGGCAGCTGGTTTTTGCATGGGCATTGACAAAAGCATTGTCGGTGTAAGCTTCGTACTATTGACTAAGCGTGATCTCATGCAAAAGCCTGAAGGCCTGCAGTACGCTTGGGGCAAGAGATAGCACTCGCACCATACAATATATATTCATAAGTGTAGAGGGCATGGAGTATAGACCAGAGACGACTGCAAAGGCGCCTAGGAGGCTATGCACTTTTGGCCTTACAACCATGTTTTCACTTTAACCACATGGGGTCTGACGTTGATAAAAGAAAAAAGTGTTACCTCTGAAGGCAAAACATGATCATCTATGCTCTATGTGCATGCCTGTAATTAATAGGTTTGGATGTGCTTACACAACACCTCCCCATCATTGTCAGGTTTTCAGGTTGCTGGGGCCCCCTGTCCCACCCACCTTTTGGGCAAAGCCCGTAAAAAGCCCCTTGCCTCCCCCTAAATCGAGGCAGGGGTGGGGGTTCACTGGCCATAAAATCACTGGATAGACCCTATTGCACAATTCGTGGGTCAAGAGCTGGGCTTTATGAAGTTAGTTGTAAAACAGTAAACACTGAAAATAGGTCTATAGGTAGTCAGTTTAGAGGTCAGTGATGCACCCCCCACATACCTGTACTTAGGGCAGGCAGGGGAAACGCCCATCAAAAGAGATATGTTCAAAAATGCTGCCAGCACTCTGACTCGACTTTCGACTCGGACAGCAGGTCTTGGTCTCAGAGAGGCCTTCAGGACTCCTGACGTTGGATATCTGGTACCATCAACTTCAGGACCTGTGTGCAAATCAGATTTGGGACAAGGTGGTAGCTTGGCTCTTCAACACCATTTTAAAGCTTCAACATCTTGCAGACATCATGTGTTCACTCACTTGCCATAATGAATGGATAAAATCAGTTTAAGTTGAATACCTGAGGAATGTGTTCAGTTCTTGGCAAATTATCAAGATGAATTTCTGTAGCTGGGTAAGAAAAATGACAACGGTTTAATAAATGCCCACTATGTTATGCCATTACAGGGACACTAGGCATGATACGAAGTTCAACCAGTGCATGTATCATGTAGGTACACTTTTCCCAACTACCCAAGGGGATATAAGGAGGGTGCCATTGTTCTAGTTAAAACGGCATTCTTCTTTAACAGTATTTTCATACGATTCTTGAATATTTAGTTCATTGGTTACACCAGACCAGACCGAATTAATTTTGCGACCGTGTAGCACCTGGCTAGCCCTGGAGTTCCCCAAAAAAAGAAAGGAAAAAAAGGGAGAAGAAGGAAAATGAGAGGAAGGGGAGGGAAGCAAAGGAAGACTTAGCAAAGTCACTTTGCCCAAGAACAAAGCCCTTGCCGCTGCCTACAACAATTCTCAACTCTAGTAGTAACGTGTTCAAACCCCAGGCTGACTTCTGCAATAAATAACTCCCATGTCGCCCAGCTGTTGCAGAACATACCCAGAGGTGGCACTTTTCGCCGCAGGGACAGTAGGGCTGAAAATAGCCCAGTGGTAACATAAATGAAAGCTAATATGACTAGGGGACATCAAATTTTCACTTAAGTGGACTCGGCTGCAGCTGGGACTCAGGCTCCGAGTCCAGTTGCAGCCCATAGTCACGGGCCAATTCCGATTCGCAGGACCTCCCATGTCCGGGCCAATTCCGAGTCCAGAAAAAAAACTGGACTCGAGTCCGGAATTGAGTCCGTGCAGACCGGACTCGGGTGTTACAGCCCTGCCTCTTTGTACAGATCCTATGTATGTTAATTATTCTTCATTTCATCCTAGAAATGGTTTTTGGATAATATAGCTTCTAGAGCCAAGGCTCTAAGATTCAAGGCTTTATGTTCCGAAAATTCTGATAAAGAGAAGTGCTTTCTTGATTTAGAAGAAAAATCTCGTTCTCGGGTGGGCTCGGGTTTATCCTAGTACAAATAGTACGTGAAAAAAGTAATAAAGCTGATGGCCATTCTAGAGCTCACATTTTAAAGAAGGCGTCTATTAAGAAG
>CM055963.1:54337500-54357500 GCA_029531755.1 Holothuria leucospilota | reverse complement strand
GCGGTAGAAGTGCGAATGATCCATAGATAGCTGGTTTGAATGGCACTTCTTCGTCACCTATGTTCCCTACTGCATGCACTGCAGTGGCGATGCCCATTGAAACCACTATTCCACGTACTAGGCTTGCAGGAAAATGCCTTGCAAAGTTATCAGAAAAAGCGTACTTTAAAAGAAGTGCAAGGAAAACTGAGAACAACAGCTGACCAAGAAATCTTCGAACGGAAAAGGCTGGTCTGTCATTTGTACGCACACGTTGTATTCTTTCTCTCCGATTACCCGTTTCATCATGCAGGTTTGCTTGAGCGACATAGGAAGGTAGGTTCCAAAAATCCGAAAAGAGCCCAATACAAAAAACACTTCCGGTACACCACCACACAAAGGCATGTCTATTTCGACCGAGATACAAAAGATGTAAACACAAAATCCCTCCAAAAAACAGTAAAAAATATGCCAGACGGTTGTATGCCGTGTACCTGACTCATGGACGAGGTTTTATGGTGCAAAAGTGATATCACTGGATTTTGCCTCCATATGAGTAAAAACTGAGTGGTTTTACAACGAATCAAATTAATAATGGGCAATTTTACGGAGCTTTGGAAACACATTTAAGACGTTTCATAAATCGATTGAAATTCACACTTTTCACGTACGCTTGTACTCTAAACTGGACACCAAAAGTACCGCTTATGTCTTTTCCAGTAGATTTCATAGTTTTGACGATTTATTAGCTCCTAATTATTAAGGTATTAGGCTTCGAAATTCGTATCTTTAGCTTATTTACTATTCACAGCCGTATGACGTCACGAAACGTCATGCATAAAATGTAAGAGAAAGAAGCTCTTTTCGAGCAGCTGCGGACTGACTGTATAAATGCGAGAGTAGGTGATGAGAGACTGTAGTACTGGTTAGTTAAGTGCAGACCGACTACAAAAAGATGGATACGTTCTGCTTTTTCACTGGATAGGATTTTCACAATTCTAAGCCTCAGCGGGAATCCCCTATTTCGCAATCATAGAGGGATTTCAGTCACGTGACTTTAACCAACTAGACGCAATTTTGAAGGGCAAGATCGCGCGTCTTTTTTGTTTTGAAGGGCAAGATCGCGCGTCTGTTTGGTTTTGACGGGCACGCGTCCATTGTGTCACAGTGGTATCTATGGTTATGCCGTGCGCGTGAGTTGTAAGTTCGCAAGGCTTACTGCGTGTGTGTTGTGCCCTTCAGTGCATGGGGGATCCATTGCACTTGACGTCACATGAAATTCTAAGCTAAAGCTTAGGATTTCTCTGAATCCCTCTACATTAACGTCATAATACAGAATAGGCTATGGAATATGGCTCGAAACTGAAGCCGACTTGCGTCAGGTGATGTAGGTTGCTTACTCAAGTCGAATCGGGTGTCATCATAGAGCAGGATATAGGAACCCTGCTCTATGGCTGTCCGATAGAAACCGTCCCAGCCAACATGCCCAGCTGGGCCCCATCTGGGTTTTAGATGGGAAAGCTGGGCTTAGGTGGGCTGACGGATGTAATTGGGATATTGGTGTTTTGAACAAGCCAGACTTGCTAATGGCACGATGAGAATGTGGAAAAAGATTTTTTCGTTATTTCTGTAATCTTTTGTCCGAAATTGTTTTCAGTTTTTTCCGGGTTTTAGCTCGGTTTTTGCTGGACTTCCCCATATTTTGGAGCCCGGCAGTAGCCCAGTTGGTGCCCAGCTGGGCACGTTTGGAATTAAATGCCCTCAACTGAATTTTTTTTTGCTGTTTCAGACAACGTTGAAAGTTTTCTTGAAAATAAAACAGCAAGACACAAAATAATCCAAGTTTTGTAATTGGGCTAGAGCTGGGATATTGATGGGTTTCCCAAACCAGAGGAGCCCAAACGGGACCCGGCTGGGGCCCAGCTGGGGAAACACATTCATGTATGAATGCTATTTCACTCTTTTAAAATTCCTTTTGTTAACTTTTCGTAGTATTGGCGCTTTTAGGTTAAAGGTAGGCATGCGTATTTAAAATGAAGTTCATCTTCGAAGTTTATTTTGTTTTAATGGGCTCTAGCCTGGCTAAAGCTGGGCTAGCCCAATATGTTTGGCCCAGCTGGGGCCCAGATGGGGCCCAGATGGGCCAAATTAGGAAAACTTTCAAAACATAATTTCATTGAGGTGATTAACTCTTTTTGCTTCAGAAAATGTATGTCCTAGGTATTTTATCATAAATCTTTTTTTTTAACTAAACAAGTGGGAATTTTTGGCAAAGACAATTTGAGAAAAGTATATGTTTAAAATGATGTAAAATTATATTGGAACACCAGGTTTATATACCTTTCATCTTAATGGGAGCATTCCAAATTTTTCAAAGGAAATTTGTGTTTATCACTTAATGCGGGTCTAATTGAAATAAAGTGAGGCTGGCAATGGTGAATTCTTGCAGAAAACCATGTTTCTCAATTGTTCAAAACAACATTAAGAAGGAGAAATTGAAATATCATGAAGAAAATTGCATTCTCAATCGTTAATAATAACAAACAAGTGTCACTGAATATATATAACCAAACCAAACTATTTACCTAAACAAGAACTTTCCAGCAATATACTTCTACCTTTGAAAGTGGCTGGCATCCGTTCATGGGACCTGTTCTATTCAGCCAGACTAGAACGGGACCACTGTCAGGTGGTGTCAGTTAAGTCAAAGTTTGTCCCTTGGGGACGTTGTTACTCCTTCGGGGAGCAGAACTCCTTCGGGAGTATTGTTTGGTTTTCGCCCCTGGCTCTTCGCCAGAGAGTCAGGGGACTTTTGAAAAAAAAAGTGGCTGGCATTAGCAATGACGGTAGCTTTTAAGGCTTGTAGAAGGAAAGTAAGCCAGTTGGACCCCTAAGTGGGACCAACCTCAGCTGGGGTAGCCCAGTTGGGGCCCACATGGGAACACCTGACAAACACGGATTTTCCCCAGCTTAGGCCCAGAATGTAGCCCAGATGGGGCCCTACTCCAGCCCAGATGGGCTAGCCCAGTTGGGGCCCAACCGGGAACACCTGACAAACACGGATTTGCCCTAGCATAATCCCAGCATGTAGCCCAGCAGGGGCCCGACTCCAGCCCAGATGGGCTAGCCCAGTTGGGGCCCAACTGGGAACACCTGACAAACACAGATTGGCCCCAGCTGGGACCCAGAATGTAGCCCAGCAGGGACCCAGTTGGGGCCCACCTGGGAATGTTGGCTGGGGTGATGTCGACAGCTGTTCTCAACTTTTGTCTGCCAACTGCATTGACTTGCGTTACACAGTACAGATCATACATACGTACTGGACATTACAGTATGGAGTCGCCTGCACCACAATAGGCTTCATGTATACAAAGCTTGGCTACCTGGAGGTATATCTCTTGGCCTGATCAGAAAAGTATTCACAGGGTGTTTCTTCTGCCAATACCCATGAGATTTCGACACGTTGGATTAAATTTCTTCAGCTGAATGGATATTTTAACCAAGACAACCCAAAATTTCGAAGGTTTCTGCCATAAAACCCCAATTTTTCAAATTTTATTGTATGAAAAAGTTCGCATTCCGAAAATTTGTCATTTGCCATCTTTACGGAAAGTCGTCAACTTCGTCGGGGTTATTGTTCCCTTCCCCGGTCGGGGAGCTTGGCCCCCGTCAGGCAAATCCTGGGACCAACCTGAAAGGTACAACTAAGTTCTTTTCGGGTCCATGCATCCTGTTTAATGTACTAAGGTTTAATATCATCACATGTATAAGCTGTTAGGCCCAAAATTGAGGCAATGGTGAAGGGAAATTATTTAATTTCTGAAATTATCGTCCAGATGTTGGGACTCATTCCAAGTTGGAAGAGCAAAACTGCACGGCGACGGTTCAGGACTCCGTCTTTCGCCCCAGGTGCGGCAAGCCTAATTGCCCATAACCTCGTGGGAAAAAAAATTGCGCGTGCGGCAATTGCCTCTGCAAAGATTCTGTACTGACGTAACGATATAGCTCATTAGCATACTGATGTAAACAAAATTCCATAGTCGCACTCGCACAGTAAATTTTACGGCGACAAAAAGGTGCTGACTTCATTTCACATTTTTGGCACTTTCCAGAAACTCTCAGTGATCAAAAACAGCTGCAATACCCCTGTAAGTCTTGGTAGTAAATTAGGATTTTTCTTTCAGAATTTGCTGTGACAAGAAAGATAATTTCAACCATTACACAGACAGCCGATCCCCCGCAATTTTCGTAGGTCGGTGTAAGGACTGTGTATGCTGAGTTGTAGTCCGCAGTCTGCTGACCTAGTATTTGGGAAGCTTTGGGGCTTCCCATACTAGTTCAGGGAACTGAAACGTGAAATCGCTACCACCGTTAAATGTACGTGAGAACTAGGCCTAGGTACCCTAGGCTAGGTACCTAGGATCACAGTCCTTTACCGTTACGGAGGGCTATAGGGCCTAGCCTAGGCTAGGCCTAGTCCTCAGTAAAGGCCCGTCATATCATAGAGCAGGATTCCTATATCCTGCTCTATGAGGCTGAGCAGGACTCCAATATCCTGCTCTATGACTCAGGCTTGTGTACGGCCGGTCGCTTATTTTTGGAGGTCTAAATCTTAGGATCATTATGAGACCCCAGTATAGTGTGTTGACCATCGAATGCGCACTTAAAAACCCTACCATTGCAAGCTTTTTGTATGATATGCAGGGTTACCAGCGACAAGTTACAAAAAAAAAAAAACGCAAGATCTGTCAACAAAAAACGCCAGAAAATGCTAGATCCGAGTTTTCACTTACTACATGTATGTTTTGCAACCATTCGTTACAGTTTAGTGATCATTTTTAATAACTATCTACAATGCTTCATCATAATCAGGAAATCCTAATACGCGTTATCATGGAAATAAAGAACTTCAAACTTCCAAAAAGACATTAAGAGTCTAGTAGTTGCCAACTTGGTCACACAGAAGTCTGTGCAAGGCACTGAGTCGGATATAATATCCCAGCTCTATGGTGCAAGGCCTTGAACAATATCATGCCATATATAGTGACATGACCTAATAAGGCCACTTTCGAATGTCGTGCATCGATACAGTCAACAAAGCGCGTCAAAACTGCTGTCACAATCAGTGCGTCAATTTTTGATGCAGCACGCGCATATAGCAAACTCCCTTGCTAATGCGCGTGAACCTGTTTTTCAAGCACTTGCATGCTAAGATATGCAACTCAAATTGAACGCACAAACTGCCTACACTGAACCTGTACATACAGCTCTGTACAAAAATTGTAAACAGCGCCCGCTGGCCTTATTAGGTTACTTCTGATTTTAGGCTTGAGCTGGAAACGCTGAACTTGTCGTAATGGCATCTCTTGAAAGGAAAAATCTGTGGTAAAGATTTATAGCTCTCAAATAAGGTTAAGTCCGCCAAAACTTTTTCAGGTACAAACAGATTCACATTCTTTTGTCTTGTTTTTTTAAAAACGAAAACTTTCTTAGAGTGGCCTTGTTAGGTTGTGCCATCATACAGCCACAGTATACGTATACGCGGTTTCATTGCCTAAGACAGCCCACAAATCCACCATAGTGCAAATGTGTATAGGGCCTAGTTATTCGTAATATACAGTTTACGCAATATTATAGTGTAAAAAGCCGCAAGGAAACAAAAATGATTTCATTTGGTTCAAAAGTGGTAATTTGGTTTCGAAAGTCCTATAAAACAACTAGGCCTAGGGCCTGGGCCTATTTTACTTTTGAATGACCAATTTTGGGCAAAAAATGCTAGATTCTACCAAATTTGAAAAAACGTACGCTAGAACGCTAAAAAGGTGAAAAACCGCTAAATCTAGTGTAAAAACGCAAACGCTGGTAACCCTGATGATATGTTATGCTAGATGCGCACTCGAGGGAGTCGACGGTCACCCCATCATATTACGTGTAAGACGCAGTGCATAAGTAGGGCCAAAATGCGGATAAAAACGGAATTTACTTTTCTGCACGGAATTTCACGGAATTTTAAGCAAAAATTATTAGGCTCAGAATACATGTAAAGTTTTTACAAAAGAGTGAGTTATATTTCTTCAAAACTATGCCAAATGAATGCCTGCATATACCAAAGACATACAAAGGAATTTTCCATCTAAAATGGTGGCAAATTTACCTTAAAATCATCAAAACACCTTGAAGTTACGATCAGAAAACAAGTAGGACATTTACGAAAATCGGCAAAATTTTGCCGGTATAGGCTCCAGTTTGCCTATGCTGTAGTGTGTTAGGCTAGGTTGCTTGTGTATTACAAGTGTTTGCTGCCTTCAGGATCGTAACCAGACAAGTGTAGGACTTGTTTTCAACATAATTACTCCAAAATCCGAAAATCACGGAAATGGGTTATGCTTGAAACGGAATTTTGCGGAATTTGTAAAGTTAAAACGGAATTTTGTGATTTGTGAAGCGGAAAATCATTGGCCCTACATAAGCACACATGAGGCTAGGGAGAGAACGTCATCCCTAAACCCCAAATTACGGTTAAATAGTACACATTTGTATGATATCCTTGTTATTTGTGATTCAGAGATTTCTTATTTTAGAGGCCACTTAACCCTAACCAAACCCCTAAACTGACTTAACCCTAACCTTATCCCTAACCGAACCCCAGGCACAATCGAACCCCCAGGTGGAACCCCTGACAACCCCATTTTAACAATAGGGTGACGTTCTCTCCTTAGTCGCATTTCACAAAGCACTGTGGCTCCTCTGTGTATGAGTAGGCCTAGCCTATATAGGCCTTCGCATGGCTCAAAATAATGGGGGCCTTTGGGTCCGATGCTCCTAGAAATTCGCTCGGGCCCGTAACTTCTACAGGGAAAAGGGCCCGGTTGGCTCCTAAAAATTTCAAGTCTAATTGTACAGTCTGTACGTGAACCTCTCCATCCACAACTCAACGATCTTATATCTCTATCTATAATCTCCTGTGTATTGCTATGCTAAAAGTCACTCAAAACCTGCAAAGCACACATTATTTCTGAAATCAGTTCACATCGCTCATAAAGAGTCTGGTTTGTCACAACACGAAGGATCACTCACGCAGACATACACCGATGTCAGTCACGAGTAATGTAGGCGGAGCCTCACAAGATCACCTGACAAAGACAGTCGGCGGGAATTGAACAGTGCCCTTCATTTTACCGGGTAATAACTTTCGGAGTTACGAGAAAATTTTGAAAATGTATACTAGCCTACATGCCACGTCTAAGAGGGTGTGGACAGATTGGTTTCAGGCTAGTTTCAGCCTCAACTTGCCTTAATTATACCCATACTACACGTTTTCAAGCACGCAGAAAGCACCCATACTCTTTATCAGTCCTTTTTTGATTCCTTGCCGAAGGCAGGCAAGGAATCTATGCGATGGTGATGTCGTGTGTGTGTGTGTGTGTGTGGGTGTGTGTGTGTGTGTGTATGTGTGTGTGTATGTGACACCTAGCTTGTAAACACGATATCTCAAGATAGCAATGACCGACACTTTTCATATTTGGTATATAGATTCGTCATGTTGAGAGGAAGAACCCTATTGTTTTTGGTGGAGGTCAAAGGTCATTTGAGGTCACCAGAGGTAAAAAACCAAAAACTTTGTAAACACGATATCTCAAGTTAGCAAAGACCAACACTTTTCATATTTGGTATATAGATTTGTCATGTCAAGAGGAAGAACCCTATTGTTTTTGGTAGAGGTCAAAGGTCATCCGAGGTCACTGGAGGTAAAACTGGGAAAACCTCCTGAACAGCTTGTAAACACGATATCTCAAGATAGCAATGACTGACACTTTTCATATTTGGTATAGACTCTTCATGTTGAGAGGAAGGACCCTATTGTTTTTGGTGAAGGTCAAAGGTCATTTGAGGTCACCGGAGGTAAAAAGCTGAAAAGCTCGTAATCACGATATCTCAAGATAGGAATGACAGACACTTTTCATATTTGGTATATAGATTTGTCATGTTGAGAGGAAGAACCTTATTGTTTTTGGTGAAGGTCAAAGGTCATTTGAGATCACTGGAGGTAAAAAGCTGAAAAGCTCGTAATCACGATATCTCAAGATAGGAATGACAGACACTTTTCATATTTGGTATATAGATTTTTCATGTCAAGAGGAAGAACCCTATTGTTTTGATAGAGGTCAAAGATCATCCGAGGTCACTGGAGGTTAAACTGCAAAAACCTCCTAAACAGCTTGTAAACACGATATATCTCAAGGTAGCAGTGACTGACACTTTTCGTATTTGGTATATAGATTCGTCATGTTGAGAGGAAGAACCCTATTGCTTTTGGTGAAGGTCAAAGGTCATTTGAGGTCACCAGAGGTCAAAGACCGAAAACCTTGAAATCGCGATATGTCAAGGTAGGAATGGCTGATATGGATTTGTCATGTTGAGAGGAAGAATGCCATTGTTTTTGGTAGAGGTCGAAGGTCTTCTAAGATCACCAGAGGTTAAACTGCGAAAATAATGTAAATGGCTTGTAATCACTATATCTCAAGATAGCAATGACATACACTTTTCATATTTGGTATATAGATTTGCCATGTTGAGAGAAAGAACCCTATTGTTGTTGGTGAAGGTTAAAGGTCATTTGGGGTCACAGGAGCTAAAAAACTGAAAAGCATGTAATAACAATATCTCAAGATAGGAATGAAGGACACTTTTTATATTTAGTGTATAGATTTTTCATGATGTAAGGAAGAACCCTATTGTTTTAATAATAATAATAATAAATTAGGCTTATATAGCGCCAATCAGTTCCAAGCTGTTACTGCTCAAGGCGCTTTACAAGAAAACAGAGAAGTTCATTAAGTATAAGCAGTATTGAACAAATGAGTCTTAAGTAAACCCTTAAAAACAGAAAGTTGCGAGCAAGCTCGTAAATCGTCTGGTAAACTGTTCCATAAAGATGATGCACAGTACTGAAAACTTCTACAGCCATAGGTTTTCAGGCGTAGTTTTGGTACAGATAAATATGATTTGCAGGAGGATCGAAGTGGGCGAGTTGGAATATATGGCAAGAGAAGTTGTGAAAGGTACTTAGGTTCGCCCAAGGCATAAGCCCGAAAGGCAAGTAGTAGCAACTTGTACTGAATCCTAGAGCTGATTGGAAGCCAGTGGAGTTCTTTGAGGATTGGAGTAATATGGCAGTTTCTCCCTTTCCTTTTTACAATACGAGCAGCAGTGTTTTGTATCTTCTGGAGTTTCTGAATAGCTGATTCAGGGAGGCCATGTAGGAGTGAATTAAGAAAATCAAGCCTTGAAGTAATAAAGGCATGCACTAGTATCTCACAACTCTTACTGTCAAGGTACTTCCTCATTTGACTGATTTTCCTCAGTTGGCAATTTGCAGAACGACAGAGATTTGTTACATGATGTTCAAGAGTCATAGTATGGTCAAAATAAGCTCCTAAATTTCTCACTGTTGAAGAAATGTGAATTTGGTGGAGGTCAAAGGTAATCTGGGGTTATCAGAGGTCAAAAAGCAAAATTTTCCAACAATTCCCAAGATTGTTATATGAGGTCACCAGAGGTCAGAGGGCAAAATTTCCAAAGAATTCCCAAGATCAACATCTGGGGTTACCAGAGGTCAGAAAAAGCAAAATTTCCCAAGTATTCCCAAGATCGTCATCTAGGGTAACCAGAGGTCAAAAAGCAAAATTTGCCAAGAATTTACAAGATCCAAGATCCATTGGAGTTGAATCCCTTTCAAGACACTTCCTTCCTTTTTCCTTTTTTGTTATATTTGGTGGTGTTCAGAGGTCTTGTGAGGTCAGCAGAGGTCAAATTGTTAAAACATCATAAAATGATGTAGTCAAGAAAGATAAATTTGAGGGATAAGGCTCAGTGCAACAAATCATCCCCATGGCATGCCCAGAAAGGTTGAAGGCTTATTTCGACCCCTGCTACGTCATCTATACAGTGATAGAGACACATGCCGTAGGCCTAGGTAAGTTTGTTAGGCCTGGCCTAATGACATATTATATAAGTGTCACATTAGGCAATGGCAGACATGCCAAGCCCCCCTTTAGGAAGTGGTCCCGTATAAGAAAATTTTTGAACAGACACCTAGGAATAGTTTCAAGAAAGTTCTTTTAGGGTCTTCTGCACATGTCAGGTAGGCTACATGTGTAGGGTTATTTTTGGATTCTGTAAATGATTGTTCTTGAAAAATGTGTCTGAGACATATTGTCTTAACCACAGGCATTCGGAGCATTATATATACACATTATAATACAGTATACATATACAGTGTATACTACAAGGTAAGGCAATTCGTCTCAACGACTTCACGGCAGCTGCGTAGCTATCCATGAGGTCTCAACGTTCGTCACAGCAATTACGTGCATTGGGACCACATGGATAGCTACGCAGGTACAGCAACTGCCGCGAAGTCGTCACCACCAATTGACTTACCTTGTAGTATATATGTATAGCGTATTATATGTGTATATAATGTAATCTCCGAACGCCTGTGGTCTTAACAGCATTACTCACTGTGTGGAGAAGGCTGTGGCTGTGTAGCCTGCGTGTGTGATCGAACCTTGACATTCTGAACAAATTTCTTGTACCTCTGGAGTAAAAATATTTGTGCAAATATTTGCAGATATCAAAAGCTCTCACTTCCAGAAGTTTTGCAAGTCACTTTGAGAGTGATGTGATTATTTTTTACTGAGATTTTTAGGGTCCCGCTGACAGGTTAAGCCACAAAAAGTTGGATGGTTCAGTGTATGCACTATGCACAAATGGTTTATAGATTGTATGCAGAAACTTGATCAGAACATGTTTGGTATGATACATGCATTGTGCTTAATATGAAATTCAGCATAAGAGCAGCGTTATTTCACATTTGTTTAAATATCTGTTTGACTGTTTAAGTGTTATGTAAACTGAAGAATTAATGACAAAACAGCTGGATTGGTGCTGACAAAGAAATCAATCTTAAATTCATCCAGCCAGGGTTTACTGCAGCATGTTTCATTAATTTTATATCAAAAATATTTCTAGAGTTGAGTTCCTACTTTGTGTACATACAGTGTGAGCGAGCTGCAGGCCTACACAGCATACAAACGTGGACATATTACTAGCAGGGAGATGCTTATCTAAGGTCTCCCTGGTACTATCAAACGTAGTTTGCTCGTTGAACTTGAAAAGATGATTTCGTGGCTCAAATTTTTCGGGAGGTGAACGGGGTTTTCGTTAACCCGAGCTCCCGGGTCTCAGACGCACAACAAGCCGCCTAGATGCTTGGCAGAAAAACCTGTGCGTCCCGTGAAAGCATGATGTTCAGCCTTATACGTACAAATATTGTAGCTGTAAATGTTGCAAAATTTTGTGGCAAAAAATACCCAAAATGTGCAACAATATACTGTACCGCACACTTGCAGTCAAAAGTTCCTCTCAAGCTTCAAGCCTACATATTTCAGCGAATTTTTCAGTTTATGCTGACATACTACTGGAAGCCATATAAAGTTGTAGACCTCCATCATGCATGCCAATCATGGGATATGCTCTGTTTACACGGAAGCTCGGTACATGGGCCTATGCCTGTCTGAAGGGTTAGAGTATAGCTCCATATCTGGTGCACACATGTACGTATCTGTATATGTTACAGTACAAGTATGGAACTCTTGGAAATTTTCGAAACCCTTGAAATTTTTGGGAGACGCTCAAAATTGAAGGCTGAGGCAGAGTTTGAATTAGAAAAAGAAAGTTACATGCACCTGTGCATGTAACTTTAAAATTTTACCTGCACAAATAAATTCTTACATGCACTATTGAAGTATAATAATGAAAGATTAAAAAATTCAGACCTAACATTACCCGTTTCTTCCCTTTTTATAATAGCCTTGGCCTAAGTAGGAACAAACAGTGAGATGATGCATGCCACCTAGCAATGGCTAGGCATGCACGGTGATACCATCATTACAAAAAAAAAAAAAACAGACGGAACTTTGGCAGTCCTCCGCAGAATTTAGCAAAAAATTATCCAGCTCAAAATACGTATAACCTTTTGATAGAAAAGACCTATTACTCTCCAAAACCATATCAAAGGAATGTCTTCATTTATGAAAGAGATACTGTACCCAGACATTTTGCTATCTGTAATGATGGCAATTAACCCCTTAAATTATCAAAATCCATCAAAAATATGATCCAAAAAGGAGAAGCAACTTATTGAAAATCGTCAAAATTTTCTCGGTATAGGCTGCAATTTGCTTATGGAATAGTGTGTTAGCATAGGCTGCTCTTACACAGTAGGCTTCAAACGAAAATTCCGGAATTTGGCTATGCTTGAAACGGAATTTTACAGAATTTTAAAGGTTAAAATGGAATTTTGCGATATTTCAAGCGGAAAATCTGTGGATCTACCTTTAATACATTTCTCTTTTAACTACCATAAGGCTTAGGCCTACATGCACGCATGCAGGTAAGCAACTCAAAGTTGCATGCACTGACAAAAAGTCACATGCATTGGTGCACGTGTGCATGCGTTATTTCGAACCCTGGGCTGAGAGTTTCGGGACTCTTGAGATTGGAAGCCTAATGAAAGCCCTGGGTGAAGGAATATTTTTCATCAATTGTAAACGCAAAATTTTATGTATGCTTCTGATAACCTTTTTTATGACCGCGTTTGCATTTCCTTTGGTGCATCGCAAGGTGTGTCATTACCTGGAAAAGGTCTTACTAAAACTTATTTCTAGGTGGGTCATTTTCCAGCAAAGACGCGTCCATTTTATGTTGCAGGTGCGTCAGTGGACAAGAATGTCAGACGTACATTGTGGACAATGACGCACCTTTCCCAGGGTCGTTGGGTGCGTCTTGCAACTGATAAGTGCATTAGCTTGCAGAATAGAACATAAGAAAGTATACTTTGTAGACTGCTTAAGGCATAATCATACTGAAATGAAAAAGAATTTTCGTTCTAGGTTTTCCCATTGACATATTTCTCAACTTGCAGTCACATATTCTATTCATTGCAAAAGGAAGTCAATAAGACCATAGAGACAAATAAGGATAGCAATTTACATTGTTTAATGTTTATCACATAAATGCATCTGCCCTCACCGCTACAGAATGTTTTAAGATAACCATATCACAGTCGACATAGTATGGAGCTGTTCCAATGAATCCTGTATACTGTAAAATATTGCAATTGC
This sequence comes from Holothuria leucospilota, assembly GCA_029531755.1. Taxonomy (NCBI): domain Eukaryota; kingdom Metazoa; phylum Echinodermata; class Holothuroidea; order Aspidochirotida; family Holothuriidae; genus Holothuria; species Holothuria leucospilota. Next base: position 54,344,334 of record CM055963.1, on the reverse strand, counting down.
ACATTCAGTTGTAGGAATCATGTTCTTGTTCGTCCACTCTGTCTGATCGCAACAGATCGATTCAAGAGTGTGGTCTTAAAGACCACACTAATTACCTCGCTGGTTTTTAGGGAGTAATTATAGAATACCCCGCACATCGGTAGCACCACCGTGTAGCCAGCTACGAGGTCGCAAAATTTGGCCTCACTCCCTAACCCCAAACCCTAACCCTAAACCCAACCCTAACCCTGTAACTAAGCAATTAAGAAGCACTGCAAGCAGTGTGAAAATTCCTAAGTCCAACATATCTCCTATGAAGTGGCTACGCGGATACGGAGTCAGAGTCGCTGAACCCAATCCCTGTCACTTAAGCAAGAAGCACTGCAAGCATCGTGAAAATTTTTAAGTCCAACATATATCTCTTATGAAGTGGCTGCACGGATACGGAGTCAAAGTTGCCGAACCCAATCCCTGTCACTAAGCAAGAAACACTGCAAGCAGCATGAAAATTCTTAAGTCCAACATATCTCCTATGAAGTGGCTACGCAGATACAGAGTCAAATTCGCCGAACCCAATCCCTATCACTGCAAGAAGACTACACTTCCTATGAAGTATGCACAGTGCATTGTTTTAACTCCAACACGTCTTCGGTAAGTGACGTGTCACTGACCGACCCCACAATTATTGTGTGGCATATTTTCATATAACGCATTACATAACATAACAACATAACATTCTGTTTAGTAAGCCTTCTACTTTGCGTGTAGGTCTATTACGAAGCCTATGTCGTGCGTGCAGTGTGTGCTAGTGCTGACCTTTTAAAAATGATCCCGCCGGACGCCAATGCATAAATTCAATGTGTGACTGCGTCATACATTTCAAGTTTAAGTGTTCTCTAGCTAGCCGGCTAGCCCTGCTATATCCAGTTGTATTTCTGGTCCCATGACCAGATCTGGCATCATTTGAAGGGGGATTTGTAAAACATGAAACGACCCAAAACGACCCAAAACGACCCAAAACGAGCCAAAACGAGCCAAAACGACCCAAAACGAGCCAAAACGACCCAAAACGAGCCAAAACGACCCAAAACGAGCCAAAACGAGCCAAAAGATTGTAAAACAGGCATAACGCCGTTATGAAAACTACCGGCAATTGCCAGTGTTACCTGTGATTTTGATCTTTGAGGCTGAGTGTCCTGTCTAAAAGTATACTGAGGTATTCAAATCTCACATTTTCATCCCCCTTTGATCCAGTGTATTGTACATGGTGGCGTGGTACGTGTACGGACGACACATGCACATCGAACGTTGTATAACGCAGTGCAGCCCACTGATGTTCGTTTTGGGTCGTTTTGGCTCGTTTTGGCTCCTTTTGGGTCGTTTTGGGTCGTTTTGGCTCGTTTTGGCTTGTTTCATGTTTCATGCTTCATGCTCGTGGCCGGCTTCTAATATTCCTACTGAAACATTACCCGTCCACCTACACGGCAATTAACGGTTCAATCGCCTTCAATTTCAGATGTTTATGAATGACAATGGCCAATTTTTTTTCGAGTTAGACTTCATTGGATCAGCCATTGTAAGCCATTTTTATTAGGGTCCTGGGGGCAATCGATGTGATATCCGGGCCCCACACCTTCAAAAGAGGGGGACGTTTCCCCCGTTTTTCGAACTGTTGACGCACATGAGAACTGCTAACCCGACGCGTACGATGTGATATCCGGGCCCCACACCTTCAAAAGGGGGACGTTTCCCCCGTTTTTCGAACTGTTGACGCACATGAGAACTGCTAACCCGACGCAGCCAAGTAAGAGAAAAAGATGCCGAACCTGCGTATAAGTAGGTCTACTGTTATTTTCCTATAAAGGTAACTCGAGTTACTAATTAAGGTTGTTTAAAATGTTAAACAGTTAATTTGGCTAAAAAGTAAGCAGTTACAGTGAAAAAAAAAAATAATAATTACTTCAGTTTGAACATATGGATTAGAACATGGAAAGGGAAGGAACACACGAAATGCTGTTTCTTGACATGGGATATGATCCATAATAGCAGCTCCCGACCGAGGCAATATAGGGCAAAAAATCTGTCATTTCAAACGTCTAACATTAATAGCTCGAAGGGCAGTCGGCCGATTTCTCTTTCTGCGCTACGCCTGCATGGGCACTTCGTCTTGATTTTATTGGCGAAAAATCGGGGCATATGTGTAGGAAGTTGTTCTTAGATTGAGGGGATGGACCTTGTTTCAGATCACAGTCCCGGCGAAGGGGACCACCCACATTCATCTGAGAACTTTGAACAGTACTTGGGGGTCCTTAGATGCAGTTTGGATTCTACATATTATGAAAGAAAATAAATGAAAATTGTTGATATTTTCTACAGAGGGGTCAAAGTCTGAAAACCTGTTTACACAGTATCTCAATTGGTAGGAAGCTTGGATAGATTTCATACCAAGTATATGGATGTGTTATAACAAGACAAAGAAGCCAATTGTGCTGGTGGCGGTCAAAGTCATCTGGGGTCCCCAGGGGTCAAAGTCTGAAAACCTTGTTTACACGATATCTCAAGGTAGGAAGCTTGGATAGATTTCATACTTACTTTGTGGATGTGTTATGGTGAGAGGAAGAACCCTATCATTTTTGGTGGAGGTCAAAGGTTATCTGGGGTCACCAGGGGTCAAACTCTGAAAACCTTATACGATACTCTCAAGGTAGGAATCTTGGATAGATTTCATTACTAAGTATGTTCATGTGTTATGGTGCGAGGAAAAACCCTATTGTTTTTCCTGGAGGTCACAAGCCATTTGAGGTCATCAGAGGTCAAAACTGAAAACTTTGTAAACATGTCATTACAAGGGAGGAAGCACAGACAAATCCCTCTTTTTTTTTTCATTTTTCAATTTTTTCAAGTTTTTGTTCAAAGGTCATGTGACATGAGCTGACATGAGAAGAGGTCAAATTGTGACCACATCATAAACAATGATGTAGTTGAGAAGTTTAAATTTGATGGATGAACCTCAGTGTAGCAAAGCACCCCCCCTTTCGGCAAGGAATCACTAAGCCTTTTGGCTTTTCTGGTTGGTCTTGAATAACTGACAGTTGGATTAGAAAAAATAAATTCGCTTCAAAAACGAACAGTTTTCATCATTTTCTTCTCATGAGTGATTTCAAAGTACTTTTTGGTGGTAGGTTGAACCTATCTTATCCAATTCAAGGGGACATAGAGAATTCTTTCTCTGACGAGGTAGCCACGTTTCTTCACCAGGGTTGATTAGTTATCTGAAGGGCACCAGATAGGACCACTTTACACAATACTATCCATGGTATAGTTTTTATTGTCTCGCAAGATTTTTTTTATGTATTTCCAGGATGGTGGGGCCAGAAGTCTCAGACAAGGTTTGCGTAGCACATTACTCTCTCCCAACCCAAGCCTATGAAATTATATGGTTTTATTATGTAGATGCCTTGGCGGTGGTCTTCCGATGATTTAAGGTACTTCAAACATATTATAGGGTCATCCACACTTATGAGATTTATGAAATAATTGAAGTGAACAGATCACTGGTGTGTCTTAGGTTAAAAACCATCAGTTTGGTTCGTTTTGCGTTATTTTGGGTAGTTTTCGTTTTGTTGGGTCGTTTTGGCTCGTTTGGGTGTCTTTTGGACTCGTTTTTTTGGCTCGTTTTGGGTCGTTTTGGGTCGTTTTGGCTCGTTTTGGGTCGTTTTGGCTCGTTTTGGGTCGTTTTGGCTCGTTTTGGCTCGTTTCATGTTTTACAAGTGCCCCATTTGAAGACCAAAGTGCAATCGCACATAAGTCACGATTTCAATTGGAAGCACGATAGAACGCTGATATGAATTTGCATTAGACTCAACTTTAGTTCCACGATCTTGAAAAACAACTCCCCCACTCCCACTTTGAATACCTTTGTTACATTTTCGACTAAATGCCATTTTTAGAATCACTAGTCAATACAGCGCAAATACAAATGAAATCATTGGTCTCCAATAATTTTATCTCATCATGCCTCTATTGCGTTGTGCCAGGAAAACAATCTTATAGCAAAGGAAAGGCTTGTGGTAGATTGGTTTGCAATCGAGTTCAAAGGATCGAGTCTGGGATTAAATTCATTACCAGTTTGAGGTGAGTTAGCATTATTTTTGTGACATTCGTTGTGATGTAATAATCAGTTGTTACAGATGTGTCAAGATATGTCAACCGCAAGCTTATTAGTACGTATGCGCATCAGTAGGCATGCGCGTTAGTATGGTTGTAATAGTTTGTCCGGGCGTGTGTTTGTATTCAAATTACACCGAGCAGTATAACATGTCATACCGATGTGCACGTACATACCAAGGTCAAATTGTGTGACCTCGTAGCCAGCTACGAGGTGGTGCTATCGATGTGCTGAGTATTCTATAATTGTACCGTTTTTAGTTTGGTGAGAAATGTGAATATTTTCCAAGTACTGTAGTTTACAGGTTCTTCCAAAATGTGCCCTTCAGGATGTTTCATTGGCCTACTGTAGCTCTTGAGCAGTACTAGGCTTCATAATTACTTCACCACATCCTTTATATGGAGTATGCAAAAACTGTAACCATTTTTAATAGATGGACATTCCTCCTTCCCTGATGTACAAAATTTTGTTGCTACAGGTATGCTACTATGGGTCTGTTACACATCTTCCTCTTGTGCATTCTGATAGTTCACCTACGATCTCAGATGAATTTAAATTGTTAAGAAAAGTTCTGTGATGTGATGAGTAAAAAGTTGGATCCTGTAATTTTTTAAGGGCTTATTTCAGACTGATCATAATGCACGTTTATGGTAAATGCATTGCACAATGCATATACATATGTACAAAATTAAGTCCAAATCTGTGGTGTCCAATGTTACTGTAAACTAGTGTCAAGATAACTGATGTATTTCAGTTTTGTTGAGTGAAAAATCATTTCAAGTTCTGTCAAATTAAATCAAATGTGCTTTTCTTGATTGAACAGTGAACTGGCCAGGTCATTTCAATGGGAAACTGTGGAAGTCAGTCTATAGCTATATGTAGATGACAACGGATGAGGGTAGGGATGGCAGCATTACAGAATACTATTCTTCTTGCCTTTAGAAGTATAACTATGAGAAGGTTTTCTAATCGAAGAACTCCATTTTTTGTGAAGAGGAAGCATCGGCCACTTCAGTTCTTACACAGACAGTCCCTTCATGTGACACATCAGAGACAATGTAATGAAAAAATGCTGTCAACGTTGGATATTATTAAGACTCGTATCAAAGCTGCTGGACCATTGACAGTGTCTGAATACATGTCTACTGTTCTCACCAATGCTGTATCAGTAAGTTTCATTTGAAACATTTTTCCATTCAAAATCACCTTCAAAATATTCCAAGTTCAGTTATTCAGAATAAGTTTAACTATGTTGACCCTAGCATACCTGTCAAGATATGAAGTTTGTGTCATCTTAGAGGGGAGAGTTATGTTAATAAATAATAATCTTCCAATTTGTATGTGCTTTTAGTTAGACAGATTTAGATGGGAAACCAAGGGAAAATGACAGAAGTTCAGAACCCTGATGATGGTTATTTTACAACTACAAAAACTATAATTTTTTTCCTGTACAGTCACAAAGTATCTCAACAGGCTTCATAAATAATAACTACTGTAGATTTATAAAAAAAAAAAAAACATGTAATCGTATCAGTACCGCTGCAACATGGCCTTACATGAACCTTTCATGTTGTACCATAATCTTCAATTACTTACATTAAAATTATTTCATTCTTTCATTATTTTCTAGAGGGCAGCTGCCCTTTTAATTTTTACAAATTTGTAAAATGGAGTGCCTATTATAGTGTACACATGCTTTGCCCCCAAATGTTCCAAATGTTTTACCCATTTTCGGTTCCTTGATGTAGTCATAGGAATCTATGCAATGGTGATGCCATGTGAATGTATGTGACGCTTTGCTTGTAAACACTATCTCAAGAAGGGTAACCTCTAGGGATCTCATACTTGGCATGTAGATACCCCTTTTTGAGTAGATGATCCCTATTGTTTTTGGTGAAGGTCAAAGGTCATTTGGGGTCACCAGAGGTCAAATGGTAAATACCTTGGAAATTACTTGTAAACACTCTGTCTCAAGTCGGATAAATGTAAGGGATCTCATACGTACCTTGTGGATTGCCCATATTGAGTAGATGATCCCAATTATTTTTGGTGGAGGTCAAAGGTCATTGGGAGTCACCATAGGCCAAAAGGTTGAAATCTTGTAAACTCAGCATCTCTAGAAAGATAACGGTGAGGGATCTCATAGTTAGCACCTGGATTGCACATATTGATTAAATGATCCCTATTGTTTTTGGTGGAGGTCAAAGTTCATTTGAGGTCAGCAGAGGCTAACAGGTCAAATTATTGTAAACACTATCTCAAGAAGAATCACTGTGAAGGATCTCACACTTGACATTGTTCGAGTTGAGGAGATACTTCCTATTGGTTTTGGTGGAGGTCAAAGGTCATTTGGGGTCATAAGAGTTCAAAAGGTCAAAATCTTGTAAACACAATGTCCCAAGAAGGATAACTGTGAGGAATCTCATACGTAGCATATGGATTGCTATTATTGAGTACATGATCCCTATCATTTTTTGTGGAGGTCAAAAGGTCATTTTGGGTCACAAAAGGTCAAAACCTTGTAAACATGATATTTTAAGGAGGATAACTGAGAGGGATCTCATACTTGGCCTGTGGATTGTTCATATATTGTTCATATTTAGCATGTAGATGGCCATATAGGGTAGGTGATCCCAATTGTTTAAAGTGGAGGTGAAATGTCATTTTGGGTCACAAGATTTCAAGAG
>CM055963.1:54325000-54330000 GCA_029531755.1 Holothuria leucospilota | reverse complement strand
ATTTGGAATAATTCCAATATCCTTTTAGACAATAATACCGTTTTTTATGATTCCATGTTTGACAAGGGGATTTTGTTTGTTGGTGACCTTTTTGGTCAAAGTGGAAAACCCCTTACTTTTAATGCCTTCAAGCGTAAATTTCACTTATCTTCTATACCTTTTACTTTATACTGGGTTTAATTAAGGCCATTCCGTCAACGTGGAGGCAGGTGGGTTGTACATTAGTAAATCATTCCAATCATAATACTCTTTTTTTACGACAAAATTATCCAAGGGACATCTGTTTCAAAGACCGTATATGCCATTTATTGTGATGTATTATGTAAGAAACCTACAGCTATTGCCAAGTGGAATATTTGTTACAATTTCGACGATGATGATTGGCGTGATATTTTTAATGTACCTTGGAAGAGTGTATCAGAGACGAAATTACAATACTTTCAGTTTAAATTTATTCATCGAATTCTTCCTACAAATAAGCTACTTTTTTTATATGAAAAAAGTCGAAAACCCATTTTGTTCCTTTTGTGAGTTAGAAGAGGAGTCACTCGAGCACTTATTCTGGGGGTGTACTTTTACTTCAAATTTTATATTGGAGGTGGAGCAAAGATTTCTTAACAAACAGTTCTTTTTTTCTAAAGAAGATATTTTGTTTGGCTATCGTAATTCTGATGCATTTTCTTTAAATTTTTTGATTCTTCACATGAAGTATTTCATCTTTAATTGTAAAAGGCAAAAGTTAGAACTAGATATTAATAGTTTCTTCTACAAAATGAAATTTGCTTTACAGGTGGAACGTTTCAATTATTTTAAAAGAAGTAGAGTGAGTAAATCTAAAGTGAGTTTCCCTGATTTACAAAAAACTTTTGCCTCATGTTTCTGATGGTTTTTTTTTTTTGGCAAAAGAAATTATGATATCAACAGATGTGCAGTAATTATGACACGCTTTTGGTTTAATCGCATTATTGTATATATCACTGTAAATAAATGATAAGATTTATGCGATTTGTTATACTACAGTGAATTTGCCAGATTTATAAAAAAATTTTTCGCTTTTTGTATCTTTGACTTTCTTTGAAATTCTTAAGTATGCACAATTTTTTTTTTTTTTTTTTTACTCATTCTTTCCAAAAGAGCATTGCCTTACATTTATCATTCAACCTTTATTTGAAATGTCTGCTTACTTTGTTATATATGTGCTATGCAGTGTACTTAACCTTAATTTCATGACAAAAATTGATTGAAAGAACAATAAAGAGGTAAAAAAAAAAAAAAAAAATATTTATTTATTTATTTATTTATTTATTTATTTATTTATTTATTTATTTATTTATTTATTTATTTATTCTTTTTTTTTTTTTTTCCTCCATTTATTCAATTTCAATACTTATTCAATATAGTACAAATTTTACTATTTCAATCAGTCGTGTTACACACATAAAATAAACAGATCAATTAATATTCATTTAGTGCCGTGAATGACAAAATAATACTTCGGAATTCATTTACACGTCTGCATCTCACTTTGGTTTTCACTGCAAATCTAAAGAACAAAGACAAATTTCTCACTATCCTACTTCGATCGCCACTTCACTGTCATGAATACATACAAGTGGGTTTATATAAAAAAAGTGTTGAGCTTTAATAACCTAGTTGTTGATATTAAATAAATCATTACACTCCTTAAAAGCTTCTTTCAATTCTGCTAATGAAACGACATTTTTCTTTCTTAACAAACTTTGTTGGCTATACTTTTCAATTCTCATAGCAAATTTAAATTTCTGAAAAAAAACATCAATTTTTGGCAGCTCGCCTCGCCTTTTGCATTGATAAATGTAACTTTTCATGTTTAAAATAAGATAATTAAAGGGGTGAATAGAACCTTTCCCAAATCCAAAGAAAATATCATACTTAGAAAAAAAGAATTGTTCCCTTAAAAAGCGAAACTCAACATCAAGAATAAAAGCTGAAGTAATACTACAATCCCAAAAGAGGTGTTCTAGGCTTTCTAATTCAGTTTCACAAAAGGAGCATTTATTACATTCCACTTTCCCCATGGCATACAAAAGCTTATTCGTGGCTATTATTCTGTGAAAAAAACGGTATTGAAAATACTGTAACTTAACATCTGAAACGACTTTCCTAAGCATGTTAAAAAAAACTCTCCCAATCTTTTGAATCAATATCTGAGAATTGTCCCTTCCATTTCTTTACAGCAGTGGGTTCAGTAACGTTACGCTTAAGTTGTAAATTGTAAATAAATTGGGAAACACGTGGTACTCGTAATATTTTTTCTAAGAAATCATCATTACTATGTACGTCATCAAGATCGAACCCAGCCATTATCCAGCTTCGGGGTATACTATGGATTAAACCAAAATATAGGGAAAAGGGAAATCTGTCAATGTGAAAACGATGTACAAATCTATGAAAATCTAGTGGTTTTCCTTCATGGTCAAAAAAGTCCCTTACATATACCACGTTCTTCCTATAAAGTTGTTTGTACATAACAATTGCATTATTGATTCGGATAAAGCTATTATTCCAAATAATCTGGTTGCCGAAATTTTTATTCGGTTCTGTAAATGAAACATTACACCAAGCAGTCACAACCTCCTTTAAAAAAGCATTGTTAATATCAACATCATTTTTTGAACAATTACATTTGAAAAAAAATTGTTTTCCAACAGCTGACAAAGATATGTCCCAAAAAATCTTCCAAGGTCCCTCAGAAATAGCACAATACCTTTTAACCCAAGTACATTTAAGACTATTAATGAAACTTTGAACATGCGTAACTTTAAGTCCACCTTCATTAACAGGATTTGTAATTACAGATCTTTTAATTTTGTCTGGATTACCAGACCAAATGAAATCAAATATTGCACTCTCTATTTCTTTGATAAAGAACGATGGTGGACTAGGTAATACGAGAAATAAGAAAACAAGCTGGGAAAGTGCAAACGTTTTAACAATTACATTTCTACCAATTGGTGTGATATCCCTGAAGGACCATCCTTTCAAAATAGCTTTTAGTCTCGAAAGTTTAGGCGCATAATTTAAACGATGAAGGTCCTCTCTATTAGTGGTAAAAGTTATACCTAGTACAGTCACCGGCCCATGCGTGAAAATAATATCGAGGTCATGAACAAAAGCAGGAGTACAAGTTACGTAAGGGCCAAGTGGAAAAAGACTAGATTTCGAAATATTTATTGTGAGACCAGATGCTTTTTTTAACTTGTCTAACACATGAAGAGTCGTGTTTAGGGACTCAGCAGTTCCATCTATGAAAAAAGAAGTATCGTCAGCATATTGTAACAGTTTAACATCATTATTAAAAATAGAAATACCTTTAATATTATCGTTATTTACTACTTTTACAGCTAAAATTTCAGCTGCCAGTATAAACATGTAAGGGCTGAGTGGGCAGCCCTGTCTAACACCTCTCTGTACATCAAAAAACCCAGATGAATATCCATTATTACACACACAAGTGGACGCTCCCGTATAGAAGACTTCCATCCACTTCATAAAGGAGGTATCAAGTTTAAAATAAGTAAGGCTTTTTCGAATGAAGTTCCATTCAAGAGTGTCAAATGCCTTTTCAAAATCGTCCAAAAATATGAATCCAGGAATATTCTTGTTTGAACAGTAGTCTAGTAGGTCTAAAATAAAACGTATGTTTTCTCCTATAAACCTGTTGCTTAAAAAGCCAGTTTGTTGGGGTCCTATTAAGGAAGGAAGAAGTAATTTCAATCTCGAGGCTATTGCCTTTGCACCAATTTTATAATCTGTATTGAGTAAAGTTATTGGTCTATAGTTTTTAAGTAAAGTTGGGTCTTTTTGTGGCTTCATAATTAGAGTAATAATACCCCTGGTCTGTTCTTTTGTAAGCCTACCCAACCTGTAACCATAATTAAGGGAATCAACTACTAATTGTCCAATCAAAGGCCAGAAAATTTTATAGAAATTGCTAGACAAGCCATCGCTTCCAGGGGTTTTATCATTTTTCATTGCCATAAGGGCTTGGAAACATTCATGCAAAGTAAGATCTCCCTCACTAGCTAACACGTTTTCATTTCTAATTGGCTGAGGGGGAAGGTCGATAAAGAAGGGGTCTGGATTACACGCATTTGAAGTATATAAGGAAGCATAAAAGTCCCTGATGTAATGAAGAATATCGTCATTTCCTACCAAAACATTATCGTTTTCATCTACTAACTTATAAATTACACTAAGGGATTTGTTCCTCTTTTCTAAGTTTAAAAAATACTTGGTGCTTTTTTCTCCCTCTTCTACCCACCTGGCACGAGAGCGTACAATTGTACCCTGTAATTTAAAATTATAATAAACAAGTAAATCGTTTTGAACTCTTTTCAACTCATTCCTAGTATCCTGATCGTCATAGCTATAGAGCTGTTGTTCAAGTACAGCAATTTTATCAATTAATTCTCTTTCTTTTTTGTGGCGTTCAGCTGCCTTTTGCTTTGAGTACGACATACTTCTATTACGTACTTTAAATTTTAAAAACTCCCAACGGGTCGAAGGGTTGTCACCTACGGTGTCACTTATAGTCTTACGAATGAGATCATTGATCATAGTTACATAGTTAGGGTCATCCAAAAGCGAATTGTTTAACTTCCAGTACCCTCGCCCTCGATCATATGAATGAATAGAAATAGTTAGACAGACAAATGAGTGATCAGACTGAATACCCGGAGAGAACACAATATCCTTAACAGCGTGTAAAGCATGCCTAGAAATGAGAACATAATCTAACCTACAATATAAACCTGGTGTAACGTTGGAAGACCAAGTAAAATTCTTTGCAAACGGGTTACGCTCTCTCCAGATATCAATTAAGTCATAGGTATGCATTAAATCCAAGCATTTATCCCGAGCTTTAAAATTAGTCCTTAAATTCCCTCCCTTTTTATCCAACTCAAAGTTGAACACTAAGTTGAAATCCCCCGCTATTATAATGGTATCGTCACAAAAGT
>CM055963.1:53990000-54320000 GCA_029531755.1 Holothuria leucospilota | reverse complement strand
CGCTGTAGGGTCACTCTATTTTTTTCAATAGTTCCATTCCACATAGCAGGATAGCACAAGTCCTGCCCACCTTACCAAGTAACATATGGGCAGAATACATAGTTTATGTAAAGGTCGTAACTTTCATTCCATATCGCAAAGCTAGTTGGGTGTTCTCTTGTGTGTGTCATGCGGTACAGTCAGTTGGTGAGCGACTTATGGAGCAAAGATTGGCTAATTCATCGTGTAGTCCAGCTGGTTTCGATACAATGTATGTTACACCCGAAACGGTCTACAAACCCTAACAGTTCTTTTTCGTTTCGTCATATGTTTCATGTGTAAGCCTATCAAAAAATTTCGCCCGCTTCGCGCGCTTTTCAATTTCACGATCCAGATTCAAAGAACACTAACAGTGCGCAACTCGGATCATGAAGTATTAAGTGATATAATGCAAAATATGCCTGCAACTGCATGGGATAATGAGGCTCTTACATTTGCCCTTCTCATCATACCCTCGAAATAGGGAATGTCGGAACTTGGGGTAGCTGACATGGCCCGGCCTGTTGGAAAAATTCTGCCGCCACCCATGGTCAGTTTACTTCTTTTGGCTTTCATAAGGGTAATTTCTGGAATAAAACCCAAAATTTTCGGTACGCTTTGTCCACTCTTCCTCAGTTCAGTTATACTTATAGCTAAATATAGTACAAACCCTTTCCACCTTTTCAAGTTAATAAGTAGAATACATGGATTTATGTAAATGTCGGGAATTGAATCGGGTACGACTAGTGACTCGAGGAGGGAAGTATAATAAAGTTGTGCCCGATAGGGCCCAACTGTCCGCTCAATTGTTCTATATAAGTTCTAAATTAGTACAAATTCTTATAAGTGTAGGCTTACCCAAAAATTTTTCTCGCGCTTCGCGCCGTTGTAATTTCACCGTTTAGATTCCAGGTTTTGATTCCAGTTTTTGCATGTCTCTTGGTTTATCCTTTCTTTGTCAATATGCGGTAAGTTGTGTAATCGCTGACGTTTATGGGAACCAAAATTTAAAAAAAAAATGAATGTGCCCTTTTTATGTTGGACCCCCCCTCAGAAAAGACCCTAGATCCGCCCCTGCAGTACTAAGGCGAAGCGTGGCTGTCGTACTACATGCAGTCAAAACAACGGTGTACGTACGTGGACGTGGATACAAGAAACGTAATCACATGCCTATCTTGCATGACACATTTGAGAAACTAAATCCACTGGACTAAGATGTGCACAAATGTATCGGACAATTTTGTTTTTCTCAATACACGGAAATAAAGCATGAAGATAACACTCAACCTCAGAAATTTTTTGGGGGGGCTTGAGCGAATTTTGGGGGGGGCTTGAGTCCCCAAAGCCCCCCCGTAAAACCGCGCCTGGATACGCGTCTCTGGGACAGTGGAATCGACTTGAGTAAGCTAACCTACGTCACGTGACCTCCCAAGTCGGCTTCAATCTCGAGGCGTATTCCGCATTGAGGTGCGTCCTCCAGTTACATAGCTCAGTGGGTGAAAACAACGAAGCACATGTGCACGAACGGCGTGGATTTCGGCTCACGTGTAGTAGACTTACGCGCGTATACCATTGGTTGACAAATCAGCTGTCTGCATTTATTGGTGTAACTTGCCATGATACGCGCTTTTCCGCCATTTTCCTCCAAAAGAGGGAGCACTTTCTCCATTGTGACATCATATGCATAAGGTCTATATTCATTGGTCAGTTTGTATGTATATCTTCATCGGAGTAACACACTTTTATATGCGCGTTTAATTTTTTACGTGCAGGGGCGGCGCCAGGGTGGGCAAAGCATGCTGGGTCGGACCCAGGTTTATTGTTTGGAGGGGGGGGGTGCAGGCATTGAAGACTTCCGAGCCTCACCCTACCTCCCCCCCCCCCCGTGTCAGAACCTGCATTTTTGGCGTTCTCATTTTCTTGGACTTTATTTTTCTCTGAAGATCGTGCGTCCTTTTTGTATTGAAGGGCAAGCATCCATTTTGTCACAGTAGTATCAATGGTTATGCCGTGCGCGTGAGTTGTAAATTCGCTTACTGCTTGTGCGTTTTGCCCTTCAGTGCCTGGGAATCCATTGTGTGTGACGTCACATGAAATCCCTCATAGAGGGATTTCATGTGACGTCATGTCCAATGGATTCCCAGGACACTGAAGGGCAAAACACACAAGCAGTAAGCGTTTTACAGCACGCATTTGGCGGACGAGGCGAAACCAAGTCCGTTATTTTGCAAATTTGGAGTCCAGACGGTTATGAGACAATAACAGTCAGACAAACGTGGTTTATTCCTCTTCTACCCCGAAAATGTGTGAAAACTTCATTTTTATCAGTGTATAGGTTTACTGACCGTATGTTGTGGAAAAGCAGGTCAGTGTTTAACAATCAGAATGCAGGATTCTCATAACAGATGGCTAGAGGAGGTAGAATCCATGATAAACGTATAAAGATGCAATTAGTGAGAGGCATAAGAGGCGAAGGGTGGGGGTTGGTTGACTAAAGCCTACACCGTCAAAAAAGTCGAGGGCTCCTTCCCCCACATTTCCAGGACAAAAAAGCTCTGTAAAAAGTCAAAAATTGCAGTCTTATTGCTTAAAGCCGGGGAATTTTCATGATCCCAGACAGTTCCAATTCTCCCAACTATGCATCTTCTAGCTCCTCCCATAACTGTATGAGGCTCTTCCTTGTGCAAGAATAAACCTATTTTATTGCTTAAAGCCATGTCCTGGTGAGCATACAAGGCTATAAAATGTAATAAAAGTACTTTCTCTGCCTTGTGTGGAATGTGAGCTACTCTGCATCTTTCAAATTTTCAAACTTTGATGTCAATCAAAGAGCAGTCACCAACTGAGAATTTTGATATACATACACTAAAAATATACTTTGGGTTGATGACTGTCTGTCTTTAAAATTTGATCAAATATTGCACCAAGTGCATAAAATACTTTCTAAAGGAGATGGGACCCCATACCCTTGGGTTCTTCTCCCAGGACAAAATTCTGAAACAGTGCACAATCCCCACCTCAATGGATCGAGTACAGCTTCTACGTCCATGAGTTAGTCTGTTAGTGCCCCTTCCCTGCTCATTCATGCATGGTAGTGGGAAGGAAGTTGCTATTTGACCCCTGGTTCATATCAGTCATATAAGCAAATAAAATGCTTGGGTTACTACAAAGAAATCTCCACTCTTGTAGCAAAGGTGTCAAGGAAACTGCCTACAAAACGCTATAGTCCGCTCAAAGCTGGAATATTGTGGGGCCATATGGGATCCTTACATCAAAAAGTAACAACACTCGAGAATGTTCAATGACGTGCTGCCCGTTTTGTTCTCAACAACTATAATTACAGGGAAAGCCAGTGGCGTAGCTAGAGGGGGGGGGGGCAGGGGGCGGTCGCCCCCCACAAAGCCTCCGAAGGCCTCTGTCGGAAATTTCTAGTCTCTGTCGGAAGTAAATAAAAACAATCCACTTGAAACACTTACAACACTTTTTATGTTTTTAAGCAGAATTACACATCGAAACGTCAACGTGAAAATCAAAAGTCAGTCTCAAAATTGCCCGAAAGGCAAAAAAAGAAAAAAAAAAAAGAAAAGGTCCCCAGAATTTTACACGCCAGGTGATGGTATCATTACTTTAGGATAATTATCTGTCGAAAATTACTTGCATTTGCCCCCCCCCCCCCAAAAAAAAAATATCTAGCTACGCCACTGGGGATAGCGTCACCAACATGTTAACAGATCTCAAATGGGAACCACTTAAGAGCGCCGTACCAGACTTCGTCTCATTGCTATCTATAAGGAGGTTCATAACTCCATTCCCCTACCATCCAGTTGCAGAGTAACCATAGTAGGACCACTAGACATAATCAAGGCACCCACATAATTGTTCCCCCTCCTTTTAGTAAGAGATGTTATCAATACTCGATGTACTCAAGAACCGCTCGTGAATGGAATTTCCTTCCACCAAACATACGTGCAGCACATGGGCGTCCGCAGGTAGGGGCAAGGGGGGCACTTGCCCTCCCCTGGAAAATCAAAAATTTGAAAGGCGAAGAAAAAATAAAGAAAAAACGAAGAAAAATTAACAACATTTCTTCACAGTTCACTCAGTGTTACCCCTATTTATATGCAGTAGATAGGCTTTAGAAGTGCCATTTCCAGCGATGTGGGAGGCTTTGGGGGCCAAAATTTTCTTGCGCTCCGCGCCAACCCATGCTAAAGAGGAGCTTTTCCCCCCTAAAAAACTTTTGCCCCTGCCTGAATTTTTTTCTGCGGACGCCCATGGTGCAGCACCTGATGTTTGCTCTTTGAAATCTAGCCTAGCCAACGTTAATCTTCGAAATCTAGTATCTAAGGCTCACTCTAAAATCTAGGCAGCTAGGCAACTCCCCTTCCACACTGACCTGTGCGTGATAACCGATTTTGGACTCGGGTGTTTGCACAGTATGAAGCAGAAGCAGAAGTGTGTTTGCTTGGAACTCGGAACTGCTGTGATGTTAGTTAACTGGGTTGCTTACAAGCCAGTATCAGGTGTGCATAGCACTATTGCACTACGTACTGTACATACGGGAAGGGAAGGGAGGGGGGGGGGGGTGTACGCTTTCACACTTACTCACGTACATTGTGTATGAACGGCCCATAATGGAAATAGCTAACCACGTCCCAACACACTCGTCATTTTTTTTTTTTTGCTATGTCAGGCTGGCCGGTCTATGTTCTACCGCACTTGAAGGGAAGTAGTAGTGCATTGCTGTCTTTAGTAATGCATTTAGGGCCATATATCATTTATCAATGAATAGGAAATAGCACCCGAAAATCCCAAAGTAACACTCGAAATGGAATTGGGGGTGGGGGGGGGGGGACTATTTTTTTTTGAAAATAGCACCCGAAATTGAAAAAAGTGTCTCGGACCCTGGAGTACAGTCAATGTGGGTGCAGGAGCAACACTAGCCTAGGGTACCTAGGCCTAGTTCTCACGTACACTTTGCTCCCTGAACTAGGCCTAGGCTATTGCAACACAAAGTTTTTCCCTCGTTATTACTGTGAGAGTAACATCGTCTGCTTGCGTTTCTGCAATGATTGTTGTATGTGCGTACATGATTGTAACCATAGCTATGAACTATGTCACAATTGAACAGCAGTGCGTGCTATACAGCATACTGTACAATAGTGTGAACGTCCTAGTAACAAGATTTAGAATGTTTTAAAAAACAAAACAGGATCGTTTGTATAAATCAAAATTTTTGGTCTCTTTTTGGAGACTGAGTGCTACTATCCTTAAAATGACGGGTCTTAAACATATAAATGACCAATAGAGGTCAATTACCCAGGAGTATATGTGAATTTGAGAAAGATTGAGACCATTCAAAATTTTTGATGGTGCGGTAGCCCAATTTTGACAATGGGTATATTGCTGGGATATTTAGGGATAAATCAAAAGTGACATTGTTTTCATCTGTGAATTTCCTGCCAGATCAATTAAGAACATTTCTAAATCTACCAAAGATCACTCCTAAACCTAGGAACAACTTCAGCATGAAGATAGGAATGAATTCTTCCTAAGTCCAAGACAGGAATATTTTTAACTTTTATGAAATAGAGCCCGGCCCCTGGTATGGGAATCCCCATACTAGGTCAGCAGACTGCGGACTAGAGCAACACACGTCTGCCGGGCGGCCAGATCAAAGGTATTTCTCACGTACACTTTGCTCCCTGAACTAGGTCAGCAGACTGCGGACTAGATCAAAGGTAGCCTGCATGATTCACACGGTCTATTTGTGACGTCATTTGTTTGGAACTTGGCGCTGCTTACAGTATATGTACCCTGTACCCAGTGTACTAAAGCAGCGCAGTCGCTCTCACACCATACCGACTGTACTTGCGTGCGTGCATTGCGTGTGCGTGTGTGAATTGAACTTGGCCCCTGCGATGCACACGTACGTACGTCGTTGTTGCCATGCAAGAGATGAAGAATATAGGTAGTTCTTCAAGAGAAGGTAAACAACTGAGTTACAGACAGCCAAAATTCCGTGATGAGCCACAGTGCTCACAAACTTGGTCAAAGTTCTTAATTAACCAGGTGTGTATTTCAGCTAAGCCTATTAGGCCGAGGGCCTACCTAGCTTTTTAGCGTTATTACAGTACTATTAATAATTTAGCGTAACCTAAGCCTAGGCCTAAGTTAGGCGTAGGCCTAACATCAGTTCCACCGTGCGCGTACTTAGTTATGCTTCATACTGCACTGGGACGCGCTTGGACTTTTACTACGGTGGGGACACGCGTATAGTTTTACTTTTATGGCGCCAAGAACTAGTCATGCTTGACACGCGTGATCGCAGTTCACTCTAGGCCTGGGTTTTTACTAAGACTAGAGGTGGTCAAGTTTTGAGCAAGAGAAGCTTAGATAAGTGTGCATCTGATCATGTCATTGTGTGGCTTTTATGGTGGGGTTTGTTAAACCGCAGGTGAAAACTGAATTTTGAGTGTCAGGAAAAGACAGTGATCAATGTAACGGATCATTTACCTTTTCTTTCAGTGTTTACTGCCAAATTTAAAAAAAAAAAAATTGTTCTTTTGAACATCTTGACCTTTGACCTCTGACCTTTGACCTATCATGCTGAGGGTACTGGAGGCACAAATTCCAAGGACTGTGCACCCCCATACCAAGTTTGGGGTCAGTAGTACCTTCAGTTTTGAGTGAGCACACGGCACACTTTTGACCCCAAAATTGTCGTTTGACCTTCTGACCTCGTGACCTTTGACCTCAGAAGGTCAAGTGTAAAGTTGCGTAAAGTAGGTGTCCATCAGAAGGTTATGCAAAGAAATGAGGATCGTTAAATGTTTCGTTCAGCTTTTACAGCCAGATTTAAAAATTTGCTTATTTTGACCTATCGTGACCTTTGACCTCTGACCTTTGACCTATCATGCTGATGATATTGGAGGCACAAATTCTAGGGGCCATGCACCCCCTCACCAAGTTTGGGGTCATTAGTACCTTCAGTTTTAAGTGAGTGCGCGTCACACTTTTGACCCCAAAATTGTCGTTTGACCTTCTGACCTCGTGACCTTTGACCTCAGAAGAGCAAGTGTCAAGTTGTGCCAAGAGCGCTTCAATACGAAAGCTATGTCAAGAAATCAGGGCCATTTACTGTTGCATTCAGGTTTTATAGCCAGATTTGGAAAATTGCTTATTTTGACCTTTTTTGATGGTTGACCTTTGACCTTTGACCTATCATGCTGAGGGTATGTCAGGCACAAGTTCCAAGGACCATGCACCCGCCCACCAAGTTTGGGCTCAATCTTGTTCTTAGTTTAGGAGGAGTTCGCGACACACTTTTGACCTTGTGAATGTCATTTGACCATCAGAGCCTTTGACCCAAATTTTAGGCATATTTGGTCACATGACCAGGAAACAGGACCTTCACCACTCCATTTTGCCCCACCCTTGAGTAGCGGTCATAAAGCCCCAAATTTCCCTACCATGCATTTCCATGGTTGTGGTTGCTGTGGCGACTGGCAGGGGGAAACGTGTGCACTTTTCAATGGTAAACGAAGCACAATATCTCATCCCCCACATACTACGTATGTGGGGATGAGATAATAAATAGACTTGAACATGAACGCAGAATGACTGGTTTAAAGTTCATAGGCATGTCTATTATTCATTGGTCAGTTTCTATGGTATCTTTAAGTAACGCACTTTTATATGCGCGTTTAATTTCCTACGCGCTCACAACGGGGAATCAACTAGCGTGTTTGTTTTCCGAGCGCGCAGAAGTGTGCGTGAAGTATTCCGGATAATACACAGAGATATGTATTCTGCGCGTATAGAACGCGTTGTAAAAGTGCACGCACGCTAACCTGTTTTAACAATGTAATTTTCTGTATCGTATTCTTGCTTTTGTACGTAGATCGCCGATTAGAACGAGGCGTATGTCAAGTGCACACTTCCGCCCCGATATTTGCGTCTCCATGATATGAGGAGTCAATTTCCGTAACATTGTAGGTATAGAGGGATTTCATGTGACGTCACGCGCAATGGATTCCAAGGCACTGAAGGGCAAAACACACACGCAGTAAGGGTATTTGCAGCACACGCGCACGGGATAACCATAGATACTACTGTGACACAATGGACGCGTGCCCGTCAAAACCAAAGAGACGCGCGATCTTGCCCTTCAAAATTGCGTCTAGTTGGTTAACGTCACGTGACTGAAATCCCTCTATACTTAGGAGTTTGGAATCTATGCTTATAATATCTTTGGGTTGAACAGAGCCCCGCTCCGCGAGGTATATTACTGCAGGTGAACAGTACATAATGGTAACCTGCCATGCACCACTGCATGTAACAATAACACAACGTAAACATGTTCTCTTCGCTGCTGCTAGTACTACGTGTAGTCTAGCTGACCTTAAACCCTTCCTTAAATAATAGGTCATTACTATAAATTCGTATACAGAAAATTTCAATTTGTTCCAACACAGTTTATTAAATTTCGTCGAAACGATATGTTTAAGATGGTCATACTTACAGACTTAAATTCTGGTGAATGGTTATTTGAAAAGCAAACTTTCGTGAGATAGCCAGGATCTGCATTAATAGCCTATGCTTGCAAAAAACCGTTCAGTTTGTAATGAGACACGTCTTATCATGGCCGGCGTTAAATCAGAGTAGCAATGGCATAAGCCTAATCTGATCTTTCAGTCTGTTGGGCTATCAATACACAGCAAAGGGTGCAAAGTCCACCCAAAGCTTATTTTTAGAGAAAATTTGCTGAAGTATCGAAAGGACATAAGAGATTCTGTTATGAACACATCGAAGGAAAGGGAAAGGTTGTCATGGAAATTGGTAACTAAGGCAAGCCTACAATAAACCGTTCAAAAAAAAGACAAAAACAAAAAAAAAAAAACAAAAAAAAAAACAAAAACAAACAAACAAACAAAAAAAAAAAAAAAAAAAACAAGAGGGCCATCCAAACGGAGTTTCAAATCTCATTTTCCCTATAAATCTCTACATACCTTGGGACTAAAATTCCCCACCACACTGATAAACAAATCACGATAAAGACCACTTAACGTCATTTAAACTTACATCTAGAACCTAAAGCAACTAGACTGCACTACTTAAAAATATCTGTCATCTTTTTTTTCCTCCATTTATTCAATTTCAATACTTATTCAATATAGTACAAATTTTACTATTTCAATCATAGTCGTGTTACACACATAAAATAAACAGATCAATTAATATTCATTTAGTGCCGTGAATGACAAAATAATACTTCGGAATTCATTTACAAGTCTGCATTTCACTTTGGTTTTCACTGCAAATCTAAAGAACAAAGACAAATTTCTCACTATCCTACTTCGATTGCCACTTCACTATCATGAATACATACAAGTGGGTTTATATAAAAAAGTGTTGAGCTTTAATAACCTAGTTATTGATATTAAATAAATCATTACACTCCTTAAAAGCTTCTTTCAATTCTGCTAATGAAACGACATTTTTCTTTCTTAACAAACTTGGTTGGCTATACTTTTCAATTCTCATAGCAAATTTAAATTTCTGAAGAAAAAACATCAATTTTTGGCAACTCGCCTTGCCTTTTGAATTGATAAATGTAACTTTTCATGTTTAAAATAAGACAATTAAAGGGGTGAATAGAACCTTTCCCAAATCCAAAGAAAATATCATACTTAGAAAAAAAAAAAGAATTGTTCCCTCAAAAAGCGAAACTCAACATCAAGAATAAAAGCTGAAGTAATACTACAATCCCAAAAGAGGTGTTCTAGGCTTTCTAATTCAGTTTCACAAAAGGAGCATTTATTACGTTCCACTTTCCCCATGGCATACAAAAGCTTATTCGTGGCTATTATTCTATGAAGAAAACGGTATTGAAAATACTGTAACTTAACATCTGAAACGACTTTCCTAGGCATGTTGAAAAAACTCTCCCAATCTTTTGAATCAATATCTTTGAATTGTCCCTTCCATTTCTTTACAGCAGTTGGTTCAGTAACGTTACGCTTAAGTTGTAAATTGTAAATAAATTGGGAAACACGTGGTACTCGTAATATTTTCTCTAAGAAATCATCATTACTATGTAAGTCATCAAGATCGAACCCAGCCATTATCCAGCTTCGGGGTATACTATGGATTAAACCAAAATATAGGGAAAAGGGAAATCTATCAATGTGAAAACGATGTACAAATCTACGAAAATCTAATGGTTTTCCTTCATGGTTAAAAAAGTCCCTTACATAGACCACGTTCTTCCTATAAACTTGTTTGTACATAACAATTGAATTATTGATTCCGATATAGCTATTATTCCAAATAATCTGATTGCCGAAATTCTTATTCGGTTCTGTAAATGAAACATTACACCAAGCAGTCACAACCTCCTTTAAAAAAGCATTGTTAATATCAACATCATTTTTTGAACAATTACATTTGAAAAAAATTGTTTTGCAACGGCTGACAAAGATATGTCCCAAAAAATCTTCCAAGGTCCCTCAGAAATAGCACAATACCTTTTAACCCAAGTACATTTAAGACTATTAATGAAACTTTGAACCAGTGTTCGCACTAAGGAATTGAAACTGTGCGGGAATTCCCTCTCTAAAAATTTTTTTGTGCGGGATTTTCAAAATCAAGGCGGGACCTTATCCCTCCCATAAATTTTTCTTGAGTGGGATTTCCGTCGCCATCGCAAAACTACTCCCCACGCAAGAGGTACTACTTGCTGTTAACGGCAGTTAATGCGTGTCACTAACGTTAGTGCTTCTCTCCAAGTTCAAAGCCTCCTCTGATACAGCTCCAATTCGTCACTAGGTGTTTTCCTTCTGAAGAATGAGTGAGTATAAATCCGTGAACTTTAAGTTGAAGTGGAAAATATGAGTGAACTTCATTGGAGATACACATACGATCAGAAATTAACGAGAGCAATGTACGACGTAAAATGAAGAAAGTACATACTGTACATATTCAATACAATTACACATGTCAGCCTCCACAGTGCACTACAGCTCTACAGGTGTGTAACCAAATGTACTGTACACACGGACTTCTTATATACATGGACAGAGCATATTGCACTAACGTCCTATGCGTAAATTGTCGCCACCGTGTACGTACACGAATAGGCTTACCAATATGGTTGCCTGCTATAGTCTTGTGTGTAAAAGTTTGGACTTGCTCAAGTGGCTCGTATCGACAAATTGTGTGAAAAACTTGTAATATTTTCGAAAGAATGCAAGCTCAGGTCAAATTTATCAAATAGAATGGAGGACTGTGATATTGTTCTTCCATTCATACTGATATTTTGTCTGAGATGTTGCAGATTCATCGTCAAATTGGGCAAATGGTAGTAGCCCGGCGGCCATCTTGGTTAGCCTAAATTTGTTCGAACGGTGGCGACCGTATTGATTGCGCAATCCTCTGTCCATGTATTGAAGTCCGTGACTGTACACGATACAACGTTGCGTTTGCAACTCTGGGACTGTGATTGAATTTCAATCCAATCAGATTCGCTCTTATTTATACAACCAGCAGCCAGCATATAAGAGCTGCACTGTGAATGGCTAGATTACGATGATATTTGTTGCTACCATAATCAGTGTTCAGCTTGGGAGTTGCGATCCGCTTGCTTGGGAACGATTCTATATTGCAATTTATTGTGCGTATTATCATTGCAATTTCTCTGTACAATCACAGCTGCGGAGAAGTGCGCTGGAATTTTAGCTGGATTCAGAACATCAGCTGCCCGCTTATGATTTATTTATGTGCGGGAGGGGAGAAGGTGTGCGGGATTTTCCCGCGTTAGATTTAATTATGTGCGGGATTTGAAAGACAAAAGCGGGATTCCCGCAATCCCGCGCCTTAGTGCGAACCAGGGAGTTGTAGCAACTCCCTGGTGCGAACACTGCTTTGAACATGCGTAACTTTAAGTCCACCTTCATTAACAGGATTTGTAATTACAGATCTTTTAATTTTGTCTGGATTACCAGACCAAATGAAATCGAATATTGCACTCTCTATTTCTTTGATAAAGAACGATGGTGGACTAGGTAATACGAGAACTAAGAGAACAAGCTGGGAAACTGCAAACGTTTTAACAATTACATTTCTACCAATTGGTGTGATATCCCTGAAGAACCATCCTTTCAAAATAGCTTTTAGTCTCGAAAGTAAAAATATCTGTCATCTCTCTGGGCTTATCAAGCGGTTTAAAAATCTACGAGTAATGAATAAAACCAATTTTGGCTCATTTGAATCTTGTTTTCTTGGTTTTCACCAACGAAACGACCGATCGGAAGTCTACTTTGTAAGGATAATGGCCGAGGTAACCATGCATGCATACCTCGTTCCTATCATTTTCATGGAAGAATAGATAAAGTGCGTTTCAGTGTAATATAACAGTATAAGTAGTCTGTATGTGTACAAACTTACTCCTCATCCTGGCAGGGTACACCGGACACGTCCTTTACATCTACGTCCCACACAATCGGGCCGTCACCGTGAACATGAGTGACTTTACAAATAAACGTCACCGCCTCAGGACCTGCTTTTTTCCCGGACAATTACAACCCCCACTTCCCAATTGTAAACACTTAATTGTGAAATGTTTCCCGAAGGGAGGTGGACCAAGGGTTTTCACGTACGTTTCTTCCCTAAACTACTGTAGATTTGAGTCGTAACAAGAACTTCAACGTCTAACTTCTAAACCACCGTACTTCTCGGCTTCCGTATGTAACAGCTGCATCTCCACTGAAAAGTGACATTATGTAGATGGTAGACGAAACGATAAGTAATGCTCTATAAGCTATAAAGTAAGATCGAGGAGCTGCTGTTCCCTAGCTCCTCCCTGCTAATATTTAGAGGGCCTATTTATCGACTAGAAACCCAATGTTTAATACTAGTAAGGGTCACCCTGCCGTGAGGAAAAGTGGTTACATTTGGTCTTTTCACTTATCCCTCGACCCCAGCTTAGAGAGCATATTACACATGACTGATTTCACTCGCAGTGACTCGGTGGAGCCTCGGGAATACTTTTTCCAAAGTCCCATCGACTCTTTGCAGAAAGCCGAAAGTCGAAGACCAAACGTATCTCCCGAAACTCTGCTTCTCAAAGCAAGTACGTTCCAAGAGACTCAAACCAGGAAGTTGTTACTTGTCAAATAACAACTCCCCCCTCGGACTCAATGTGACCAACCTCTCCACCTTCAGAGTTCAGACTTCCACATCATGGGTCTGTCACGAGTTGCCCCGGGCCGTTGTAGACTGAAAGTGGAGCTTCGGGAATATACTTTTTCGAAAGTCTCCGCGACTCTCTGGCGGAGAGCCAAGGGGCGAAAAACAAACGTTACTACTGAAGGAGTTCTTTTCATCCCAAAAAACTACGCCCCCGAGAGGACCAACCGAATAATCATACATATCACATACTATCGCTATTACGGCGCTGGCAGAGTCCAAATTGGCACTCACATCGTAGACGATTCGTGTAGCAATGAACATTAACGTCAATCTTTGGTGGTTGCATGTATACCCGGAATATTTTCAATGTTTACCCACAATGAAGCAAACTGATTGTTCTCTTCCTTCCAAGTGCTTGACATCTCGGTATAAGAAGTAAACACGTTCCTTCGCGGCAGGATGTCCATGGCAGGATGACACTGACTAATATAATGCATGCCCTGTTCATTTCAAGTGGGGGGGGGGGGGGGGAGTGTCCACAACCTTTGCTCTCCTTTCGTGACTTGCACCACTGTAGTCTTGTGAAAAATTAAGGTCGAAGGGGCCCCTACATTAGTTCGAGCCCAGGGCCCAAAGGTGAATCCGGCCCTGCCCTCGATAACCCATATAACTTCATTCCCCATCGGAAGTGGTTTGGGGAAATTCCAGGACAGTTCACAAAATTTGTTGCTTACTGCGATTTTCTCACAGAAACTCACAAATTTTGCTTAGTTATTACCAAAATCTCATGGACTAGGGGTACTTTTTCTGAATAGAACTCATGGGTTTGATTTCTTCAGACTTAGACCGAGTTGCCCCAAGTAGTATTTCAGGTACCAAGATCGAGCTATGCAAGAGGAGCACATGGTGAATGCTGAATTGCTTAAATGATATTCTGATATGATTAGGCCTATGATGTTGCGATACACGATTAGTTATTATAACAAGTTAATCAGCCTGTAGGCTCCTGAAAATTGCCCCTAGTATGAAACAAAAGCTTGAGTACTAGGGCCTGGGACAGGCTGGACGACAATATGTTATTTCGACCCCCGTCTGGTACACGTTTTTGGATACATAACATTAAACCATGCTCAGACCTGAAGGTAAATTCTCCAAACATTTGATCACTGAATACTACAGGTTCACGAGTAAAACCCCATGGTCGTTGTGTTAACATTTCGTGCTGGATCCGTGTTATCTTCAGTCTAGCCTTGGAGGCCTGAAACTTGAGTCCATATTCCGAGTGTTCACTGTTCATACTGCACACTGACTAATGCACTGTACGCAACATGTTGCACGTAGTGTACGTAATGAAGTTCAGCAAAGATTTTTTCGCGCAGTTCCGACCTGAGTTTTACGGTCATGGGAAAAAATAGTCGGTCTCGTACCCGGTCTCGGTCCGAGTCTCCGAGTCATGTCAGGCGAGTCCGAGTACGAGTCCTGAGCCCCGAGTCACGAGCCACGACAATCGGGACTCGAGACCGAGACCGGTCTCGAGTCATCCAGCACTGATAAGCAGTGGGCTGACGTTGGCGCTACTACTTTATTTTGTATACTCCCAGTTCCCATGACCCCTTGGGTACAATTAGCAATGATTAAAGTATGCTATTTGAAAGAAAGCTTAAGGTCCAAAATGGTTTAGTCGGACGGTTAGCCACGTTTCGCTGTTCGTATCAAATTCGGTTATAAAGATGGCGACAACATTTTGATGTTTTCATAACTTGAAGGGGTGTATATTCTTTCCTAACATTTCTTGCAGAGAATGAAAACAGCCGTACTTTTGTGATTGAAACAAAACTCTTACCTTTAGTTCGATTATATAAGAGGTGGCGCTACAAAATGGTGGCATGCAGAGCCGTGTATACAAAGAGTTGCGACAACTGAACTTTGGGTCAATGTTGCCCGCCCGGCGGACGTGTATTACTCCTGCACCTATATTGGCTGCACTCATAATACCAACGTCCGTGAACTTTCGCAAGAATTCTTCGTCAAACTGCGTTAAAGGGGAATTTTCATGATCCCAGACAGTTCCAATTCTCCCAACTATGCATCTTCTAGCTCCTCCCATAACTGTATGAGGCTCTTCCTTGTGCAAGAATGAACCTTAAATTATTGCTTAAGGCCATGTCCTGGTGAGCATACAAGGCTATAAAATGTAATAAAAGTATTCTCTCTGCCTTGCGTGGAATGTGAGCTACTCTGCATCTTTCAAATTTTCAAACTTTGATGTCAATCAAAGAGCAGTCACCAACTGAGAATTTTGATATACATACACTAAAAATATACTTTGGGGTGATGACTGTCTGTCTTTAAAACACCAAATCCGGACGTTTTGTTTTGTAAGGTAACACATTTGTGTCTCAAGACATGCATATATGCATGATATCATGTCTCCAGGTTAGGTTAGGGTTAAAGAAGTCAGGAAAGTACAGGGTTAGAAGGCTCGAGACTTCTTATTTGCCTGATATCATGTTACGGATTGGGTGGCTCATGAATACAACGAAACTGGATGATGGAGAGCCTGGAAAGAGGTCAAGGACCGTACATACTGTAAATACGGCAAGTGGACCCCGGCCCCTCGTAGCCCTTTGGGGAAGTTACTTGTGGGCGGTGGTAGTTTGGTGTGGTGTTCTTGGTGTTTCGGTTTTTTGGTTGTTAAAAGATGGTAGTCTGGTTTTGTGTTGTCTTTCAGTTTCGGTGTCTGTGGCTGCTCAGTAGCAGTGTTGGTGGTTTTTGTTTCGTGTGCGAGGGTGTTGCTGGTGTTCAGTTTTTTGGTTGTTGGCCATATCTTATATCCTTTCGCTGGTCTGGCCGTTCCCGTTTGTTTAGCACGTAAAAAGCACACCCCAAAGGCCGCACGCCTCATTTTTTTCCCACGAGGTTATGGGCAAATTTGATTTTCAAAATTTTTCAGATTTTTTTTTCAAAGTCATGGTTAGTGTTGCGTTTAGTGTTAGGGTTATGTGAACTGGGGTTATTTGGCCTATTCTTTCATAATCCGGTGTCAGAATTGCAATGAAAGGGTCGAAAAGCTGTCATTTTGGAATTAGGGGTGAGGTCTATTTCCAAGATGATTAGTCCATTGGCATGATTTGCCCATAACCTCGTCGGAAGAAACTGCGCGGACCGCACAGGGAGGAGGAGAGAGGGCAATAATTGAAAAGAACGAAATCCATACTTAAGAGGTCCTGTCGGTATCTGTATCTACGGCAAACAGAGGCAGAAGTACGACGTTTTCATAGGAAGAGGTTCCATAAGCTGCTAAGAGTGCAGTTTGCACTTCAGCGTCCAACAGGAGTATCGCGACCTTAGCCATACCATGGTTGGGGCTGAGGTCAGAAAATTTTGTTTTCCAGGCGCTCTAGATTGCAGGATATTGCACTCTTCACCACAAATTTGCCTCTTCAATTAGGAGTGACGCCAAGTGGCGGTCAAGCTCTCAACGGAGCGGTCGACTAGTTCCGAAAGGATGGCAAACGCGAAATTTTGGTGCGGGGTTTCTGTTGAAGAGATAAAAAATGGTGGTCTCTATCGGGCAAGTTTGCCCCACTCAGGGCAAAATCAAGAAACTTGTTGCTGCGGCTGGTCGTTGTCGGGGGATTATATACACTACCGTACCCATTAAGGCTCCCCGACGAAGTTCCCCCAACAAAAGGGGTCATGGCCCCTGTACCTCTCCCATCTGGCGCCACCAATTTACAATTCTGTGTCTAGTATGCGCGGGTCACCAGTATGGACATTTTGATGTTTAATCATGCGTCGGTTTGCGGTATAGGAGAGACATCTGGTATTCTAAACTAAGAAGGTTGTCGACGAAAAACGCACTCTGAAACGGATGAACTCACAACAGTTCTGCATTTATCCTTCGTTAGTGGCCAGTATTTGAGGAAACTCTTGATCAGTTATTCTAAAACGCGGTTTCATATAGAAGTGGCCCTGCTCAGTTAGATGATCGCATTCCCAAAAGTCGAAAAAAGCTTTGACTGAATTATTATATTTTATATTACGGAGCTATGCAAAGAGCGAGATACTATATTTAAAAACCGTCGCAAACACATTGTTAGTACCGAAATATAAAATTGCAGAAATTTAAATTTCAGTAACCAGTCAACAAAATTTCAACAAGATACGTTTTTTTTTCATTGGACAGTCACCTCACGTCTCTATTAAATTTCCAGGATATACCTTTGCTACATGGGCGTCCGCAGAAATTTTTTTTTTTGGGGGGGGGGGGGAGGGGCAAACCTTTTAATTGATCAAATCAGGGGAAATTTTTACTCCCAGAAAAGAGCTTAACTGCTAAATTTTGGCGCCTTATACAGGGTTTTAGCCAGGAATTTGCCAGGGGGCTGTAGACAAACTATCTAAGCGTGGCGCCACAATAAAGTATGGCGCGAAGCGCCAAGAAAATTTTGGCCGAACAGCCTCCCAGATAGCTGAAAATGGCACTTCCTAGGCCTTGGGAGTTGCATCTAATCATTTTCTGTTTTGAAAGCTCATACTCTTGAAATTTTCTAGCGCTATCATAAAAGAAAATGTTGGTGTTATTTTTTTTTTAAGTTTTTTTTTTTCAAGTTTTTGAGTTTCCAGGGGGCAAGTGCCCCCTTGCCTTCCCATCCGGACTCCCATGCTTTGCTACAAGCTTTGCCACCACAAACAGGCGCATAACCACTCCGCAATGCACCAACTATATAAATACATGCCACCGTGTCTGGTAACATGACTGCCAACAACAAAGTACACAAAACTAGTCTTGGCTAGGTATGGCTGAACAAGGAATATATCTCACAGTCTGTTACGCAATTAATCGAGTACCTTCAGAAAAGGAAACGTAGGAGTCAAGTAGTGACTTTATATTACTTAAAAGGAGAAGGGAGTCGCCCCAAATTTGCTTAATCTAACAGATCTCCTCTTATTTTTCTCACAAATATTTTCATAATGTTACTGTATAAAGTCATTGAATATTGAGGGTAAACAAATGAGTTATTCTGCATAAATTTAGGAAATAAGTAAGAAAAATATTGTCACATGATTGATAGGAGCCATTCCTGAACAAGTGTGACGGTTTACACTAATTCAAATTGGAGGGACTGCATGTTCCCTTTAATTTAATTTCCAACTTAACTACGTTTTGTTCATGTCGAATATGATTTTTTCTCAGACCGAAAACCAATTCAGGGGCCTCACCGACAGGGCCCTGGGGCCGCATGCGGCCCTAAGGACCGCGTTTGAGAACCACTGATCTAAGTGGAGCGACACCGTCGGTTGTGGCATAGCGTACAGTGAAAATAGCTCACAGATTGCAGGAAGTCGCACTTAATCCCAAGACTTGTCAATTGTATGTAAATAGTCTTTTTTGAGCTATATTAAAATAAAAAAACCGACAAACTTTACCAATACAGAGTGCCTAAATTTCACCAGATACTGTCTGTGCGTGTATATGTGACGCTTGCGACCACTTATCTAGGGGTTCCAAGTCAGTGCTGCCAGTTCGATATAATGCTAAGCATATGTATATTCCCAGTATTGATAAGGTTATCACTACCCAATAAAATTAGGACAGAGACAAAATAAATGAATGGGTATTCACTATTAATATTTGAAAGATATCAAAAGGTTATATGGGGCATACAGATTTTGAAACTGAAAAATCTGCAACCACTTTCAGCATTACCGCAGTGGATGAAAATATTTGATATAATATCTAGAGTTGCCACTCGGGTTGTTCAATTTTCACAAATCAAGTGTCTAAATTTCACCAGGAGTATAATGGAGTAGATTCCACCAGATTAATTATTATGCAGTTTCAATTTTCCCGTGGCTACGGGCGCGTGTTGCTTGGCAATGAAATCTTAGAGTCCACTGTCATATACGTGGAGTCACATTTCTAACAATCTAACCTAGAATAAACATATTAACCGTATGACTACGTCATCTGCAAATATACGCCAAGGTGATCTTTAAAATTAGGAACCTCCACTCTTGTCCCAAGAACATCAAAGCCAATCCTATGGCCCTTCTGGAGTCATCCTCTGTCTAAGACCATACGACCTTCCTAATCCAGTCAACAAAATTGAGCAGATCCAACGTAGAAGAGCTGCTGGATATGCTTGCAAAGATTATTCGTCCTGTACTTAGTGACAGAAATGTTAAATGAACCAGGGCAGAACCCGGGGAAGAACAGCCTTAAACTCACCAATGAGGGACCTGGGATCCAGACATCTAGAAATTATGTGGTTATTGCACCATCACCTTGCAATCTTGAACACATACAAAACAAAATGGCCATCTTCAATTGTTGAGGTTTACAACTTGAGTACAGTATTACCCTTGAAACAAACGTGCCGTCATAATATTACAAGACATTATTAAGCCATTTGTCCACCACAATCTCTATTGAACAATTGAACTTTTCATAAATTCTCAGGAATGGAGTAAAAAGATTGAAACTTATATCAATTCCCAGCACTCTTAGTCAAAACATGATTTTGCTTCAAGTCAATAGTTCTGTTACCAACATGAATAGAGCAGGTTCCTACAACATGTAATTTATAATTACATCATCTATAAAATTTACTTCCCTCCTAACCTTATTACCAAACACAAATTGGGCAAATTTAGTATAACTGTTGCATTTCCTCTGTCATAGCTCTGTGGAGGAGAACACTTAGTCCTTTTCAGATAAACATCTAGTCAGAGATAGCCCACAGGACTTGGACCATGCAAAGATTTGTGTTCTTCCTGAAATTTTTTTTTAAACTTTAAGAAATATAAATTAGAGCTCTTGCATTTCATACTTTTATCTTGATGAAATACAAGTAACAAAATCATTATTCATTTATGAGAAATACACTGGTGCTAAGCACTATTGTGGTAGCAAGTTAATGTTGACACAGAACTAAACTAATGATATCTTGATTTTTGTGCACAAAACTCCTTTTTGACTCATAAAACTGCTTAAGTAAAAATTGACAAGGCACTTATAAAAGATGTTGTATACAGTATATAAAACTGTTTTCCCACTTATTACAATATTTGCATTTCAATACTCATCCAAGAAATTCATAGTACAACTAAGGCTAATGGCCTTTGATCCAATTTCAATGAAACCGAAAGTAACACTGACATTCAAGGAACAAAAACATTTGCACTTACCATATTGATTAGCAAAAAAGTTCCTTCCTATTCCAACTTTCTTAGAAAAAAAAAAGGGTATAATAATATTTTAATCTTACATATTTACATAGTACTTTTTCACCTGCAACATATCTTAAATCATTTTACAAATATTAAACCTTGTCAACAACAACAGGTCTGTCCCTAGTAACAATCCCCTTGGGTCACAGTTCCTAAATGAATCTCAAGGTGAAGAGCAGCAATTGCAAAAGCAGGAGGTACCAAACCAGCTGTCCTTGGATTACAAGTTATCCAGCCTAGCCAATTATTCATCATGGTCTCAACAGCTCAATTCAGTTTGAAACTTTATTTCTGTTGTGGACAAAGTAGATCCTGTGAGCTATTCATACTATTTCAAACAAGAAGTGCTATACAATCAAAGCTTATGGAATAGGTCAGCTAAATAGCAGTGATTGCACTAGGAATTGAAATCAGGGCTCACCATAGAAGCAATGGGGTAATTGTCTCCCCCCCCCCCTCCCCCCAGCTCTTAAATCATGGTCCCATCTTTGGGCAAACTTTTGCTAAGCAAGGCCAGCATACGTCACATCAAATATGCATTTTGCCCTCCTCCGACCTTCACAACGTCCCTAGCTGTAAAAAGAAGCAACGGCAACATGCTACAGAACAGTTTCTTAATGGGACTCTTACAGAGGGTCCCACAAATCCCAGAATTACAAGTCTTAAACAGTACCTAAAGTCTGAATTACAAGAATACATATTGGAAAACTCATTTCATTCATCCATCACCCATTTTCACAGCATATTCCATTGCTGAGATAAAAGGTGTTGAAATTTTTTAATTTAATAAAAAACAGTCGATTGCACAATAATTTGTATTGTCCTTCTTGTACAACTCACATTACATGCTGTAGTTCCCTTTAGAAAATAAAAATGTTTATATGACCTTGAAATACTTTCTGCTTGCATAGCATGCTGTATGGAGTGGGCTTGTACAGTCAAGTCACCCTAAAACAGTAAGACAATGATCACATTTTGGAAAAGATGCAGTGGTTTTCAAAACAAGAAAAAAAAAAAAAAAAACACACACACACACACACACACACACAAAAAGAGAAATGAAGAAAAACAAAGAATGTACTTTGTGTAACAGAATGACATCTCATGTTATTACATAATCTACTATTATAAATAAGTGAATAAGCTTCAACATTTTATATCTTAGCTCAGGAATGGCCTGTGAAGATCAGAGTTAGACGATTTGGATTCAATTTTAAAAATCTGTTACATATATTTTTAAAATTTTAGACTTAAGAGCACTTTAATGATAACATAGCTCATTCAGACTTACTGTAAACCACATATGAGTGGACTAAATAAACCAAATATGCTTGAACCAGGCTTCTAGGTGAAGGCTATGGCTGAAAAAGGCATTTTCCTTGGCATGTTGTATGGGAATGCATTAACAGAAAAAAACCATTTCCTCCCAGACTGCATCATCCCTAAACTATGTACAGACAGACATCTGATTTTTTGAGCAACCACATACATTTTCTATTCCACATTTAAAATTACATCTCAATTCTTGACTGCATTAACACCAGCATGCTCCTGGTATTGGAAGGAGGCAAACAAACCAGATTCGCCAAACCTTTGATCTCCCCCTTTTCCTCTAGTTTGATATTTGTTCCAAAGATTTGTACTTTGTGCAATAGGTCTTGCGATCTTCATAAAGTCATAACGCTGACGGTATCTTTAAGACAAGAACACGAGTATAATAAGAATTAAAAATAATGGGGCTTATAAAAGAGGTTTAGGAAATCAGTGTTCGCGCTTTAAGGTCCAAGATTGTGAGTGGAATCCCCGTTTTTGTCTTTCACAATCCCTGCACAAAAATAAATCTTATTCGGGAAAATCCTCACACTTTTCTGCAGCTGAGATCGTAACTACAATTAGATACACACATTAATTGCAATAGTATCTTTAACAAGTGATACGCCCCTCCTTGATTCTGAAAATCCCTCCCAAAAAAATTGTCTAGAGAGGGAATTCCCTCACCATGTTCTAATTCCCTTTGCGCGAACATGTTAGAATTCAGTCTCAAGCTCTAACATAATGGCATCAAGGAGCCACTGAAACTGCTTCACATGGGAGAACTCCCATTCAATTTCACTGTGCCTTCTTTGGACAAATCTCACATTTCTGTAATTGTATCTTGTGCTTGTTGTTTCAATGAGTGAGTTTGCACAGTAACTAGGAAGAAAATGCTTCAAAAAAGTGTTCTATGGACGTCACTGTTGTGAATAGAGAAAAATGTACTTCCCCACCTTGAATTCAAAACTGGTTGACCCCTTTGATTGACTTTATCCATTTTTCATTCTTGTGCCTCTGTGGCATTTCTTTACACTTTATTCAGAGCTTGCAGTATGTTTCTATTGTATTTATAACATCATTCATTAGTTTGGTCAGAGCTCTCTGCTTAAGTAAGACCTTTGACCTTCTCCCCATACTAAGAGCATGTTTATACACCTAACTTGCTTCCAATATAATAGCTGGACATGACATAGAGTAGGAAATGTAAACTAACACACCAAAAGGTGCAGAAGCTCATAACTAGATTTATCATTGGGACAGGTGTACCTAACCCACCTACTGTACAATGTAACTGACTCAGCAATACTTCAAAGCTCTTGCTGCATGAACTCAATTATCACAGAAATAAACAATTTGTACTAGTGGGCTAGGTTGGAACAACTTGTCTCCGTAAAAACTTCATGTAAACACTTCAATGTGCTCTCTCAAAGGCTTTGTTCAGACAACAGAGGCAGCAATGAAATACCAATCATGACACTTCACCTTTGATAATCTAAAAAGAACAAGTATTAAAGGGAGTGCTTTAATACTTTCAAAGTATTAAAGGGAGTCAATTCTTATGGTGTCATGGCTCAAAGGAAAGTGGAGTTGTTACTGACTCTTGATTAGGAGTTATGGTATTAGAGTTGGGTTGTAGCATATCATACACATATCACTTTTATGTAGGTTTTTCACCAGTTGAAGAAAATACCTGATGATGCCCTGTCATTACATCTTGTAGAGGTCAGTCCTAAGATGAGTGAACTCCAGGCTAACAAACTGACTGGAAGAGATGAGGATGAGAGGTCTGTTGAAACTAGTGGGAGAGAAAATACTATGGATTATGAAGTTAGGGGATCTTCCTTCAAGACTACTTGCAGCAAGACTGGTGTGCCAATACACTGGTATGACACCTTGTCTAAAGTTCCAAGAGGTACTTCTTTGAGTTATAAATCTCCTTTAAGTGTACCAAAAGTCTAGAATTACAAGAATATGTATTTTAGAGGCTGGAAAATTAATGTCATTCATTCAACTCCCATTTAAATTGCTAACTCCGTAGCTGGGATACAAAATGTTGATATTTATTCACTTCATTTAAAATAGCTGATGCGCAATAATTTGTGATGTCCTTCTTGTACAACTCACATGACCTGCTTTGTTTCCTTTGAAATTAAGATGTTTATGTGACTTGAAATGTTTACTGTTCCCTAGCATGTGTTACAGAGCAGGCTTATATAGGCAAGTCACTACATAACAATAAGACAGTGATCATATTTTGGCACAAGGGGCAGTGGCTTTCAAAAAATAATGAAAAGCAAAGACCATAATTTGAGTGACATCACAAACTTTTATGCAATATACCATTTTAAATTGAGTGAATAAGCTTCAACATTTTATGTCTCAGCTCAAGAATGTCCAATGAAGATGGGAGTTGGACCATTTGGAAGCATTTTGAAGCTTTGTAAGATGTAGTTTTGAAATTTTAGACTTTAGTTACACTTTAAGGCTCTGTCTGAAAGATAAGTTCAGAGAAATGAAGCAGTGAAGGAAGACATGTCACCATCTGTAATTAATTGTTATTTTGCTTTAAAACTGTAGGAGTCAATAAGCATTATGGTCATACATTAGACCAGTACCTTTTATTATATTTCTCTTTTTTCTATATATCTTTGAGATAATTCAAGATGGAGCACTTTTTTGTTTTAGGACTTGCGAAAATCACATCTTCCTAAAACTTGTAAGTTAATATGAATAATTGTAAAAGTTTGCAAAGTGCATTTACTACCTAAAAGTCCTCTGCTAGCATAAGTTGATAATTTACTTCATACTTTACACAGGTTTCTCCTGCTTTATTGCCCATGAGTTTTTAGATGCCCTTCCTGTGCACAAATTTCAGGTAAGAATGACCTCAGGCTCCAAAATAATTTGCTCATTGCTGTTCTTCAAAGACTATGTTTGATTTTTATCCACTTGAAAAATATCTGTCTGAGGTTAAGTATGGAAAAAAATTCAGCAAACTATTTAAACTGAATTCAATTTATTTTAGAGTCCCAAGGTTGGTGCCAGTGGCATACCCCTCCCCTCAGGGAAGGTGGGCTGTATGTTCTATGAGGCTGGTAAGCAAAAAGAAAGAAAACGGCAAGAAAGGATAGACAGACTGGACAACATGAATGTATAGAACCTTCACTATACTATTATTCCATGTCGTTTGATTCCTAACCAGTCCTATCTCTTTGTGGCAAGGTCTTTGTTAACAGGCCATCTTGTCAGCCTAGGGAGTCACTGAGCCAGCTATTGATTTTCCTGTTACATACTTCTAAGTACTAACAGTTCCCTAGTTTATGTTGTGTAGTTAATGGTATTTTGTTTTTGTTGAGGACTGGAGCTATTTAAGGATTTGTACATTAATGCAGGGTAGCACCTTTGTCCCAATCTGTTTTACCAAGCTGGAAATTAAAAGTGCAAGCAATATGTGACATAGGTTCCATCCATCATTTTGAAATCATTTTTGGGACAAGGACAGAATCCCTTTTGAGTTCCTTGCAAAAAGAGTAGAAGACAGAGGAAATGTTTTTACAGAAGAAGTTTTAGGTGTTTATTGACCCTTGCCTTGGGAGGAGAGATACGTTTCAACCAAGCTTGAAGATTGCAGATATTTTCAGGTCTCTGAAAATGGAAAATTCTTTGTCTTTTCCTTTTTGAAACTTATATGTCACTACAACGATCTTACAGAAAACAGATGTAGGATGGCAAGAGGTGCTGGTTGATATTGATGACAGTAGAAGTCCAGAAGATCTGCGTTTTGTACTGTCTGCAGGGGCTACACCAGCTTCTACTGTGCTCATTAAGGTAAGGAGACATCGACGTGCTCAAACTTTCAAATGTTTGAAATAGTGTTTGTTTACTTACATATTTTTTCTTGATAGTGGATTAGTTGAATGTAATTGTTCACTCAATGACGTATCTCATTTTCTGATGATTTTGATTGATGCTGAGGAAAATGAGTTACTCTGTGTTCTCTTGACCAAGTCTGACTTTAAAAGTAATGAACAAGAGAAAAAGAAGGCATTAAACAATCCTGAAATCCATAATTCAAGACTTTTTTGTCTTGCCTGCTGTTTCATTTGACAAAGTGTAATCTGAGTGTCATTGTCCAGTTATTCTGTTGTTCTTTAGAAGTGTCCCTTAATTGCCATTTTCAGAGAGGATTAAATTTATTAGCATTTGTGTACCCACTTCTTTTGCATGTGAATCATTATATTGCTTCGTATTACTCCTACTCACAAAATACAATTCTACAAGGTTGTCTGATTGGGCAGGGTTCACTAGGTCAAAGGTTCGCTAGATCCGAGGTTCATAAGACTGAAGATCCTAGCTCTAACTTTATCCTAACCGTAACCATAATCCTAACCAAAATGCTAACTCTGCAAGAAGATAATCCTAAACTTTATTCTGTTTCTAACCTGAATCCTAACCCTACTGCTACCCCAAAGAAGATTTTTGTCCAAGGGAATCTTCTGTGTAGTGAACCATTGATCTAGTGAACTTTTGGTCTGGTGGACAGTCCCTGTCTGATCAAGTGTCTCTACTGTAAATAAATCAAAGTAGCTACCTTAAAACATAATTTCATTTCAAGCTCCGTCTTTTTCCAACTAACTTATATACCTCATGTGTTTTAAGAGACTCAAATAATGGAAACATTTTAATCTATATTACAGAAGGATGAGAAGAGGAATCATCTGGAAGTGAGCCCTCAATCTGGCATTGTGATGCAGGAACTGTCAGATCGGATTAGCACTGATGGTGGCATGGGATTAGTGGTGGACTATGGACATTGTGGGGAAAAGGAGGACACACTGAGGGTACTTGTGATGATGTTATCTATAAGCATGGCCTTGTTGACTTCATAACCATGAAGATAAAAGTTCATTATCAGAACAGATTCTACCTAGCTGTATGCAGTATTGTTGAATGTTTGGATGTTTGGAATTCTCTAATGATCTACAGAGTTTGCAACATGCATTAGTTGAATACATTATTTCTTACTTTGAATTTGTAGATGTTGTCCATATAACATTTTCATCTAAATTTTGGCTTATGTTGTAAGTGACATTTTACTACATAGCATGGAAGGTAACAACAGGGACCAAGATGGCAAAGTGGATTAACTATTTTCAGGACTCCTGAACAGACTTAAGAAGTACATATTATCTCACATCAGCCATGTCGTTGTTAGGCATGCTCATTCTGCAGGAATTGGTAAGAGGGTGTTACATCATCAATCCCTCTTTATCATCAGTAGTGCCATTTGAAATCTACTAATTTTCAACATTTGTCCCTTCTTGTTTCTTATACAGGCTTTTCAAGGACATAAACTTCATGATATCCTAAAGAACCCAGGCTCAGCTGATGTTACTGCTGATGTAGACTTCAACTACCTGAAGGAGGTCGCTGGGGATCAAGGTAAGTCAATCACCCTAGGGGTCATCCAAAATTTTTATTTTTACTAGGGTAAAGAATTACTCTTTCTTTGAACTGGCAGCCCTCCAAGAGTATGCTAAAAAACAGTATTATTATTATTATTGTCGTCGTCGTCATCGTCGTCGTCGTTGTCGTTATTATTATTATGGGATAAGTGATTATCATAATTTATCATATTTTAAAAAGTTACAAAGTCCAAATTTCTTCTTGTTCTCTTGTAAAACATTGCAAAAAGTGGATGACCCCATAGCTAATACCAACACATTACAATAGCTTCATTTTATCTGCCTTCTGTATTAGCTTTACAGAATATGTCATTAAGGTCAAGCAAATTTAACAGTAGGCTTTTTGCTTAGGTCAAATGCCTGAGCTGTTTAGCACATTGCTGATTGATTCAGTGCTCTCTTTTCTGTTCTATTTGTAGTGTTAACTTTTGGGCCAGTTCCACAAGGACAGTTCTTACAGATGTTGGGAATCCAGACCAGACTTAAAGTAAGTGAAGCATAATTACAAGTACTTTGTGTGATGAAGTATGTATTGTCTTGTTTTCATTTTCTTAGAAAGTACCATTTGCAACAGAAAATGAGAATGTATGTAAACAAGAACATCTGAAACATATACACACAAGTATACCCACACATACCAATGAGATCTCCATTCCGAACAAATGTTATTTGCTTTGTCTTGTTCAACAGAGGAGCATGTTGGCCTATTTAATGCATTCAGTTATGTAAAACTTAAGTGATGCAATGGTAGGAAGGTCTTTAAAGTAATTTGAAAAAAATCTGTGATTTGGGAACTTTTTGAATGGGAAGATCACTGAACTGTAACAATGTTGGCATCTGTGAAACTAAGCTTTTAAATCCTGAACACAGAATTAATCAGTTCTAGTAAGGGAAACAGTCCATACCTCCTCAGAGAAAAAAAGATTTTTTTGTCTCTTTTGGTCGTATAGAGTAAAAAATGTTCTGCTTGAAAATTAAATCTAAAGGCACAAGAAATATTGCCAAACTGCATGAAAAATCACTAGTGATTCACAAAAGCAGGTGTCAATTTTTCAAGTCCTCCCTATTTCAGATGCTCCTGAGGCAAGCTACATCAAAGCAGCAGAGTGATCTAGTAAGTGGATATAGAATGCTGGTAGATCCAGCCGAGATGGGAGAGAGGTTTAAGATGCTGGCAATATTTCCTCAAAGAAAGGACAATCATAGACCTGCAGGCTTTCCACCTTGAATGGGCAAACTGTACATTAGCAGTATTGTGTCCACAATGGCAAAAATGGACGATGTTACTTCAGCTCAACTGAAATGGCTAACATCAGATCGGCTGATGTACCATGCTTACGTCATTGCATTGCCTGATATCCAATCTAACTCTGTTGTGCTCTTTTTTATGTTTGAGAATTCTCAAGTTACATAATATTGCATTGGCCGATATGCATCTCAATGTGATTTTTTTTTTTGTGTGTGTGCATCACAGAGATGCATAAAATTGCAAAGTAATAAGGATTTAGTTCACTGGTCTGTTAAGTTTCATTTTATCATGTAAAGTTGTTATTCAGGCCTTGTCAGTGTGATTATGGTACGTGATAGGAATTTAGGCATGCTTTCACAGGATAATCCACAAAATATGCAATTTGGTTGTCCAGGATGAAATTTAGCTCTAGCTGTCACTGAACCAACAAGTGTAACCAGAACAGGACCCCATTTGAAGAGTTACTATTGATGTTAAATTTGATTCATAATGCAGCAGTCCTACTGAAATCAAACTTAAGATCAAGTGTAACTTTTATGAAACAGGGCCCTCATATTTCATCTTCATGTGTTCAGAATGAAGTTGGAACTTTGCCATCTTTGTCATACCAGTGATGTAAACAGTGTGCCCTCACTACTGAATGGTGGTTCCGTTATGAATGTTTCCAAAAAACAGTAGTTCAGCCCAGTAGAAGTGTGATACAACCTGGTGGTAAAACACTTCTGAAGGTAGGCATGAAAAATTAAATTTGACTGATAATTGGAATGTCTTTTATCTAATTTTTGTATTTTTCACTGGGGGACTTGTCTGGATTTGTCATTTTTACAGGGAAAGACCCAGAAATTGTAGTTCAGTCAGTGGAAATATTCTGGTGAAATCAACATTTGTGAGGGGCATGAGTTGATGTCACCATTTTTCACAGATCGGATTTATTGCAATGTAAATACCATGCAATGTCCAGTGATTGCTGAGCGATTAATGTTATGAAATATTCTTGTGCTGGATGTTTGGGATGGTTTCAGAATGAAGAAATGGTAATTAGTACAAACTACAGGGCATGCATTTCAAAAAATGTGTTTCCTTTTTATTTATGTATGACAAGGAAACATAGGTGTTGTTATGGAATCATTCATGACTTTGTATTTTGCCCATGGAAATTTGTCTTTGAGAAAAGTCTCACTTTATGATCAAACAAGGAAACTTCCCTTTAGAGATGTCACCAACATTATACCTACTGTACCCGATCACCTTTACCATTTAATACTGGAGAAGCAAGTTTACCCATGCAATAAAGAGGGGATGAGTGAAATTTATCTTTCAGTTTCCAGTTCTCAGCTTGAGTGAAAGTAATTTGACTTGGAGTACTGTATTCTGTCAAAATATAGATATTATAATGTAGATATTAAAGATTCAATTTAAAAACTTATTGTCCCTGATTTGGCATCTGATCCAATGTATTATCATTTTTGATTCGAGTACAGGATGGAGACAGCCATTTCTTTGTTTTGTACCCAATATTGCCACTGATTTATCAAGCAACTTACCAGCAAGTTTAAGGATTTACCTACTTTTGGTTACATGAAATGGAGTGACATATTATACATGAGTTGCGATGGAAAAGATGTTACAAAAATACACCTCATTAGAAAACATTTCCTGCATTTGTCCTTTATTTCATTGACCATAAATTATCCTGGGACTACTATTGACAAAAATCTCACAAGTTTAAATGGACAGCATTTCATTATCCTCTGCTTTTCATCAGGAAATCAAAATGCCTTCTTTTACCACCTCCTCTTCTCCCCCCAACCCCCAACCCCTCCACTGAAAATATAGTTTCTGTGAACTAGTGTTTGCACTGGGTACCCGGCCAATGATGTTACTACCCTGGTAGCATTTTTCTATGGTTTTCTTTTGATCTTCTCAAAATGGCATGGTTATTGCATTTTACAAAATGTATTTCCCTTCATCCCTTTCATGATAATGTTGAAATGAAGTTGTTTTTGTCTCTTCCCATACCTTGCTTCTGTTAAATTGTACTTTACACCAGAAACAAGGCCCATGATGCATGTTTCTAACAGTAAATCAAGATGCGCCCATGCATACTATACTGTACATTTGTCTAGCCTATCTCCTTGATAAATAAACGTCAGAAGACAGCTCACACACAATTTGCACGCAGTGTGTGTGGATCGGGAACTTTGGAAACCAAGACCGAGAAGTAGCATGAAAGAAAGTGCTGGAAATTTTAGATAGTACATTTCGTTGCCGTATAATTCATACACAGATAGGTACAGGCCTAGGTCAATTGCCTTCACTTCTATGTTACTAGATTCCATACTTATCACTTAAATTAAAGATGACATGCTTATCTAAAGAGGTAAATTTTGGTAATATAGTTATGTTATACATAAGCTATGCACATATTTTAACCAAAATAAGATTCTTTCGTATCAAATCAATCAATAAAACTTCGTATTCTTGTTGGAGATACTTTTTTAGGAAACAAAATTCACTTTGTCAACTGTAGCATCGTACACATTCTTTCAAGGGATACCTTGTGCCGTGTGCTAGAAAATTCCTATCCTGTTACGCTCTTAAATATTAAAATGATACCTATCTTTACATTGCTCTTAATTTTTCATTGCTATTAAAACTATTTGCAAAAGCTTTTGCGTCCAAAGTTTCCAAACATGTGGAAAAAAAGAGCAAAATATTATCCTTATCTTTTCCCCATTTGCTAAAGTGGAGTGTACCAAAATCACATGCACTGCTTCAGAACAACATATTATAGGGAGCACCCAGGCTACGAACGAATATCCATATGTAATGACGACATGCACAGTGTGTGCCGTATCGTACCGTACATAGTTAAAGGTACTGTACGGGTGAAGTCTCAGCCCAGGAGATACTCAAAAAGATTTTTAGTGACATTATCACGAAGAAACTGTACAGTAGATAGTGGATTTCTGATAACAGTTGCAAGAAAGCAGTTAACGAGAAATTTGAACACATGATTGAGGTACTTTACTGTGCAGTTGAAGTGACAAACTTTATGTTATTTTTGGTTACCATGCACACGTTACGGAACCACTGGACACAATACCACAGTAGGTTATGGTAAGACTTGTTTAAAATGTGTCTGATTGCACATCACAATAATGGCGCTAAAGTACATATGGTCGAATTAAATATTCTCGCCTGATTTTCAAACTACAATATTAGGAACTAATGGCACAAATGAAGTAAGTTTAGTAAAGCATTGTGATGTATAGTTTTTATCAGATCAATCCTATCAGAGAAGAGAGGTGGATGAGTTGAGTCACGAATTGTACGTGCAAACGATGCACTGAAGTCAGACCTTGCAAGGTTACGGTCGTGGTACCTGGGTACCCGACGGGTAATGCGTTCCGGGTACCCAGGTACTAAATTCCTACCCAGTGCAAACACTACTGGGAACACTTCAATCAACTTAAAGTAAGTTTTATTGGTTTCATAATCCAAATCCTTCTTGTAACCAGCAGATGAGCACAGAAAACATGCAAGCAAATGTGAAGTGTGTGCCATTATTATCTGGAAAGATACAAACTTTCTCTTGAATGAGAACAGCAAAAGGTTCACTGCTTCAAGACAGGGATTATGTATGGTGACATGCATGCATTACAAATTCATATTTTCCTACGGCACATTGATCCACCAAGTTCCAGCCTAAGACCAGGGCCATTGTCAAAGCCAAGGTTGTACCCACATGAATTACTACAGATAGATCTATGCCTAAATGTGTCAGTTTGTGTTACCCTATACGCTGATGCAATGCTGTACTACAGACTTGGTGAGATATTATTTTGCAGACATCAAAATGATGGGTAAATAACTCTTGGAGAAAAACCTGCTTATCTGTACAGGAACTTTGGGAAATTTTTAGGTTATGTTAAATTGCCAGTATTGGACAACTTAAAACCAACCCCAGCTAAATCTCCATGGCCACAGGGTACAAGGCCAAGGCCTCAAACACTGGTT
The DNA here is from genome assembly GCA_029531755.1 of Holothuria leucospilota. Classification (NCBI taxonomy): domain Eukaryota; kingdom Metazoa; phylum Echinodermata; class Holothuroidea; order Aspidochirotida; family Holothuriidae; genus Holothuria; species Holothuria leucospilota. The sequence goes on along the minus strand of CM055963.1, from coordinate 54,287,507 downwards.
TCTAGATTTCCAACACTGCTACCAGTTGAGTTGTTTGGAAAACAAGACATTATTGGAAACTAGAAAGAGCTCCAAACACATTTCATGAGAATCAGCACATTTGGTCAATCTGGACAGGTTCCTTTCAATGGAAGAATTACTTTCACCTCTAAATACTGACCAATTTGTTATCTTTCATCTTTTGATTTTCCTTTTACTTTTAAGTTACTAGCGTTTCTTTTAATAGACTTGACTAAAGCAGAGACTTCAGTTTTTGAAATGGAACCACTCTCCAATTGGTGTTCCTTTTCTGGTTTCACTTGATGAGTTTTCTTTAATTTCACTTCTCCTCTCATTCTCCTAGCTTGTTTCTCATCCATGAGAGCCTTCATTGCTTTGGTTGGTTTAAACTGAGGATCTGACGGATCTATGGCAAAATGATGGGAGGAGTAAATAGCTTCAAACCGAGAATCTTTGACATCAACTTCAAAATTATCTGCCACCTGAACACTTTTTTCATCAGCATCTGAATCCAGTTTCTTCTTCTTTTTCTTCTTTTTGTTTGATTTTTCCTGCTCCATGATCTCCTTGAGATTGAAATGTTGTTTGTTATCATCATCATCCATTACTAGAAGCTCAAGTTCAGCCTGTAGGTCAAAAATGACACAATGCTGAAGGTGAATGATAAAGCATAAAGCTAGCTTGTAGATTCTTGTAAGGCATTTTTATTTATGGTAATGGCCGTTCCCAAATGTTGGTGAAACATATGGTTGCACATAGTTCCACTTGTAAGCCAACGCTAAAAATTCTAAAGTTAATAAGCAGACCTTGAGGTGCTCAGTAATGGATCATGCCAAATTTCCAATGCAGTATGGTAGCATTCCATAGCACCACCTACCATATCTTTCAATCAATTTATTTCCAACTGGACTACATATTCAGTCAGATTTCTTTTTATTTACTTTACTCACTGATGAACAAATGAAAATAAAATGTTGTGAAAGGAAGTTGGTATATTTTCAGTTTGGCAAGGTTAGATATAACAGAAAAGGAACAGTTCTCATTACATTAGTACAGTTAACAGGTTGGTAGGTTTATTTGTGTCTGACCAATCAAAGTTCAGACTGGATTCTCTGAATTACAAAACCAATTCAGGCTCACCATTCTTTAATTTCTACTAGATACTAGCTCTTACATAATTTGCATATGCAAAAGCTTTGTAGACCAATTACCATCCCTCTTTTTTTGGCAATAGCTAAAACCAAAACTTATGCTTATTATGGCACTCTTTAATGAACCTTTTCCCAGATGACCTACATTAGACTCTTCAGTGTTGGCTTTTATAAAATACACTTTGTGATGGCCATCAGGCTGCATCTTCTTTTCTGCCTGTTTTGAGAATTCATTCTGCACATTATGTCATCACATACTATAGTCAGCTGGCAAGTGATATTAACAAATCAATTTTTTTATTCTCTGCACACTATATCAATAAATCAATGAGACACCTCTAACACAGAAAGGTACAGCCATGCCAGACCCAAAGAACATCTCACCTTTTTCTTCAAATCATCTGAATCTTCTTTGTCACTCTCTTCATCATCTTTATCAGTTCTCTTTGACCTCTGTTCCTTCTTTCCTCCTGTAACATATCAATAACAGTTTGATGGGATCTCAGATCAGACACAGTTGTTTCATAAAATCATCCACTTTTAAAAGAAAGTAACTTTTGTTTGCGACTGCAAAATTCCAGTTTACTGTTTGAAGTAAGTAATGTGATGATTTATGCAGGATTACAACAACATGCATATGCCTTTAGCTGTTAATGAAACTGTGAAGAAATTAAAAAAAAAATTACATTTATAGAAATTTTCATGAGAGCATTCTAGATTTAAAGTAAAGTGAAATGAATTTATTACTTTTCATTTCTCTGCTAAAGAAAGGGTCATCTAAGTCAACACCTGCAGGTAGTTCATCATCACTGAAGGCTAATTCTCCATCTGAGTCACTTGCTCTCTGCTGTAAAATAAACCAATGAAATAATGGTTGATAATGTAGACAGTGTTGAAAACTAAAAACAATATGCAATTAATGAAAGCTTGAAATAAAGGAACTTTAGCATCTTTAGTACTGAGTAAACCATAATGCATTAAAAATCATCCCTAGTTCTCCAAATAAAGAGAAATGCAAAACTGCATTGATATTCTCATGCCATCCAGTTTTGTTTTAACTGCAGGCACCATGCATATCTAATCTTATTTTCTGGCTATAACAATAGCACTTCTTGAGGAAACAATAATGCTAAAAATGAACACCAAAGGTTTAATACTGTGCCAAGCAGGATTATAGGTGACTATCATGAGAATAGTAAGTATATAAACAGTACACCTTTAACTCAATTTGCAACTGAACAAATCTACAGTTGTATATTTAACAATGAAAAAGAGCTTAAAACCTCATAACTACTTGACAAAAGATTAAATTTTCAAACAAATATTCTCAAGAAACCTTTACCTTTAGTCTCTTCTCTTTCTCCATCCTCTCCTGTTCCTTCTTCTCTTTTCTTTTCTCTTTCTTCTTTTCAAGATACTGTTGCCATGGTGACTTGTCAGTATCCTTTTCTTCTAGTTTCTTTGCAACTAATTCTTCAGTAGTTTCTTTTAACCCTGTGAAAAGGTTTTAACACTTGAAAAAAGTCACAAAGGTGAAAGTACTTTCTCCTTAAAACAATTGGAGTACCACCACAGACAAAATTTAATGACACAATTCTGACAATCATTTCTAATCTTGCTGAAATGTATCTGTACTAGGCAGGCTTCAACAAGTTAAGTTTCCATTACTTGTCTGAATATTTACTTGTGCAGTTTGAGTTCACCTAATTGCCACTGCGGAAAAGACTTTGCTGGGGTACTTGCCCAGAGGACTATGATATTGAACAGTGCACTTGTGATTTTGTTCTTGCCTGGACGGTCGGGTGGGGGATTTGTCAAGCCCTGGTACTAGGCAATGGTACCTACATCCTAACTGGGCACTAAAGAATAAATCTGCATGCAAAAATGTGGAAACTATCACAATCACACCTGTTGGTACTGTATGTATGCTTGTGATATATTATAAGAACAGTAGTGTTGCAAATCTACTGGCAAAGAACTAAATGTGTATTAGACATTGTCTTAAATGTAGGGTAGCTTTACAAGGTTTCATTAAAAACAAACTGTGCACATGAAAACAGAACACAAACTAACATGACTGTAATCTAAAGACAACTCTGTGTATATTTCCACATGGCAAAAAAAAAAAAGGCTAAGTGATTCCTTGTCTCTTGGATAAAAGTCAAGCACTGAAGTTTCACTGAGAAGATGTTGCTCTTAAATTTAGGAAGAAAAGTCTATGGGCATAAATCAAACATTTAGATGATCATGTGAAAAAGGTCATGAAACAGCTTCTTGCTTTGAACTGGGGTATTAAATGCCTGAAGTAACATCCAACCATGTTTCATACTTGAAAAATCATGTTTACAAGATTTTCACAATTCGACCTCCTGTAACCTCAAATGACCGTTGACCTATACCAAATATAACAGAGAACATATACTTTAATTATGCAAAGGCATGGCAAGTTTGAGATTCATCCAAGTTCCTCCTGTTGAGATATACTGTTACCAAGGTTTTCACAACTTGAATTCTTGTTAACTCAAATGACCTTTGCTCTCCACAAAAAATACCATAACCATCTACTCAATATGGGCACCAACATGTTTGGTACAAAATTCATAAAATTTCCCTTCACAACTTATTGTGTTTACAAAATTTCTTCAGTTTGACCTCTGCTGATATCAGATGACCTCTGACCTCAACTGGATAACAACTTTCTACTCAATGTGGGGCATCCATATGCCAAGTATAAGATACATCAACCTTTTCTGACCCATGGTGATTCAGAATGACCTTTGACTACCAAAAATAGGGACCATCTACTCTGTGAGCAGTATCCATATGCCAAATTTGACATCCCTCACTGTTACCCTTCTTGAGTCTTGAGTTATCATGTTATTGAGTTATCATGTTTATGTGCAGTTTTAGGTTTACACTTTGTGACCTCTGGTGATCCCAAATAACCATAGATTTCCACCAAACTGTGTAGGGTTCTTTGACTTAACATGGGAAATGAGATTTATCAAACTTCCCTTTTGAGATATTGTTTACAAGGTTTTCAGTTTGACCTCTGGTGACCCAAAATGACTTTTGACCTCCACCAAAAACAATAGTGACAATTTTCTCAATATGAGCCACCTACATGCCAAGTATGACATCCTTAGTACCATTCTTGAGGCTTCTGTTTACAAGCAAAGCGTCACATACACACATTTTAGATTCCTTCTGCCTTTGGCATGGAATGAAACAAAAGCAGATTTCAGAAATGAAACTACTCCCACCTTAACTTCTTTATCAACTTCAGTTGCTTATATTTTTGGTGTAATTGTCATAACATCACTGCATCCTATCTGTGTGCTGTTAACATTTGATTTTCCTACCAACATCCATTATCTAACATTTTGTAGCAATGTTTTTAAAAGCAACAGGATACAGACTGACTGTATTTACTGTTTCAATTTCTTAACATCTTCACATCTCCTAAAAGCTCAACATCTCCTCACCTGGTTCCCAAGTTATCTCCATCTCTGTGTCTGCATCTTCCTTCTCCTGCTTCTCCTTATCAAGATCTCTCACAAGCGACCTGTACTTTTCCAACCTCTCCTCTTCAGTCAGATGAGGGACATCTTCATCTTCACTTGATTCTGATCCAACAGCAGCTGGAAATAAGACAAGACAGAAATATTTAGGTATAAGCGGCATTTAACAACTACTCAATCTTGAAAGCAAGGTAATTTACTACCATTGCAAAGTAATTTCCTACCAAGCTAAGTTATCATCACTAAGAATACTGGTGATATACTGACTACAATACACTTTAGGCACAATGCCTCACAACAGGACTTGGAAAAATATCTGAAAACTTCAAAAGGTTAACTTCTACATCTTTTTTTAATCCTTCATCTTATGATCATTGTAAGACAAGAAACATCTTTACAGAGAAAATGAATTTATCTACATAATGCTTCCAACAGTTTTATCCAAGTTAACATATTTCCTTTTCACCAATTATGGTGAAAAATGAAAGATGATAACTTTGGTGAAATGTATTGAAGACCATACTTCCAAAACAATATCTCCTTCATACATCCATTAAAACAGCCAACAGCAATTTTGTTCTTCAACATTTATCACCAATATAACAAAATAAACCCACTTTGCATAGCACCAATGCAACCATGCATGATCCATAGTATATATTATAGCAGGAATGGGGGGTATGCATGCCCCTCACTGGGATGGTAAAAGTTGTATAGATAGTCAGGCTAATTGTAGCCTGGGCCTAATAACTTTTAAAAAATACAATGATAGTTGTTACATTATCTTATTACCGTATTTTTGTGTCATATTCTTCAGTCAAATGAAAAATGTAAATAATAATGTATCTATCTTCCTTATCATTCATTTGGGAAATTCCTGTTTTGTTTACACACTGCGCAATGAGGAATGCTAAATCTAGCATTTTCGGCCAACGGCCATTGGTAACGCTGTTTGTGACATCACATGTGTGTCCAGTTTGTTGATCCTATAATCTGATTGTTAACTTATGGTATAGCCTAATGCATTTGATGTATTTTTGTCAGGATTTTACATCTCCTTCAGATGTCAGAATTGCATATTATTGATATACTAAAAATAATTTGGTCAGGATTGTTTTGTTTTTAGCACAATTATATTTTTCGTGGTTTAGTTGGCACATTTTGTATGCTTGTCAATATAGTGCTCTCTTCCTCCCGCCATTTTATACTCCCAGTCCCATCAAACCCAGGTAGTGATGCAAGTATGTAGGCTATGTCAGCCTATTTCTGCAAGTATGTCTGTAAAAAAGTATGCCATTATAAAGTAGCCCAGAATGCTGATTTTGGCACATAACAGTTAAACCCAATAGGTCTGGGACGTGCAATTTCCTAAATTCTAATAGGCATCAGAGGCTAAGAAACAGCTATGCACACAGTGGCGCTTCGCTCAGTGTACATTTGATGTCCCGTCCACATGCAGACCCCCCACTGCAAACTCCTGGATCTGCCACTGCTTCCTGATAAGTTTTTAATGTCATTTCACACACAATTTTCATGTCAAGAAAAAATAGGATAAAGTACAATTTTCAAGAAAAAAGCAGGAGAAATGCTCAAAAGGAGGAGAAAGTAGTATATAAGCAGGAGTGACTTGAAAGCCTAGCATGTCCTCTTATCCTACCTGCAACATCCTCATCTCCACTACTTGATGCAATATATGCATCAAGGTCAGCCATTTCAAGATCTTCCTTCTTAAATGCTCCTTGAGTTTTCTGCATCCTCTTTGGATCATCTTCATCCCATGTCAAATCAACTTTTGATTGCTGGAGGGCAGAATTCACAAATTCAGAGGGTTTATACAACTCCACATCCAACGAATCACTCTCCGCAACCTCCTTGGGCTCTCTGTCAAAGGTCATATCATCTGGTACAAATCTGTTGAAATAATACGTACAGCACATCTCATATCTTTTTGTTCAGCTCATCCCTACCAAAAATCCACTTACCTGTTCAAGCTAATAGCTTTTCATATGCATCAGAAAATTGACAGGAACAGACAATTTGCTGAATTAAGACAACACATTTGCCATCTACAGTATGACAGGAGACACTATTAACATGGCACAGTGCTACACACAGCCAAGGATATCTGTGTACATTGACGCCTCTGTGGTAATGCGCAACTGTGTTTATTCTTAAAGCAAAGTTAGCTAGTTAACTGTTTCCGCCCAAGGGTGCTTCAGTCAAGTGCACAATCCACTTCATGTGCTGGGCTACCACAATTTTGATGGCAAGCTAAAAGGGAAGAAAGCCAGAGTCCCTGGAGAAAAACCGACTTACATCAAGGGGATTTGAACCCATGCACATGTGAAGCACACTGGTGCACAGCTGCTGGATCAGACCACTTTGCCACTCGACAATCCAATTACAAACACAGTACACCACTACAAAGCAGGGTTAGACCAGTGAGTGATAGTTACTATAATGCTCATTAATATTAATTTCGGGTTATGAGAAGGGAATTTTTGACTATCCAAGCAAGCTCAGACGGGTGGACATTGTGTTCCTTGAACATCAGCGGTTACAGTCTGCTTTGCATTCCACCTCATTATGAACTTAACTGCATAACGGGTAATGGCTACTATCTACATCAGCTTGACCAATTGATGGCTAAGAATGTCACCATCATAAATTACTTGCATGGAGTGAAAAATTCTCACAGCAGTAGAACATTAAGGGGTAAGCAGTCACCCCAACATTATTCTGAAATACTAGCTAAACCAAACAAATCTTGTCTTATCCCCCAACAGGAACAGGGCCCTTTCCTGGTGTTTCAGACCATAAATATTACATACTGAAGGTCAACCAAGGAATTACTTGCATGAATTGAATAATTTAGCACCAAAAATGTTTTCACATGATTAAAAGGAGCCAAGCATGAATTATGATTCTGCAGCATGCTAGCTCAAACAAGGGCGACTGTACTTGGCCTGGCCCTTAATTCCTTAGTATGACATTAAGGTATTTACCTGAGATCAAGTTTCACTGCACTACTCTCAAACTCGAATCCGTCACATTGGTCATAGATGTGAGAAGCTGTTTCTTTCGAGTCACATTCAATGATTGAGTAGAAATACTTCAATCTGTGGAAGCAATAAGGTTGAAGAATCTTGGAAATTATGGAATTTCTAGACCACAAAAATACTCCCATCACAAAGAAAACATACTGTACCCCCGCCACTCCCACTCCACCTGCAGAAGTCCTTAAAGTTATGGTGACATGCCACCAAAAAGAGCTGTTTTCAGTTGGCAGTTAAAGAATAAAATCCCTCAATGAAAGATCCCTTGGAATTATTTCAATACCTCTTACCATTCTCAAGATATACCTCTTCAAAGTTTATCACTCTGCAGAATATGGCAATGAGTAAATTAAAAACAGAACAAGCTTTAGCTTTGTCTGCAAGGTGCCACAGATAGATACTTTTTCTTTCAATTAGAGGAGGGGATGGAAGTATTAAACTAAGTTATGAGAATTTTAATTGTAAGATGAGGAAATTTGCCCTATGGCACTAACTTAAACATACCTTTGCATTTGATACTTCCTGAGCTTTTCTCTGAAGTATTTTTTCTCGCCAATCCCACTCAAGTTTGTGAATTTTTCATCTTTTTCCACCAACTCTTTTGGACCATGTACATCTTCATACTTCATTCGTTCAAGACCAAGATCGGAGATATAAATCTACAATGAAATGATACACATCAGTACAATGCATGTAAGCTGAAAATATTTTAAAATGTAGAATGTTGAAAAGGCACACACAACTTTCATACAAGCACTTTGGTCCTGTCATGTATTTCATTTAACACAAACTCTATATCCTAGGTTCCCAAGTGGCTACCCACAGGCCATTTGCTACCCTCAGTTTGCACTAAAATGGCCCATGGAAAATTATGAGGAGCCCCAAATATTAAGGAAACAAGATGCTTAATGTCATCCTGGCTACTGCATAAGAATTAAAGTAAAAACTCAAGATAAAGTGACCCTCAGTCTGAAACATTTGAGAACCCCTGCTCTAAATCAATGCCCACTCAGCTTTTATATTCAATCTCACTATTTTTTACAACCTAGCTTTGAGGCAGCTTCATGGTAACTAGCTTTGATAAACAGTCCTGTTTTTCTGGTGTCCATTATATGTATTACAAAATAAGTCTGTTTAAATAAATTTTGTCTCTCAGGAATGTACACATGAAAAATATATTGACGTGAACTGAAATGAACTGAACTGAATTGAACTGACTATTACACACCTTTTGCACAACATTCTGTTTAGAATCAATCAAGTCTGCATTGCAAATTTGTATGAACCATGTCAATGTTTTTGTAGCAAGTCAACTGCAGGTTTTTTGTTGACTTGAATCAACTAGTATAGTGTCCCTGTGTTATTTCAGTGGGGAAAAATTTAAAATTTGTCAAGTCAGGTAGTTTTGGAAGGTTCTGAATTCAGTCGCGACTTGATTTCAACTCTGCCAAAATTATGGCTATTACTTCATGACATGTGGTTAAAAAGTTAAAGGGAATATGCAGTCACCCTAAATTTATTTTGAAACATTGGGGTGGCAGTTAGCATTTTTCATTTAAGTGCAGCAGCATACTGCCTGTAGTAATACAGAGTGGGACAGGCCTCCACTTAGTGTGGAGACTTGTTATCAGCAAGCATACCTTTACACATTTAATAACTCCACCAGATGGCTTAAATGATGATAGCAAAACTAAAATATCCTTGGCAGTAATTCTGTCCCAATCCATATTACAGAGAGCTAAACGAGAAGACATATCCTCGCTTCTCTTGGCATCAGTGTCCATTTCTCCCCATTCATGTTCCAGGTCTATTTCCTCATTGCCCTCAGAATCACTGTCATCAGATTCTGAACTGGAAGACTCCATGAAGGCTTTCCCTCGACTATAATCCACCCTTCCTTGAATGTTATCATCTTCTGCTGAGCTTGAGGAGTCATCAGAAGATTCATCAGATTCTTCCAAGTCTGCACGAAAAAAAAAAAAAATCAAAAATAACTGTGTAAGCAACGTGCACAAATTGTGTGTTTTGAAAACATGCTGAGCCAACTTTACTTACAAAATACTTTGTAATTAATTAAAGATTCCCTCTACATCACAGTTACTTTGCATCACTTCCCCTGCACACAACTACTGGCATTTCTTCTATTCTCAAAACACTGCTAAGGAACTGTACCTCTGTGTAATTTATCTCAAGTATAAAGATGACTTAATGCAATATTGTAATGGACTCTACAACACAGACCTGTCTAAACATTGCTAGAGGTCTGTAACCTTGCTTGCAGAGAAGCATTTAACAATATGTATAATCTTGCTATTAATGTGACAGTATGTACCATATATATTTTAAACATTAATTTATCACACAAATAGCAGTAAAAAAGGTTTAGACATCCCTTCAGGCAATACATTGTTCTACTCTAATCCTTATTACTTCTTAGTTATAAATTATATATTCCACATATGTATATGATTATACATTCTAGGTTTATACTTTTCCCATCTGGATAGCTATGATGTAAAATTCTTAAGGCTGAACATGTTTTCACATTCAGTCTCCAAGTCCCTTTGAGGCTGTAACTCATTTTGGGAGCAGCTTAGTTTTCTTCTCTTGGCCTTGGCCATTGGAAAGGTTTAGTTTCTTAACACCACACTTACCAACAGCATCTTTCAAAGAATCTTTTATCCTTCTTTCATTTTTAACACCACCTGCATCTTCACTGGACAATTTTTCTCCATTCAGCTCATCCTCATTACTATCTTCATCATCATCTTCAGCTGTACTTTGAGACTGAAAATCACTCTTTTTAGCATCTTGTTTTATATTGTCTTCTTTATTCTGAAGCCTGCCACTTATTTTCTTCTTTCTTTGAATCAGTAACTTCAACTCCTCTCTGCCACTACGTCTCCTTCTTTTCTTTTTAGTGCTAGATTCCTGAGTTTCACTTGATTTCATCTCGTCCATCTTTAATTTTTCCTTTTCATTGTTCTGACCTCCATCACTACTAGCTCTTTCCTTTTCTTTGCCTTTCCTCTTTTTAACAGTTTTCTCATTTTCATCTTCACTAAGTCCAGAGTCAGAATCTGACATTTCATAAAACCTTTTCAAGTTTTCATTTGTTGACTGTTGTACAGGTCTGCCTCTTTTGTCAATACTGTACTTGAGTTTAAAGTTTTTATCCTTGAACATAGCCTCAAAGCGTCTATCAATTTTAACCTTTCGTTCCCTTTTTGGAATGTGCTTGAAGCGAGGATCCCTGGACATAACAGCAAACCTTTCATCTTGTTCTTCCATTGTCAACTTTCCTTATTACCTTTGCAAGAGACACAAATTCATGAAAAAGTTGTATGAATATACTGTAGTTATATATAACATCAATCAGCATTGTTACTGTAAACATAACATCCAAAACAGCATTCTCCAACATCAGTTTGCCTGTAGGAATATGAAATCCCACTTGATATTAATGGTAGCACACACAGAGCACAAAGAACTACTGAAAAATACTCCTCAGCAAGCCTGATTGCAGAGAAACTTGGGGACTGAAGGGTAACCACATGTACTAAAAGAAAGGAAACCTCCCTGTAATTATCTCAGTGAATTAGTTTTGATTTGAGAAACATGTTACAGACGATCAACTCAGGCGTACTGTGTATAAATGGATGAAATGGATAAATACATTAGCCTACATGATAAAAAGTGTTTGTCAGTAACCTTTGAGAAACTGGTCTTAATAATCCAAGAGCCACTGAGAACTGAGATTTGACTGATGAGCTGCTCTCCTGTTCTGCAAACTGTGTAACATATACTGTGTCTGGATATTGAACTTCACAAAACCCTAGAACTGTCAACTCTTGGTCAGACTGTATTAATCATAATCACAAAATTCAAGTGAATACCAAATGAAGTTTACATCATATCTCAGCCATTCTAAAGATAAAGTGCTGTTGTGAGACATATTTTTAGTCATTCTTGAAACTGGACTTCCATATTTTGTGTACATTTGATATGCAACTAAAATTGTATTGTGTTCTATGCTTATTGCACTATGAGTTCCGAAGGTCATGCTCAAGGTCTGGATCATCTGACTCTTTTCATTTTTGGGCTTGGCCCCATGCCAACTTTGGTCAAAGAGTTATCTGATTGTTACTGAGATAGAATGCATACAAAGATGCCATGCCATGTGTGCTATCCTATTTCCTGAATGGATCTTAAGAATCATGTGACAGTATTTTTCTCACTCAATTGTAAAATTTACAAGGAGCAACTGCTTGGTTTACCTTGAATATGCAATACTTATGTCCTAAAATATTATGAAAGATACTTGGAAGAGAAATAAGAAGAAATTTGTGACATTTAGCTATTGTTTCAAAATAAGTTTGGGGCGACTGCTTTTGACCTTTAAGGTTGCTTTTTGGAGGGGCGTTGTATTCTGCACTTACTCTTTCTCATTTATAATTCAATCCCAACCTGTAAATTCTTTAATTCAAAATGATTACAAATTTGCCATGTGTGTGATGTTGTTATATAATGCATGCAAATATGGGTTATTTGTCATGGATGCACAAGATGGCCAGCAAAACATGGCTAGAAATCACATCTAACTGCATACACAAGGGTATACCTGATCTCTCAAAATTGATTATACATATATGTACTGTATGTAAAATAATTGTGAGTATCTGTCACCTGTTTACTGTAGGCTTGGCTTGGACGCCGACTCGGGTCATGTGGAGTTGAGTACCTGTGGCCTTACTGGTCATGACTGTGAATGGAGTCACCACTCAATCTTAGATGACATCATAACTGGAGTAGGAATATTACCAAAGCAGCTACTAAATTATCAACTACTAGCCTACCAATGAATATCAATACACCACATGGCTTATGGTACATGCTTCTCAACTGATGTGATACCCAACTGACAATGTCCAATAGTCGAAGAGGCCAACTGAAGAGGAATCTTGCAATTTGCACCCACAAAAATATCAAACCTGCCAGTATTGATACAATATTTAGTCATGAAAATCTAAAAAACAACACACATGCAAATTCCAAGCTAGGCTATGATATCTGTTCATATTTTTAGCAATATTGAAAATTTCCCAGGAGTCATGATTCCTGGAAAAGTGGAGTAGTTACTCCACTCCCAGGCAGGGGTCACGACTGGGGTTGAATCAGGTATGATGGGGTGCTCTTCGACCACACATTTATGAAGTTCAACAAAAGAAACTCCTTAGCAATCCTTCCAAGAGGTCTCAAAGGTGTATTTTCTGTATCAACAATATCTTTAGTACAGTCATAAATGGATGATATGGAATTTTGAATGCAAAAGTGAAAATTTAGGAGCTTTTTAAATGGCAATTCCTATGGAGTTAAACTTTTCAAATGGGGCCTGTTGACCGCACACTTTGCAAATTTGTCCTAAATTTCACTTCCTGAACTTAACACAGAGCTTAATCTTCGTACCAGAACATAGAAAACTGTTAGAAATTGCCATAGGATCATCAAATATGGTAGGAAGAACCACCCAATGAAGGTTTCCAGTAATTTCTTCATAAATCTATTTTAAAATTAGTTGGAAATTAAATTTGTGGGCAAATTATTAAAAAATGGGAAAAAAAGTGGGAAATTGATGTTTCAGAATCAGATTAGGCCTAATATCTGTTGCAAAATAATCACAGATCTTGAATTTGTAAAACGTGTTAGGATTCAAATGTGTTGCTGTGGTAAAATAGAACACAAGGTTAGACGCGTGGTCAACGGCCTGCACAGTCAAAGGACACCTTACTACCCAAGCCCTAGTAGGCCTACTACTTAGTAAATTGACCAGGTTCAACTTCATGCACACGGTACAAATATTTAATGCAGCTCCCTGGGTTGCATATAAGTCTTTGAAATTGAGTAAAGTTGCGGTGCAAAATGTATAGGCCTCAATCGCAACAGTATTGCCCTTGGAAATGAAAACTTTCCAGTCTCGTGTACACGTATATGGCATGGGTATGGACTTGGCCTTGGCCATAACTAACGTTGCACTTGGCCTAGTTCTGCTACTACTGAGTTCCAAGAGGATTTCTGTGCAAGAGGGCACTCCATCGCTATGGAACGGTGCAACACTAACGTTTACGTTACTCGTTAGCCAACTGCCCATTGCAAAACTACAAAGTTACCTGGCGATGACTTCAATAGCAAACAGTTTTCCCTAGATGATCGGCTACACTGTCAATATTTTAACCAATATGGTGCTCACGTTTGGCATTTCTGTCAATCCAAATCCCATTTCTAAAAGCAGATGATAACGTGCACTGTGCAAGTTCTACTCAATGTAAGTTGTGTAATGCATGCATACAGTATCCAAATGCACATGGCTCGTGGAGTTTTGAAAGCCGATGTACGTAGGCTATTGCGTAATTTAGGCACATGAAAGTTGCCTTACCAGCGGAATCAAGTTGTTAACGCCCACTAAATTTTCTACGTAGGTAGGTAGAACTGATATCTGTAGCGAGGAAAACCACATTAGCAGGTACGCAGGCATCCGCTGGCGCACTGTTGTAAACTTGTAGCTGGACCCTCAAAGTCAAATGCAATCGAATATTTTGATGGCTTACGGTTCACAAGACTGTTTCTTTAGTGGAACGGTTATACACGTTTGTGGAAAGTTAAACATTTTGGACGAATAATCAGACTCAGCTTTGCCTAGGCTACTGCAAGACTGCAAGTGCAAGACCACAGTCTATACTAGCCTACCATTACCAATACCAAGTAGGACTACTGGGCTGACTGCACACAGGTTAAGCAAATACAGTGTGTTGCAACTCTGGTTTGATTTAGCTAGGCCCTAGCTAGGCCTACAGTCAAAAGGAAAAGAGTACATCCCGGCTTTATAGAAAACTTACTATGGCTGATGATGGAAATGCAACAACTGGCCTTCTAAATGGCATAGCAAAGCGAGATTACTTTGGAAGTACTGAAATAACGGATGAGTTTCTGAAGAATGAGCTGTATCCAAATCTTTCTGATGAAGAGTTTAATGCAATTTATTCAAAGTTCAGCCACTTGTTGAAGGTTTGTGTACAGAATTTATAACAGGAAATCAGAATATACAAATCAGTTTGTTATTGAGATTCTTTGTATAGCAATTATCAGAAAGTATTGTCAATATGTTGCTTGCATACTAGAGGCTAGGCTACAGGGAATTTAGGAAGCACTGAGCAGTTTTCCTTCTGTTTAAGTTAGCTCTGAAAACCCCATTCTTGTTAGGAGGCAAACAACACTTGAGGTAAAGACTAAGGAATACTTTTGGTATGTGTTTAGTATAGTGACATGACCTAATAAGGCCATGTTCAAATGTTGTGCATTGATCCAGCCAACAAAGCGCATCAGTAACTGCTGTCACAATCAGTGCATCAATTTTTCATGCTACAGGCACACAGCAAACTCCCTTTCAAATGCGCGTGAACCAGTTAAATGTTTCAAGCATGCACACGCTAGACCGACTGCAGTGGCCAAGTGGTTAGAGCATCCGACTTGCAGCCGGAAGGTCTAGGGTTCAAATCCTGGCTGTGTCATACCAAAGACTTTAAAAATGGAACCTACTGGCTTTGTGCTTGGTGCTCAGCATAAGCAATGGAGTAGGAAAAACAAGCCAGTGAGCCACAACTGGAAAAAACGCCGTGGTCGTCTCGACTTGAACCAATTGGTTGGAAACTGGGACGTTAAACCTCATCTAACTAACTAACGCACACGCTAAGATATGCAGCCTCAAATTGAATGTCCAAACAGCCTACACAGAACCCATTCATACAGCTCTGTACAAAAACTTCAAACAGTGCCCGCTGGCCTTATTAGGTTACGTCTGATGTTAGGCTTGATCTGGAAACTCTGACTTGTCATAAAGTATTTCTCGAAGGAAAATTCTGTGGTAAAGATGTATAGCTCTCAAATAAGATCCGGTCCCCCAAAAGATTTGCTGGTACAAACAGATTCACACTCTTTTTTCTTGCATTACAAATATGAAAACTTTCTTAGAGTTGCCTTATTAGGTCGTGCCATCATACAATAAATGAATAATTAATGAAACTTAGATAGCCCAGATATAGCCCAGATGGTAAACTTTGGCCTGAGCTGCACAGGGAAAAATGTACCCAACACCCAGATTGCATAGTTTGTCAGTCGCGCAGAACTTCTTCATTTTCAATTTATTTACCGATTTTGCGATGAATTGGCATGCAATAATTCAGTTTGATTTAATAATTGGCGTGCTGCTTGCAGGCAAAGAATTGAGCAAAAGATTGGCGTTGTGCAAGCTCAATCCTGACTCTCAAGACTCACTCAAAAACTTACCCTCAGTACACAACTCAGACAGAACCAAATAATCACTATCTTGCGTACCACAAAAAAATCTCAGCACAAAACTGAGGGCACAAAAAGTTAAATACATATTAACCATGTCAGATTTTGTATTCCCCCAAATCCCCAATGATCCATACTTCTTTGACAACAGTTCTTCTGTTCCCTGCGCAACAAAAAGAACTTTACTGTACTCTGGTACATTTGGCTTGTGCAGAAGCCCGTTGATTATTAAGCCAAATAAAAAAATAGTTTCTTGTGCCCATCTGCATCCTCATTTTTTGCTGCTTCATTTTTATTTGATTGTCACATCTTGAGCAGTCAAAATAACCAAATTTTTACCAGACAAATTCCCTTCCCTTCAGGTGAATCATCCCTGAGAATTATTGCCACATGTACTGTATGCATTGTCCAAGCCTATGTATGAAGTCTTTTCATATTCATATAGGTGACTGTTCAATACATAGAACTCTAACTACTATTCTAGGTTATGTGAATTGTGATGGTATGGGGCAGTATTAATCAAACTGCAAGTCCTGCCATTTGAATGGTCTGTTAAATAAAAAAAAAGACCTATACCTTCCCTTTTTCTAAAAAGTTAAGATGAGAAACCAGTGTTATTATTATCACTTTTGCCTTTCAGAATGTGTAAATTATAAATCATATCCCGAATCCAGTTTCCAAGATGCTATTTTGTCGCCCCTTTTCTGATGAACAATACTATTAAATCTGTTTTTTCAGTAGCTAATAATATTGCAGAGGCAAGAAACCCACTTTTTCTAGTCTTTCCTGTAACATACTCTAACAGGTGTGTAGATTAATATGCTATTTCCCCAAATAATTCTTCTGTCCTCTCCTTCATTTGATACCCATCTCTGGGTTAAGCTAGGACTATACTTTCTAGGATCTACGAAAGGCTTCGTTTATGAGGAGAGCTACAGGTAGTGTGATTGCTTTGCTCCATTTTATGATTATCATCTTAGGAGAGCAGTTAATCACTCTCATTACAACTATTAGAGTGAGAATTTTTATTTATTCATCTTTCAAACAAGATTGCCCTCCCTAAAAAATAAGTGGGAATGTGTAATGTTTTTCAACTTCATCCATGGAAGTACTGTAGCATTACAGCAGGTAGAGCAAGTCTTCTACACTAACTGTAATATGCAGTACCATACTAAGCAAATTAGTGTGTTAGGCAGGCCCAGGATGTCATCACTGTGAGTGCACCCCTCCCTCATTCTCTGCCCCTCAGGTGCAATGGATCTTCAGTATGGGAACTTTGCTTCCCTTCCCCCTCCACCTTGGCCACTGAACATTGAAATATTCAGTGAGGATGTGCAAAGATTGATCAACTTTCCATCATCAGCTGTTGCAAACAAGGCACAGTAGTGGCCCGCTTTGCATGGAAACTGTTTACTGAGCCAGGGAATATGCCCTATTCAACCATTGAAAGGCAGTCCATAATTAAGCAGATAGTGAATAAAATGTGCAGTCTATACAGAGCTTTGAGGATTAAACAATTCTCAAAGCCCATTTTAAATATTTGAAAGAAATGTAACATATTCACACTACCAGCTAATTTTGACTTGTTCTGTAATTCTTTTCCAGAACATAATTTCAACAAACATGGATTTTAACCAGCTTGAAGCTTTCCTGACCAGTCAAACAAAGAAACAGGGTGGTTTAACTGAAGTCCAAGCAGCAGCATTTTCTAAGTTCTGGAAAAACAACAAAACTAAAATCCACAATGTCATGGTTACTAGAGTGAGTCATGGAAGTATTTACCATACTGTCATCATCTCATCATTCTCCTCAGTTACTTGAATATAAATTGTTTCGATAGGAGAAGAGTGACAACAAATCATCAGGAAGGGCAGGAACATTTACCTTTTAGCTGTAAAAACATATTTAAGATCTCTGAGGGTACCAAAGCCAAATAGAAGATTTTTTTTTATGTTAGTAGAATAGTGATATTTGTTTTAATGGATGATTTATCTTAGGAAGATGCAAAGCCTAAGTTGGGTTGCCTTCAATAATACAGAATCAGTAATACAAAACCGTATTTTATTTTCCGTAACAAATGCCCCCCCCCCCCTCCCAAGTAAATGCCACCTGAACATTATGTCACATTTGAGTAGGCTTACAGGCTGAGGCTAGTGCAAACCTGTAGGTCTGATGTTTGTTCTTGTTCTCAATGGAACAATGTTGAGGACTCTGGAGGATTGGAAGTGCCATGCAATTAAACTTTTTCCTCCACATCTAAGCAACGTATAAAACTGTTTGAAAATACAAAGTACTCTACCTTCAAATAAATGCCCCCACCCCCTTCTAAAAATGCAGTGTCCTTGGCATTTATGAAGGAAAATGTGTTATGTCATTTTGTGGGGCATGAAGGCCATTGCCAGAAATATGATGGTCATGACCTCTGTGGCCTTTATTTTATTCCATCAATGACAGAAAAAGGCAACATGCCAAAAACAGGGATATGTCATCTCCTCACATTGATGGGCAATAATTTGTTTCCTTTGTTTTTCAATCTGTTCTTTTGACCTTGATGTTAATAGGGATGTGAGCTTTCCATGGGAAACATGAGGTTTGTAAACATACCATGCCTCTGATGCATTCATATTCTGATAACATGAGATTATAGAGAACAAAAACTTGTGCCCCCTTCCCCCATATCCAAATGGTCTCATACATGTATGCTTTTCTACACTCAATTCAATCCTAAATCCTCCTTTTAAGTTGCTCATTCAGTAAGTTATATTTGAAGAAACTTTAAAAATTGCAAGTGTCTCAGGAAGGAGGAGTCAGATGATGTCAAGTAAAGTATGTAAGAATGTACAGTAATCATGTTTTAATGAAAGCAAAAATGTCACTGTAAAATAAGGAAGGTTGAACCGGTGTATGCAGACTGACATATTCATGTTTCAAAATAGGTACAGTAATTATGCCAAAGTCCTGATTGACTTTGCACAAATAAGTTATTTGAAGACCTTTCCCTTTTCCAATCATCAAAGTTTAAAGTTTATTCAAATCCAGTATAAAAATGTGAGATCACATAATTATAAATAGGATGTAATCAGGATGTAATTACAAATAGAATGTAATCAGTGGGATGGTGTATCCAGGGACTGACTGGGAGGGGAAGGAGTGAAAGGCAAGGGGGAGGGGAGGCAAAGGGGAGGGGAGGCAAGAGTAGGACAGGGCTACATTTTGCAGGGGCTTAATTATAATGCAAACTGTAGCTTTTAACAATTACACCATCTTCTGTAATTTTACTTGGGGTGGCAACAGGGACAACACCTCTGAGAAGGAAAGGGTTAAAGACAGACATTCATCACCCCAAAGTATATTTTTAGTGTGGGGGTATCAAAATTCTCAGTTGGTGACTGCTCTTTGATTGACATCAAAGTTTGAAAATTTGAAAGATGCAGAGTAGCTCACATTCCACACAAGGTGGAGAGAGTGCTTTTATTACATTTTATAGCCTTGTATGCTCACCAGGACATGGCCTTAAGAAATACAACAGGTTTATTCCTGCACAAGGAGGAGCTTCCTACAGTTATGAAAGGAGCTAGAAGTTGCATAGTTGGGAGAATTGGAACTGTCTGGGATGGTGAAAATTCCCCTTTAAGTACCCCTGCACCTCTTGCTGTAGTTATGCTCCTGCCATTCATAACTTCAGATCATACAATGAAAACCTTTTGTCCTCAAAAAATTGTCATTGTTCTCCCTTCATACTGTAGGGAGCAGTCACAATCTTACATGGTTTCTAATTTTCCTTGTTTGCAGACGACATTTGGAAAGACCTTGAAAAATGTTAGCTGGAGGATTGACTTGAAAGCTCAAGCCAAGAAGCTGGACCAAATTAACACTCCAACTGCAGTAGTGGAACTTCAGCTTGCTAATAGGAGTAAACCTGAAAATGTAAGAAATAAAATACTAAAGCAGATCCTATACTGCTGGGAACTTAGCTGAATTGAAGATATGAAAGTGATACTTATACAGAAATGCATACTCAAGGCATACAAGAGGATATTTGACAGTGGGTGGAAGGTGTTTGCCATGCAATTTTCTGTAAATGGCAAACACTTATGACAAGAATTTGCCTTGAAAATGAGATTTTTTGCTCTGAAAGTGACAGTAGTGGCTTTAAGGGGGCTCCCTTAAACATTTGAAACAATCATTTAAGTTGGTCCCTGCAAATACTGTATATGTTGCATTTTCAAAACTTCTCTTAACATGACTCCTAACTTGGTATTTGGCCTGTTCTTCCTCTTCCTTTCCCGTTCCTTTCATACATCCTTTGTTAATGACTCATGATGTTCACCAGGTTTGTGAGACAGCCTGGGCAGTTCAGCAAAAATACTTGTTGCACATTTGTCACTGCTATCATGTACCTTTCATTTGAAGCTTGGTTGTCACTAAGGTGAAGCCCAGTATATTTCGGTAGACTTTCAAGTGTCACCCCCTACTCGTGCATTGGACCAGGGGGAATATATGGAAGTATGAGGAAAGTTGCATTATTACTCATAGAAATACTTTTTTACAAATTATAGTAGAAATTACAAAGGATTATGAGATAGACTTTTGGTGTGCATTGTTTTTGTCAGTGGCATTTTACTTTGGCCAAAGACGACCCACACCAAAACTTTATCCCACAATTAATTTGTAAAATCTATTTGGGAAAGGGTGTATGCTAGTGGTTTCTTACAGGTACTTCTTTATGTGATGGTTTCCTGATTGCAGTGACCCAAACAACAGTAGTCATGTCTGTCAACACTTTCTCAAGTGGCTTGAAAAGCCCTTTCTTTGCAAGGGCTGAATGAAAATGAGCTTATGGGGCTGAAGAATTTTTACCTGCTATGAGTTTTGCCCAACTTCCTGAAATAATCAAATTCATGCTTTTATTTTGACATAATGCCACATTGATATTCTCTTATATGCACCAACCAACATCCAAAGTTATCCCTGATAATTGGCAAGCTGTGACAGTACTTTAAATGTAGTAACTTTCTATTCCAGTGATAGTCATGTGGACACTTAAAGAGATTACAGACAAAACTGTCTTGAGCTTTGCTTGAAGCAAAAATGTTGTGCTTCAAGTTGATCAGCATGGCAATAGGCATAAAATACTGTAGCGCTTTGATTGTAGTAAACTATTCTGTCTCTCCAACAAAATCCGGCCATAGCATTTCTTCCCAAAAATATTATGCATTGTAAAAAATACTTCTGAATCGTATGCATCATTTGAAAGTCTGGGCGAATGCTATTCATAAGCTATAAAGTATTAAATTTCTTTGTGTTAGAATAATAATTTTCTTGAAAGAAAACTTTCTCAGCAACCTTACTTTGCTATCATTTTATATCTTTGAATCATGGATTAAAGGTATGAAAATTTTCTGCACCACAATTTAATTCAACACTTTCCGTTAGTGATAACACTTGTTTCATATGAGGTGCTCTTGGGTTGGACATGATAACACTTAAAACAACTTTGTCAGTTTGGATGTCTTCAGCAAGTGAGTGGCAAAGTTAACTGTCACATCCATATTACCCTCTTCATGTTAGTATTCTTTCTTTTTTTACAGGGAAATGAAGTTGTGAGGTTTGAGATGGATGAAGAGCAACTAGTGTCATTGACAAAGAGCTTGGAAGAGATTGAGGAACGTTTAAATTCCTTTGCTAAATGATACTCGGGCTTAACACTGTAAAGATCTTGGGTCCATATTGACGAGATGAAACAAGAAACAAAAGGAGACTTTATTTCAAATATAAACTCTTTTATTGAGTTATAGCACCATCCTGTAGCAATTCATGCATAATGACTTCATCTGTTAGCTATCAAAGTACCCATAAATGCTATGGATCAGTTGTTGACTAATGTTTCTTGAGAAATAAATATAATGTGTAACTCTTGAGAGACACAAGTTATGGTGGTAATGTAAATGTGTTACATATTAAGAAATAGAAGATTTACAGATCTGGGTGAGAAACGTCTTTCTTAGGTGAGAGAACTATGGGATCATCTATTTTTTCATTGAACATTACAAGAATTCAAAGTGTTCTTTGGGGAGGGAGGGGAGGGGGGGGGTTAATGACCAATGTATGCTTTTTTAGCATTTTTTAAAAGTCCCCTTCAAGGGTGGGGGGGGGGGGATCCGAAGAAGAAATGTTCGGTACCCTTGTGAAAATGAATAACTCTCAACATAGATACATAATCACAACATACATAGGTCCAACATCTCAGATAAAATAATGTATTAAAAGTAAGAAAAAAAAAATAACATCTACGAATTACTCCTTAGAAATCCAATGACTATCCAATAAACATCATTCATATCAGGAATGTCTTCCAATAATCTGGTATTGCCCACATTCATTATTCATTTCAATTTTTAAGTTTATCAATGTAATTTAGAACACAAATTTTATTTCAAAATGTTTCTACCTTAAGATAACATTAAAAAGAAATAAAATGGAACATGCTTGTAAATACTGCTTTTGTATTTGAGAAATAGAAATACATCATGCAAAACAATATGAAACAAATTATGTTTTCTCATGTTTGCTCTGTACAAATTATTTGGTAACGGAAACAAACAGAACACGCTGACATCTTGACATCAAGGTGTTGATGCATTAAATCACAAAGGCACTTTCCAGGCACACATGTGGGTACAAATACTTAACAGCATACCCTGTAAAGGGAGATACTACTTCACAACACATGCAATCGCCCCAATTTGAATAACTGTGTCCTTAGTATCCCAATTCATGCATGGCTATTATAATCATGTGACATAATTTTGTTACTGAATTCCTAAATTCTTGCAGAATAAAAACTTTCTGCTCACCTTTTATATGCAATATGTTCACAGCCATGAGAGCTAAAGATAAGATTTATAAGATTTAGCTGATGTTTGAAAAAATGATTAGGGTGACTGCTTACAACATATTGACAACACAGTTTTTAGGATTGACAATCAAGTGATGGACAGATGGGTATACCACTTTACAAACCGACATAGGCATAGGAAAAGGAGGGGAGGGTGGGTGACTACCCAGGCAGACACCTCGTTTTGCCCCACATTGGATGACATGCTACCAAAATATGGCATTCAATAGGATGCAATTCCTTCAAAGTTCATCAAACACTGCACCACTTTGCATATAGGGCACTTTAAATAGTCAAAAAATTTCCAAAGGGGAGGGGGACACCCAAGTCCTCCCCATAGACCACCTCCCCCAGGCACTGATCACTACATTCACTCCCCCCCCCCCCTTCTCAAAAAGTTTCCTATGCTTATGCTCGAGGTCAAACCTCCTGGTTGTTGAAAGAATTAATGAGATTTTCAGCAACCCTCATGGCATGGGTTGAATTGATGGTATCAGATCCTACCTTTTTTCATCACTTCCAATATGGTATCCCTTTTTTCAGGCCTTTCTCCCCAACCCTCTCTCTCTCTCTGAGCATAATAATGTAATTTTCTTTTGTAAGAAATAATCATTTACAATACTCTGGTGAGCTCCAGTGACCTAGATCTCCATCAAAAATAGTACAAATCCTAGTCTATATGGGGCAACCACAAGCTAAGTATGATATTCATTCATTTTCCTATTTGAGACATTTTTCATCTGTTAGTTATCCATGACCACATGAGCAAGCTTTTCTTATCACTGCAGCTGTTAGAGCTCCAAGATTTAACTGACTTAAAAGTTGCCATATTTACCTTAGTTCTATTCACCATATTGTTCCATTAGTCTTGACAATGTTTACAGCATTAACTTAGACATCCACACAAGTAATACAAGAGAAGCAAGTAATAGTCATGTCCCATGCTGCAATACATTCTTTGCTTAAGCCTAAAGATCACTTTTGTGGATGTAACAAGCATCACTTGGAATAAATTGCCTCTGAAAATGAGGTATTTACCTACTGGAAAGTCCTTCAAATGTATAAACTTAACTAATTACTATAATTATTGACTTCTCACAGTAACACACTTATTGTATGCTATGTTTTTTTTACATTAAGATTTAATGTTGATCTTGATACATTGTGAAGAAACGAAAAATAACTGAAATGAAATTTTCAGTGTTTTTCACTCAAATGACCTTTGACCTCCACCAATGAGTAAAGAGATTATACACTCAATACGAGGCACTCATATGCCAAGTATGACATTCCTACAGGTTTTCTTTCTTGATATACTGTATGTTTACAAGGTTCTTACAGTTTGAACTCCAGTGACCTCAATAATGTTTCATCTCTAACAAAACC
Source organism: Holothuria leucospilota (assembly GCA_029531755.1). NCBI lineage: Eukaryota > Metazoa > Echinodermata > Holothuroidea > Aspidochirotida > Holothuriidae > Holothuria > Holothuria leucospilota. Next base: position 54,263,146 of record CM055963.1, on the reverse strand, counting down.
TACAAAGATCATCAATTCAATGTGGGTATCCACATGCCAAAAATGCCATGAGCTCTCAAGGTACTCATCATGAGATTGTCATAATGAGTAGTTTTCAAGGTGTACACAGTTCAACCTGTGGTGACCTCAAATGACCTTTGACACCCACGGCAACTGCAGATTTGTTGCCTTTAAAGTAGAAGGAACAATAATGATTGTTCCTTCTACTTTAAAGGCAACAAATCTTTCCCCAAACAGAAAAATTTCTCCCAACTAGTTTACTTAGACTAGCCCCTCCTCAAATTTAAAAAGCAACACCTCTTTAGTGCACCTCCCAGACAAAGCAACAATAGCCAGTATTGAGTTTAAATTGCTCCAGGCCCGCATGGGCTGTTAGTAGGCTGTCTGAGTGCACTATCTGTACAAGTTATCAGTGACAGACCAATCACAGTGTTACTACTGTAGTCAATCAGAATGCAGTCACCAGTTATACAGATCTATAGGGCTATTCCTACATATGTGTGGGATATGCACTTACTAACTCCTTGGCAAATTTGGGGATGCTACAGTAAAACTTTGTTTGAAAGAGAAATCTGGGACTTGTTCATCTCTGAACCACGATTTTGCAGATCCAAATGCACTCTGTTGACTTCCCATACATTTCCAGGAAAGAAATACCGCTTTACCCAATATGCAAATTCCTGGGCTCTGCACCCTGTGCAGCATTTAGTATATGAATGCGCTCCTACGTTCTCTGTTCACTGCCACAGCAGAAGCTGCCTCTCTGAACTGCTGCTGCATCACTTGTATCAGAATTTCACTTAAGCAAGATCTATCAAAGCATTGTAGGGATTCCAAGATATTTTATCCAAATTTCAACTTATTGCCCTATTTCCTCAACAATTTACCTCTTAGTTTAGGGGTATTTGGGCGTAAACAGTATGGCCTGTTGAATCTGCAATAAGCCAATGAGGGCATATATGGCCACTGAGAAATTTGTTCGGTTTATTGTGTCACAGTGTACGTACCACCACGCCCCCAGTAATGCAAACTAACATCTTTGTCGACCAAGTATGACCTTACCCGTAGCATTACAAGTAGTAGTATGAATGGGGTAAACTTGAAGAAAGATCCAGGGCATGCTGATTACTGTAGGAGACTGCTGGCAGAAAAAAGATGGCTATGGTAGCAGACCTGCAGCAACACTGAATGACTAGCTGAAGAGTAGAAAAGTAAATGAGCAGCACAATTTGACAAGCCTACAAGAGTACCAGTATTATAAAGTTTATTTTTGTGTGTAATTTCTTATGGGATTTTTAAATGGGAAGAAAGTGTATGTTCTTGGAACAGAATTTAAGGATACCAAATAGAATCTAGAACGGGCTGGAATTGTAAACAACAAGGGCTAGGAGGTAGTTTATTAAATTTGATGCAAACTGCTAAATGGGGCCTAACATCACTGTTTGTTTGTTGAATAATAGGATATTTAGGCAGATGTTAAGGAGTGTTGCTCTTCTTGTAAATTTGCCCTTGTAAATTATCCAAGATGTGGACTGAAAAGTTGTGTTGTACTTGTGAATTAATTCAAGTTGGGATGCAAAATGTTTTAATTTTGTCTGCCTACAGCCAGAAAATTATGACAAAGTTGGCTTCAGTGACATGCTGAAGGAGTTAACAGAATTATACAAAGATGACATTGAATCATCTGATGATTTTCTCCAAGAGTACAATCTCTTGTGTAACATGTTTCGAATGTGGAAGAAAGAGGGTACCAAAAATTTACCTAAGACAACAGGAAAGGTCTTGTAATACTTGAACAATAAGAACCTTGTGCATGTTTTTTTCCAAATATTGTTACCCTTATTCGGATATACTTAACAATTCCTGCCTCCAGTGCTTCATCAGAGAGGTCTTTTAGTAGATTTAAAACTTATTCAGTTGTACTTACGCCCAAGCATGACAACTTAGAAGTTACAAGGGTTAACACTACTAAGTATCGAGAGAGAAAATTCCACTAATCTCATAGACTGTGATTCTGTCTTGGATACATTTGCCAAAATGAAAAACAGAAAAATTATCCTCCACTAGTACAGTCAATACCATAAATTTAGCTGAGCTATTGAATATCACATAAGCCTATCCGCCCAACCATAGTTTAATGTGTTCCATATTTTTATTTTTATACTTAAGATTTATGTGAAGATTTCAAAAACATTGTTCCATACAATACAATGTTGATTATGTTGTCACTTTTTAGGAAAACATTTGTTTGGTATGTGTTAAGTGTAAGCCGTATATTTGTAACCTACATTGCAGAATACAGAATATTCCTTAATGCAGTAATGCTCACACTTAAAAAAAAATCGGAAAATTTAGGCACTTGCCCCCCCCCGGAAGAGAGTCAAGCTACACCACTGGGAAGCCATACTGCAGTATTGTTGCTTGGTAAGTGTTGGGTTAGTCCTTTGAAGCTTGTAACAATCCCCAGATTAGAGCTTATCGGAGCTGTATTGGCAGCAACCCTAGACAGTACAATCTGAAGAGAAATTGGATACACCTTTGGAGACACCACCTTCTGGAGTGATTCCATGATAGTTCTGAGTCACATCAGAAATGAAAGCAAGGGTTCCAAAACCTTTCTAGCAAACAGAGAAGCCAAAATCTCATGCATTTCCAACAAAGACCCATGTACCAAGTGCTGAAAACCTTGCCCATGAGGGTTAAATGGGGACCTACAGTACCAACTAGGTAAGTGGTTGCCAGGTCTGGACTTCTTGTCCAAACAAGCATTCTGGCTAACATCCAGATCTGGCAATGACAAAAGAGAGTGGTTAGCAAATGATTCCGAAATTAAGAGAACAGTGGTTGTTCGACAGGTCAAAATGAAAGAAAAGACCGGCAACGATGATGTCATATCTCCCTTGAAAAGTAAGCTCTCATTGTGGATAGCTTCTTTGAAAGGTAAGCTTTAATTGTGCATGAAGTTAGTACAAGTCTCTGGATGGTTTTACGCTTCATGAAACCTCTACAGGCAGAGGTGAGACATCAGCTTGCTGTGAAAGGCAGCTTACTGTGTCAAAAATAATGATGAGAGAATCAGTGATTGAACAAACAAACCAATAATCAGACAAGCGATGGAATGACCTCAAAGCTCATAATTATTTCATGTATGTGTAACATCAATGGAGGACGCCCTCATCTTTAACTGGCTCCGAGCCCAAGAGCAGTTACAGTGAACTCTAATCCAGCCACAGTCCTCAACAAGCCATTCAGTGGCTTCTAGCTGGTCATAGCCAATGCCAAGCCAGGAACACATGACTCTACTACATATGTGGATGTCCAGGTCATGGGTGCAAGGCAAAATTTTCAAAGTTTACACCCTGGATTTACTGGAAAGAAGGCTGGTCCATCCCTTGCCAGGGCAGGGGGACGCTTTGGACGTGAACACTATTTCCTTATAAATGTAATGGTTTAAGCCTGTTTGTTTTCCTGGAAGCAATAGACCTGTAAACTGAAAGAAAGCTTGGTCTCTGTCATCTTTACTGATGTATTCCCACAGAAGGTTGCCCCTTCTCAATAGGTCACTATACATTAATAGCATTGATCAACAGCATTGATCACCTCATACACTTAAAAGAGTTCAACATCATCACGAGTGTTTTATCCAGTTGTCACAGTACAATAATGTACCTGTCATCAGTCAAGGATTCCATGTAAACACATATTTGTCATATGGAACCACAGTAAGTGGAGATGATGGAATATGTTGCCAGACAACTTTCTTTCAAGTTCCCTTCACTCTTGATCATAACCTTTTACTGTACCTTATAAAGCCAGTGAAAGACAAATCACCAGCAATGATGATGAAGAGAGTTTTTAAGTCTGCCTTTGATACTCAACACTTCAACACACACACTATATTCCAATTGCTACAGCCATGCTCTTCTGCAAGATCACTAGCTTCAAAATGTCAAACTTTGGCTATTCAGAAAAATATAAACCAAACCCTCATACAAAGGAAAAGTCCTTGAGAAAGTCATGGTACTGTTACAGAATACCCTTCATCTGTTGGAGGGTAGCCTTACCAAACGTGAAGATTTGGCAGTACATCAGAAAAAAGATTCTAAAGAAACAATACCAAATGAGATTTCTAAAAAAGACATGAGTACTCTTACTATGCAGACACTAGACTGAACCTGTCCCTGTTAACAAAAGTTTTAATTTCAATTTCAAACTTATTTTTCATGTTTTGTCACAAGTTATTTTACAATATAGTTATTATACAGTTTTACAGACAACATACCATGGCACTAGAAAAACAGAGAAGGACTGGTCTTCAAGCTAGTGACCATGTAGGAGAATAAACACAGAAAACAAAACAAATCAAAAGTGAAATAAGAAAAAGAAAAAAGGGACTCAAAGGAAAAAGGAAAATAGAAGAGAGAAAGTAGAAGCAACAGAAAAGAATAGGCTGGAGTGTACAGTCACTTAACATGATTATAAGTCAACTAGGTTACAGGTAATTTTCAAGAAGTTCATCCTTGAGTGTATTTTCTGTGTCCTCTTTCTGGGAGGGTTGGCTCTGTTGGCCCCTTTGCCAACATGTAAAACAAGTTTAAACAACACATATTAAAGGAGCTGATACAATTTTGAAACAAGCAAAGCCAATGACTCCATTTTTAAAGCAGATGCAGAAAAGACCAAGTTTCACCAATTCATGCTACTGTGGCCCATACCAGTCACTATCTAAAAAGTGGTGCACACTGTGGAGCAAGCCTAGGAAGCCTTCCAAGGGTGGTGCCAGCGGGGGGGCCAGGGGGGCCATGGCCCCCCCGTCGGGGAAATTTTTAGGTTTCGTCGGGGAGCTGTTATGTATACAATAAAATATGTAGTCCCCGACAACGCCCAGTTGCCCCGACGATTTACTTAATTTTGGTCTAAATTAGGGCAAATTCTTCAATAAAACCCCCAAATTTTCCAATTTTCTTCTTCAAAGCCCCATTTTTTTCAAATTTTTCATGGAAAATGCTGGCAATTTTTTCAAATTTTCTCCAAAAAGAGCCCAAAATTTTCGGCGCACTTAGCGCGCCAAAATTTTCCTTCAAATATCGTTTCGGCACTTTATTTCCTTCGTTGAGACTATGGGTTGCTGGCCCCCCCATCGGGGAGCTTGGCCCCCCTGTCGGGGAAATCCTGGCGCCACCCCTGAAGCCTTCCCACTCGAACTGGAGAAACCCAGATTACCAAGGGCATTATTATGAACAAGTCACAAAGCTGAGAGACTTATTCATTTTTAACCACTTTTTCACCGTGGAGCTGATCGTGAGCAGGCTTTCAGATCTGGATCAGATCCTCTCCTTAATTGACATTGAGGATTTTGTTTTCACTCCTGATCCCCAGCAGTGAATCAGGCCCTGAGCAAGTGATCTATAAACAGGAAGGGAAGTAAATACTGGTAACACTCCAACGATATGCCATTCATAAGATATGTACACACCCTCACACCAATTGCACAAAAAAGTATCACATTTCTGTATTGCATGATGCATTGCACCTAGAATGAAATCAAAAGATGAGTAATCAGCAGTAGCTGACCTCACAAAATGGGAAGCAACCAAGACAGATGAAGACACACAGTGGGTTAGGATCATGCGAACCCTCCTCATCTCATAAGACAAAATTAGTAACTTCTTCATGGCATGGTGTTGCACATATTTATTAATGCTGCCTAGTATTTGTCATGACAGAAATAACCTCATACTGATGGCTTTCAAGATTCCACAATGAGTTAAGAACTCTCCCTTGATATAAGAAGGGAGCCCTTCTGGCAAAGGTACAAGCAGTCACTGGATCACAATCATCAGCACTGAAACGTACAGGAAACAACATGTATGGATTTTTTGACCTCTTTATAGGACTGTCTCAGACTTGCCATCAAAGCAAGTAATAGCCTCCATTTTGTGCACTGAGCGAGAAAGAACTTGTGTTATGTTTGTTTTCACACTTGATCCCCCACGGTGAATCAGGTGATCGACAAACAGGAAGCTTAATGAGTAATGGTAACACTCCAATGATATGCCATTGCCATTCATATAAAGACATGTACACACCCTCTCACCAATTGCACAAAAAAAGAAACACATTTCTGTATTGCAATGTGAAGCAACAAAAAGTGTACTACTTTCTGCATGAGTAAGGACACTTTTCAGTTTATATGTGGTCCAGTGCCAGGAAAAAACTCTTCCCATGATGCATTGCACCCTGAATGAAAATCAAAAGATGAGTAGGCCTACGCAGCAGCAGCTGACCTCACAAATGAACCAAGACAGCTAGATGAAGATACACAGTGGGTTAGGATCATGCCAACCCTTCTCATCTTATAAGACAAAACTGGCAACTTCATAGCACAGTGTTATGCATATTAATGCTACCCAGTATTTGCTACAACAGAAGTAAACTCATATTGAAGGCTTTCAAAATTCCACAAAGGGTTAAGACCTGTCCTTTGATATATGAAGGGAGCACTTCGTGCAAAGGTACCAGACAGTCGCTGGATCACAATCATCAGTACTGACAGTGGTTGGAGTTCAAGGAACAGGCATCTGTTCCACAAATCGGCGAAAAATCGTTAGAATTCGCCCAAGGATCGCTTTATAAAGAGCCAACACCACCCCCCAACAGACAGTAATTCCAAATAGGTACCATTCACAGTCGGAGACAAGGCAAAAGAAGAGAATTTGCAGGAAAACCTGATGAACGTCATCATTTGTAACGTGAGTGCAGTGTAGCATTGCCTAGCCTGTAGTACACATGTTAGAATATACACCACAGTACACACTGTATTTTGTGTATACTAAAATCATCATAACTTGGCCAAATGTTGCTCAAATTACAAAAATTTGGTGTCATAAGAAAGAAACAGAGTTGGGCAATAATTCTGCAACATTAGATTTACACAATAAATGAATTTGTACTTCTATTTTATGCAAATGATCTGACAATGGGAAATATTCACAGTTTGCCTCTTTGCATACGTAATGAACCAAAAAAAAAAAAGCTACAAGAATAATTTCCAGTGGACTGCCCAACTTCTTACCTTTCCATTTATGTATAGGTCCCTGGGAAAAATATTTGTGTAAACTGAGCAAACAAATATTTAATTAAATGAAATAACAAGTTTGCGATTAGAGTGAATGAACTGTGTTTAAAGACATGTTTTATTCAGCATTTGTTTGTTCTTTTCCACACTCCTACTAAGCTCCCTGAGCTAAGCCATTCTTTTGAAAGACACTACATAAACCTGTTGTTGATACTGTTGTTCTTATGATGAAGGTCAAGAAAGATGTTTTTGTTATTGAACTAGTAAGAAGTCTAAGTACTTGCATGAGGTAGCAGATGCCACCATCAGTGTAGCTTTCCCATTTCTCTGCAAGAAGATTGATACATTTCCATAGTAAAGGTGGTACTGTGATCATTAAAAAATGCCAAAGTAAATTGCAGCATTCACTGCCTGCTTTAGGTGACCAGCTAGTTAAGCAACAGTTATCAATGGTCACCAGGTGAGCAGAAGAATACCGAAGAGGTGCATGGAGCATTTAGGAACATCACAATAAGATTTGACACCACTTGATGCCCTAACCAAATCACAACTACTTTTCAAAAGAGCCCACTTGTTGTAAATAGTTGACGAGAAAGTGGTCAGTTTTTCAGTTTGGCAAAAGACGCTGCTTCCTGTGCATCACACTGGTTTGCAGGAAAAGACAAGAAGCAAAGACCACACAAATAGATTTTAAGTCAAAATCATGACAGTGAATATAATTAATCTTGTAGAAATACGTTTGGATCATACATGATATCAGTCTTTTCGTTTCTCAACTTCAAGCCTATGAAATCAGTAATAAACTTGTTTCAGAAGTTGCATAGTCTCAGGAACATTCAACAAATCCTTTAACACTAATTCTACATTTAATTGTAATCACTTTCACACTTTTGTTGAGCACCCTCAGCAAAACCCTTCATAGAAGAGGTGTTATGTAAATTCTGCCACCATGAAAGTTATAAACATTGCTGTGCCAGTGAGAAGTCATCTTAAAGAAGCAGCAAATACCACTATCAATGTAGCCTTCCCATTTCTCTGTAAAAAGACTGATACGATCCCAGTATTGAGCTGACAATAGAAACCATTCAAAAATGTTCAAAGGACATTTCAGTAGGTATAGCCTACACAACAGTCAAACATACAGCTATTGAAAGGCCATAAGTACTGTACTATCCAGGACCTTCATAGGTCAACAGCTGGGAGGATACAACATCACAACACTCAACCTGGCGACTTGCAGTGAAGTCAGGAGTAAACAGAGCTGAGGAGGATCGACGCGAAAAACGGACCTCCAAGAGGAAGGCATCAATCTCACCACCCGACAATATTTTCATCTGCGACACCTGCACAAAAGACTGCCACTCCAGGATAGGCCTATACAGAGATCCTGTTCTTCAACAACAAGGCGCAATCCATCATCTTCTAAGATGGACGGAGGCTGATGATGATCCAGGACCACATCAATATGGCAATACAATGCCCTCATCACTTCCTTTTGACTTTAAAACTGCCAGAGATTCACTTATGAAATATTTACCTAGTAATCATAAGTACTGCAAACAGCCACTAAAGAAGCTACAGGTGACTTACAAGAACAGCATTTATAACGTAAACAATTCTTCAATTCGGTGTATATCTAAATAGAAAGTTAACAAGAAATGATGTATAGCACGTGAGTTACAGCAGAAGTGAAGGCCTTTTGCAAGGTTTTTGCAATATGAGACTGGCAAAACTGTACAACAAATTGTACAATTGTGTTGTATTCAGCTGCAAGCATTTTGCTCATAACATATTCGGATACTGGAACTGCCATTATACAAGATCAGACATGCACGAAGTCAGATGGCGCAGAATACTACTTTATGTGGACACCATCAGTGTAAAACAGTATGCACCCTTAAATTTTGAAGGGAGAAATGTGTGAACTTCACTGTCAAGGACAATGTGACCGAGTGCCTCACTAAAAAAGAAACATCTGTGTGGAGTGTTCAGAAGTCCTTAACCAGCAAGGTTTAAATCTTTGCAAGCAAAGAAGAAGGGACAATTTAAGAACACAGACCCAACTAAATGTCTATCTGTTGCTAAAGACATCAGGCAGAATATGTTTCAGACTTTTGGAGCAAAGATGTTATATTTTTTTTTATGGAACTTAATTTGCCCCTAAGATGAACCCTATGGAGCGTAGCAGGCCTCATCACCAACAGGACCCATATGGAGAAAATGGAGAAAACCAAGGGAAGACCTCACATGTGGATGTAACAGAAAGGGTAAAAAAGTTAGAAATGAAAGTAAAGTTCTCTGTTTCTTTGTTACCATCAGTTATGGGATGGGTGTCATGTTGACTAAGAAATTGGACTGACATGAGAAGAGACTTTCTACATACCATGAAGGCTCACAGGACACAGAGAAGGAAGCTATTCCCACAGAACACAGACCCATCACAGAATATGGTTTCTGCGAAAGCAGCGTTTTCATATCTTGGTCTGCAAGTTCTAACAATTCCATCTTGAGTCCCAAATTAAATCCAATAGGAAATGTGTTCGACATAGTAGGCAACAAGTTGTGGAAAGATGCACTGAGAAGGCGACTACAAGTGGAAACATTTGGAGAGTTCAACAACTGCGTTATTCGTTCTTTGAAGGATATATCCAAATCAACAATTGACAAACTCTTTGCAACAATGCATATTAAAGCTTGTGGACTTAATCATTTTGAATGGAGGAAATTGACTGAAATATTTATTTAAATATGCACAACCTCATCAAAACTGATTAAGTTGGTGGTGTAATTCTACATCCTGATCAGACACTATACTCTTCTTGACATTCAGGTTTACAGTTCCCAAAGTTTGGTTTTCCATCAAAATGTTATGTACTTGATTTTAAAAATGATGAAAATATGGTTCTTCAGGGAGCTCGGAAAGATTTTGAAATATTAAATGTGAAAAAAATTTTTTAATGGGCCTCATTTCTCTCTTAAATACCCACAGTAAACAGAGTAAAGCAACCTAGGAGGGAATTAAAGGAATACCAATGCAACCTGAAGGTTTAACACTAATAAAAATCATGTGCTACTGATATGGTTATGGTAAAGGTGAAGACTGCCACCTGTGTCCAGCCTACAGACTTGTGTGTAACATAATTAAATAATAAAGTTCATGTGGTAATGTATTACTCTGTTTGTTGTCTTTGCTTTATGTTGTTTAATAATTATAAAAAGTGAAAAACAATGACCACAAGGGGGTGCACTAGCTCTCTTGCTCACTCTCTCAAATCTGGCTTTTAAAACTCTCTTCCCAGAAAAAGGATACCATTTCTGTTTCAAATTTCTTCACAAAACAACCCTAGTATACTGGATTGCACAAATATGAGCTGCAAGTGAGCATCAAATCCTTAATACAAAAGTGTGTTTTGGCAGAAGGCAAGTGTACCAACCCACCCTGCAACATTAATGACAAATCTTGCCACATAATGAGTAATGGATTTTATCTGAAATCATTTAAGAAAACAATCTGTGCTTTATCAGTACCTATCCAGGCAATTGAGCTATAGTGGCCAGGTTAGAAAAGCATGGAAAATAAAAGTTACTGGAAAAGGAATAAAAGTTTTGCCACAGTTAGCAGGCCCAGTTATCAAAACATTTCTAAATTTTTCCTGCCCCTTATCAAGCAAATCCCTTCACAGCTGGGTGAAAAATGAGTGCTATTACATGTAGTGTCTTACAGCAATTTTCTTTTCCACATACCAAACAAGTCATTCAAATTTTGTCTCCCTTTCCCCCCAACCTATCAGTATCATATGTATGATACATATGATCTTCTGTAATAGAGATAGCACCCTCACATCAGGGCCTTGAATGTAGTACATACCACTGTGTTTGAAATTTCCAGACCAGTTGCTCACAAATACAATCTTTTTGACCATAATAATTCAACAATCCCCCTGACTATAATAACTGAACAAATCTGAAGACTTGTCTCACCTTGGTGGTCTCCCCTCCCTGTCACTGATCACTGGTGGTTGTATGATGCATTGTTAAGCAGAATGCCACTAAACCTTGCTTTTTTCATGTAGTACACAAGCTGTGTTGTATACATTTGTATCAAGCAGATACGCACTGCTTCCCCCCCCCCCCCTTTCCCAATGCTCTTTACAATGTTATATGTATGAGGTGTTGTTCTAAACCATCACACAACAAGAGCTCTGCATCTAATGAGCACAATAGTGTTCTAAATTTGCAGTCTTTCAGACAATCCCCACCAAAAGTGAATGACACACATTCCTTTCCCCCGTTTCAATGTTGTCTTACTCAGAAATGATCACTTTAAACCAACCAACACAGAACTGTTGGAAAAGGGAGGAAGACTACAGAGGATAAAAGATGTCAGGTTTTGTTTCACTTGTTTTGGCAAGGATTGCAGCCTCAATATGTCATCTCCATGGTAAAGACGGGGAGGACAAAATTCATGTAGCTGAGGGCTGTAATTCAAAAATATTTGAAGGAAAGCCCTAGAAAAAGATCGCAAGATCAGAGAACTCAAATTATCTAGATTCCTTGTAAGCTAGATTTCTTGCACTGTAAAATGACAGATGTCAACTGTAATGATGCTCAAAACAGAATTCATTAGGTCAATGACCCAGAGCTTCTGTTATGTGATTACTTCCCAAAAGGATATAATTTTTGCACCGTGGTTTCAAATTGATATGTGTAGAAGGCTGAAGATCTACAAGCATTGAATAACACTTTTGTGAACCATGATTTACACTGGCAGTCCATTAAATCTGAGATATCATATTAGCAGTCTAGTAAACTCAAACGACCTTTGATCAGTTTCGTAACCTTTTTCCACTGGCTGCTGTGGTCTCAGGTGATGATGTATGGTTTCTCAAACACTGAGGTGTGAAAGATTCCACTACTGCCTTCCAAACACGGATATAAGTTGGTATATCTAAACTATTATGAAATAGACACACATCACAAGCAGGGATGGTGGTCGAAGGGACAGGCCTCAAGACAAGGCTGGCCTTGAAGCTGATTTTTGTGGCCTTGGTCTCATGCCCACTGCAGTTGAGCCGAGGCTTTTTCAAGCTGATCTGTTGCTGGCTATTAAATTACACTTATAAATTTCCAACTTTTCCTCTTGGATCATTGTACAGTTTCAAATACTTAGAAGCGTGTCTCACTAAGTCTGCTGAAAAGTGAAGTTTTTCAGGCTATTAAACAAATTAACATGGCTAGGTGACACATTGCAGATCATATCACCACACAATTAGATGGTCTTGGCCATCCACTACACCACTTATTACAAGTCAGATTCTCTTCACTCTTTGTTATTCTTTCAGGTGTACTCACCTTTCAATCCTTCATAAATTGAAAGGCTGTTTTCCATCCTTTTTTACTTTTCTTTCTCTTCTTTTTCACTTTACTCTGAAACTTTTGCTGAAGGTTTTGATTATTCCTTTCTCTTGATGAGAGATCGATTTCATTGACATTATTGGAAGCTTTGGAATGAATACTCTTTGTTATATCAGGATGAATTTTCATTGTCTCAAAACTCACAGTGCTTTTTTTATCTGCGTCTGATTCTCTTACCCCCTCCCTTTCTAGGACTCTATATTTTCCCACTGGTTCAACATCTGTTGATCCCACCAAATTTTTCTTCTTTTTCTTCTTCTTCTTTGATGTTCTTTCCTTTCCTTCTTCTAATGCACTGCTTATGTCAGTCCCTGTAACCTCTAATATTTCTCCTAAACTCTTCTCTTCTTTGGGAGTGAATCCATCATTTACATTTAATGCCTCGACTATCTCACCTTTGTTTTTATTTCTTTTTCTCTTTTTTCTCTCACTTTGAGTACTCTCACCTACTTTCTGCTCATTTTGTGACATATGGTCAATCCCTGAGTTTTGCTCCATTTGATATGATTCCCTACAAATGCCCTCCATAGAACTAGGTATACTGTCCAAATCTGGCATTAGGGATACATCCCTCTTTCTTTTCTTTTTCTTTTTCACTGAGTCGGACAATCCCAAGGCTGTCTTGGTTTCAAATTCAACAGGGTAGTTTATTGCCATGGGTGCACTTATTTTCTCTTCACCTATTTCTCTCTTACCATTTGCTTCCTTTTCATCCAAAAATGACTTTTCTGAAATAACTTCTTCTGCAGTACCTTCTTGCAAGTGTTTTTTCTTTTTCTTCTTTCTTTTTTTCTGGGAAAAGTCAGGGGTGACTACTTCACTGACTTTACTCTGGTTTTGATGTCTATCCAATCCATTGCCCTGACTAAATCTATTCACTTCGATGCCCTTTTCCTCTAATAAAGCTTCTACCGGGGCTGTGCTGCCGTCTTCCTCTGGAAGTATGACATTGCTCACGGTTTTTACAAAATGTGTTGAGCCTGCAGAAGTGAAGGAGATAGGAAAATAAAGGTACCAAGGAGCAAAGCTCTGACAAGATGAGAACTCAGAAGAAAAGAAGACTTAGACATTAGTGTCTGGCTGCAAAACAAGTGAATTATATTTTCTTGCAGCCCACTGAGATCACAATTTAGGTTGACTTCATTCATAATACGTCTGGGATGATCATATACTCATGACAGCAGGCAAGTGTCAAGGGCACACATGCATAGTAGATGATCTTGGTGTGAGCACTGACTTTAAAGGTAGTTTTAACAAAACTACACCACCTTTTCTCTTACAACAAGGCTGTTACAAGACCATGGAAACCAGCAGACCACGTAATGCAACTTTCAGGTCCCTTACATTGAGTCAGTGTTCCTTATGCTTTACTTCAATGATGAATAGAAAGTAGTACATTGCTTTTCTACGCAGCTGAACGTTTGTAATTTGACAAGCTTAAGGAGTATAATCAACACATCTTGTACTTAACATTTACGCTGAATTGCTTGTTTGGTAAAAATCCTGACTGGCCCTGGGCACTACTTTTTTTGTTAGCTGGTACACGTTAACATTTTAGGGTCAACAACAAACTGGTAAGTAAGACAAAGCTCCTTTGTTCTATAAAAGATCTGTCTTCTGTGACATCTATCAGTACAAGCTTTCAAAGGGAAGTACAGTCACTTCAGTTTGAATTGGTATTAAACCCAATATCCTTATTCATGTATGGCTCTTTTTAATCATGTCATAATATATTTCTCACTAAATTGTTCAATTCATGCAGAATAACTCCTTGGTTCACCTTTAATATGCAACATTTATGTCCTGAAATATCCAGAAAGATACTGGTAAAGGATATGAGACGAAATGTGTAAACTTTAGCTGATGTTTCAAAATAAGTTTGGAGTTTGAATTATAAGACCTTCATACTCTACCCTATGTCCTTTAAAGGAAAGATAGACCATACATTGTCACTTAATGCACCATAAACAAATGAAAAGGAAAAAACAATTTTTACAGAACATTAGGAAAACCTACGTGATAACAGAACATAAGATACTGAGTAAATTGCTTTAACAATAGTAGTTCATAGCTACCCTTGACTAATGTATAACATAACCATACTCATCACATCCCCAAATATTGAACAAAGAATCTGTGAATTTGAAACGCTCCCTCCTATAATACAGGCTGGCAATTTATTAAGAAACACCCTGTATTAATCAAGATTTACCAACATCCCAATGATTACCATTAAACATCGCAACACATTTAACAATGTTCAATGTTAAATGTGTTGGATTCAACAATAATATTTGACACATGGTTTGATGGAGCTCAAGCCCACAGCAGTGTGACAATAGACCTACCCCCTGAGACTTGAAATACTCCTCTATTATTGGTAAATCACAAGTACATTGTTTCCTTTCGAAAGTAAATTACCTCCTTTGCTTAAAATCACATATTCTGGCATTACTAACATACCCTTTATGGACTGTACTTCCATCTGCTTGTATGAGTTGTCATCAGTTTTTCTCCTGTTTACATAAACAGTCAAAGGTACAGATGTTTAATAAATGCTTCCTTTTCACATACGACATACATATTATACATAATTCATACCATTTTATATCTCAATATGAGGAAGTAAAATATGATCAAGCATGCATCCATTTTGTTGCTTATGTAAAGGTATAAGTCAGAGAGACACAATTTATTTCTGGTACATGTGAATTTTCTGTATTTTACTCTTGTACACAATACAACATCAAAACTTTTAACTTTTTAGCATTTCACAACAGATGACATTTAAACCTTCAAGAATCTTTTCACGGTTCTCTTGTGGGTGTTTCTCTTTCTTATACAGTGCTACCTAAAAGGATTGTCTCTCTGTAAGATTCTTCAAGTGCTGATGTGTATGAAAATACTATTTAACAAACTTGCAGTGAGCACACACTCTTGTTGTGACATATTTGCAAAAACAAATTGTGAGTATAGATTTATACTCACAAGTTTGAAAGTTAGACACTGATACTAATATGAAATAGTGGAAAAAGTATTTTACTTAGACTCTTGGCCAGAAGCATTGCACCTGTACTCAAATTCACAACATTAAATAAAGTGTTACATAAGGTCTGGTGACCCAAAAAGTCAGACTTGTCTAGTAATACCAAAAACTGCAGGAAAAACTATATCTCATTAAAATCCATTAATTACCTATCTTTCATTTTGAGAAGAGTGGGGGGAGGGGGGCTGGGTTGGGAGGGGCGGGAGGACAGCTGTACTGGTTATATGTCGTGAGGGGGTTCAATGTGGGAAAGAACAGTTGTCTACTCTTACAATGTTACATCAAATACCAAACTAGAACAGCAATGCTGTTGTGTACCTCACACAATTTCTCTTGTGTTACAAAAAGAAACTCACAAAACCAAATTTTATTATCTATTCAACTGCTTCCAAAAAACCTCCTTACCTTACAAAGGCAAATGGGAGGGAAGAGAGGAGCATAATAATTAATAGAAATCAAAACCCATCTGTAAAATCACAAATGTGTTGAGGAATGTGAACCTGCAACTGACATAGTTTTATGACAGATAGCTACAAATATCACTGCATATTTTCTCATATCAAGCAAGCCTGCAAATGCTGTATACACTTTTATAAGTGGCAAGACTGAAAAACAGTTTGCATGATGTACCTATAAACTGTTGAAGTATTGCAAAGTACATTTAATCGCACCTTTGATTCCACTAATAAACACTGCATGGGTTTGCACTGATCAAAATACAACAAGACTCTCAAAAAGCTCCGACTGCACTTGAACTCAAAACAGTTAAATTGCAATTACTTGACTTGACCAACTCAATGGAACAGAACAGAATGGGAGATATCCCCACAATTAAGAAGTTAAGCCTATTTCCTTTCATGTGTTAAGCCACACTGACCACAGAGTTGCTTCAGACTGTGGAGGCCACTTGATGAACAAACATGTGTGTTGATGGATTGAATTTCAAACAGCCTGCATATCCATTTTCAAGATAACAACTGAACACAAAACCAAGCACACTGCTATCAGTACAATGGATAAACAGCTAACTGTTCAGCAGGCACAGTGAACTCAGCTCTAAAACCCAACTTAACTTTCCTATAATGGAATGCAAATAGGTAGGTGTTAATGCTCTGCTGACAAACAATCATATCCCATAATTTCACCCCCAAACCTCCTCACATCAAAAAGAAGACGTTTTGTTGAAAAGTTGACGCCATCAGCCCCATTTTGTAACCTCACACATGTACTGTGTACATGTGTGAGCTAACAACACACTACTCTGCAATTTACTGGTAATTTTTAAACAGATAAATCACATCAGTTTATAACCCCCCCCGAAAAAAAATATATATAAAAAAAAAAAAAAACTGGCACAGTGCAACACAGAACATCAAAATCTTACTATGGCTTATGAGTTCACCTCAAACAGAAATAGTCAAACAACTTTGGCTAGGTTAAGGTTCAAAATGGTAAAATCACTCCAAAAGGCTCTTCATTAAGGGGTTTAATTTGTATTAAACTGCCCAGATAAAGATTGTTTTTCCATTGCATTGTCCCACACACCTTTAAAATATTTACAAACTACTGACATACCTCTTTGATGCCTTCTCTTCACTTTTTTTCACTATATCTTTGTCATCCATATCCTTTCTTTTTATCTTCTTATTTTTCCCTGGTTTGCTTGTTTTTGATTCACAAGACATTTCCTCAGTTGAAACTGCAACTAAAGCCGAAAACATCAAACATTACATTTCTTCAAAATAACCAAAATAGATGATTCCAAGGAAATGTTTTAGGCAATTACAAGGTTCCTAAAAAGAATGAGGTCAACTTGAATTTTTTTCCTCTTCAAGGGCACCACAGCTTAAATGCTGATTACTCATAATACCCTGTCTTCCCTGAAATCATATAATGACAACAATGTCTTGGCAACTGACCATCAAGTATTATCCAATGTGAAACAACATCACCTTCTTGCAATTCCTTTTGGTTTTGCAAAAATGAAAGCTTCAGAGTTGCTCACAAATCAGTTGCCATTTGGCCCTTTTTTCAGTCAAATAACATAAATTTGGTATTATTTAAACCTCAACAAAAAAAACACAGCATTTTAGGCCTGACATAAGGGAATTTTGCCTGCGAAAATTCCTTTGCTGTAATAACACAGGTGAAGTTGATCTTGAATTTGGTGGTACTTTGTAACGTTTTGCCACAAAGTGTAAATTTAATCTAGAATCCCTGGCACAAATATTCTCTGCAAATTAACACTTTTCCAAATAGCAATTTCAAAGAATTAGGGGATAGAGTTTTGGTGTGCATCATTTTTGTTAATAGAATTTTATTGTGGCCTTGAATGAAACCTACCAAAACTCTATCCATAATCCTTCGTAATTGCTACTTGGAAAAGGGTCTATTAAAGGGTCATCTGTAATTCAGTTGTCACAATAAAGGACATGAAGTTGAAGACTCTACCTAAAGGATATCACTATCTAGAGTTTTGCTAATTTAGTGCTTTTGAATACATTTCAGTGAGCTTTTAGTCATTGATGACTGTGTGATCTACTGTGCATTTGGACCATTCATCACTTTTCAGCAGAGGAATACCAATGTAATTCTAACTTTTGCTGGACAATTCCCATCCAATACCCCCCAGAGAACTCCTATCCAGACAATTCCCCTCCCCCAGACAATCCCCCCCCCAGCAACCAATCTCCCCCCCCCAGCAACATCTACTCATACAATTCCCATCCAGACAATTCCTCCCGGACAACTACCCAGAAAATTCCCATCCACACACTTTCCCCCAGACAACTTCTACACAGACAATTCCCCCCTCCCCCGACAACTCCCACGTAGACAATTCTCATCCAGACAACTACCCCCTGGACGACTCCCACAGGGACAATTCCCAACCAGGAAAATTTCCTCCTTGGACAAGTCTCACCCAGGACAATTCCAATTTTTTGGTGGGAGAAGTTCTGAGGGATAATTGTCATAGGTGGGAATTGTCTGGGGAAAACATTGTCCTGGTTGGGAATTGTCCAGGGGCTAGCTTTCCTAGGGGATTTGTCTGGGGGAAACTATTTGGGGAAGTTGTCCAGTTACACCTCTAACAGCTTGAAGCTTAGCTTGAATTTGCTTTTTGAAAACCTTTAATGCAGCACTTGTGGTTTGTCTACCTTCCATAGCAATTTGCAGACCGTGTCCAGCAAAAGGTGATAGTGATTAGGTAACAAGACAGGAGCAAAAGGAATATTGCTAGCTTTTGACATCAGTTCCAGTAAAACCACAGAAATCATGTTTGATTAGCAATCATACTCTGAATTATTTGCATAGTCTGTGATCCCTTACTTTAATTATTTTCACACATTAACCCTTTAACACTGGTCAACACAAAAAGGGAATGGGTACAAATTTAAAATTTGAAATCAGGAGTGATGCCCCCCTACTCCACCTCACCCTTACAAAATTTCCAAACCGGCCTACCCTTACCCTAGACTTAACACTAATCTCAACATCAGCAATCACTTGTGGGCACAAATTCTAAACTAGAGCCAAGATGTGCTGTAATTTTATGACTTTTTGCTGATTTTGGTTCAATTTTAAGTACAGTATAAATTAACAGTGAAAAGTCTCTACCTCCAATATCTTCAGACTGATGCAAATGATTTGACAACATCTGGTCCATTTCTGAATGTCTTTTTCTTTTCTTTTTCTTCTTTGGTTTATACTGTCCCTGATGAGTGACATTAATTTCTTCTCCTTCTCTAGGTATATTTTCTTCATTTACTGATGTTTCAAAATTTTCGCTTTCAGCTAATCTGAAGCAGGAATCAAGAAGTAAGTTACATTTATGAGTCACCACCTTGCTACATCAGATACATAGGAAGAAAGTAAAACACCATGGCAAATATGAAGTTTCATCTTTTGAATAAAACAGAAGCTTTTTACATGCTTCAAAACAGAATCAACTTAACCACAGAAGAATCATATCCAGACAATGACAACCAAAGTACAATCACAAAATCTACGTCTTTGCACATATATCTTGAAACTGCCTCTGAATAGCCTCAATCTCAAAGTCACACATTCAAAGTCAAAAAAAAAAAACATGACAAAGGAAGGAAAAACCACTGTAATACACATGGCAGTCTCCCATTTAATTAGACAGGCTTCAAAGCAAAAGCAGTCCTGTTTAAGGACACAGCCAAACTATGAGCCACTTCTGCCTATGTGCAAAGTTGACTCTTAACACTGGGTATCAAATAATGTCACAATCCTTCATTCTAAATCCTACTGGAATGGGATTTGAAGGAATTCCATCCTTTCAAAGAATATCTTTCAAGTGACTGACCATTAACACATATTTCTGAATTGACATGAAGTGCTTCATTAAATAAAACACTAGAAACATCACACATTATAGCAAATGCATTTCTTTGGGCACTTCTTCCACTACATATTTTCCTCCCTATGGTGCCCTCACTTTAAGCAATTTATCACTTATCTCCCAAACGATTTCATGAAAAAATAATTGTGACATACCAATGACATCTGTGCACATCAAATGTGTGAATTGCCACATGGGGTACCTTTTGGAATCTCACAAACTATTTTCTCTCTTGCAGAGGCAAATGGGGAAAAATTTCATCACATGGGGGTTGAAGAGGAGACCGCCCTTTTTACCTGACTGGCCAACTATCATGACATGAAATTAACCCTGAAGATGAAAAGCTACTTTTTGGCCCTGAAATGTTTTGTCACGGTGGGAACGAGTGACAGCCTATGCTTTCTTGTTAAATCATTCTTTGAGTCTGTCATTCTAAATAAAGGGGAAAAAAAAATACCAACCTTCCATTTAGGTGGTCAGTTCTAGTTTTTGTTGTGCTCTCAGCTTTAAGTGGCATAGTCTTGGCAACGTTGGAAGTCTTCTCTGTTTTATCTCCCAGGTCTACAATACACAAAAATTTTAATGAATTACTTCAACACTTGCTGAGGATGTACCTGAGTTAGCCATATAAAGCATTTCCAGGTGGTATACCAGGACTCAAATGTCTAGAGGCACAGGAGGCCTCAAAAATTGGCAGCACCAAGGGCCATAGTGGCTCTATTTGTCTTCCTGTATTATTTCTTCATGGAGTTGTTAAGTATCCACATTTCTGCCTCAATTCACCTCTTTCTTGGCCTCTATGCATTGACAAATTTCTGGCAACTTCAGGCCACTTAGCCATGCCCTTCCCAGTTTGTAATTTGAGCTCTGGTATGCCATAAATTTTTCACATAGTATAAACAAAACATCGAAATTTTTGAAGTCAGGACACTGTATTTCACATTACATTTCAAGTATCTTGTATCCAAGAGATAATGATGTATTAGTATCTTAAGATAAAAGGCTTATAAAAGGATATCACTAACTGCCATAATAACCTATCATATTTATCATCAGATTCCATGGGGGTTCTTACTAAAAATATAAAAATATTAAGTCTGGCCATCGAGAATTACATACTTCCTTCCTAAACTGACTCTACTGCCCAAAAACCGGTTTGTGTAATGGATCTTATATTTTTTGCATCATAATTTTTTTCAGGTCTTCAAAGGCCAGTTGTTTTATGAGGTTAAGCAACCATGAATGTGAGAAAAGCCTATGGCTTATGAATTACAACTTCACATTGGCTGACTTACCATCTCAACAATTTTGATCAAATTTGATTTCTTTTGAAAGGCCAATTCAGTTTTTCACATTTTCCAAAGTATGCTCAGGGAGGAAGGAGGATGCTTGAACGTGGAAAATGTTCTGTACTTTTGTGAAAATGTTGAAAAAAGTGGATGACCCCTCAGGTCACCTCAGTTTTTAGAAAAGATTCCTTAAGGAAAATAAGAAAATATACCATGTGCATGCCAAAACTGCCACATGTCATGAAAAATTAAATAAAGTCTAATCATACTGGATAAATTGTCCAGTCACCGGTTCAAGTGAGGTCGGCCATATCATTTACTGATTTAAAGGAAAGATATCATTGAATAATGGCAACCTTGTATGACAGATATGGAATTCTAAGATAACTGCTTTACCCTTGGCTGCATCTTCTGTTTCCACTAAGCCACTGAAGATGGCATCCAATGATAGTCCTGTATGTGTAACCCCCCTCACCACCCCACCAGTGTCAGGGATGCTCTTATCAAACTCTTCATGGAGATCTGGTACAGGGGTGTCCTCTACATCGTTCTCATCTAGCAAACTGAAAAACCTCTGCAGAGTGTTCTGCTTTTTCTTTTTAGGAACACTGAAAAGAAAATGCAAAATTTCTTCAAAACAAAACAAAACTTCAGACATGTCAAGAAAGCAAACTACTAAAGACACTAACACCTTAATCTTTCAGAGAGAGATCACAATTTGAAACTGATAATTTATTATATTTAAACAATAAGTGGTGCAGTTGTTCCTTCTATTTTGCCTACTTACTGGGATTCTTCTGAGATTACTGACCAAATTTACATTAATAACTAAACAGAAAAGTAGTCTGCAAACAAAAGTGAACACTGGAAATTTTCAACAAGTTCTGCAAAATTTTCTCTGTAGTTAAATGAGATAATGAGAATCAATTTTAGCAAATTTCTCAGAGACAAAAAATAATGTTTCAAGGTAAGAAGAATTCTCTACTGTAATTTGTCATATTTCTTCTTTATAACTTTCTGTCTACCAAAATCTGGTCTTAACTTAAACATGCACATCAGTCATCTTACCAAAATGTAGGAGGGAAGGGGGGAGGGGGAGGTGGGAGAGGGAGAACCCCATTACATATGAATTCAAGAGCCTGTGGAATGACCCCAGTACACTCCAACACTAGTTTCTAGCCTGAAACAATTACAAAACATTTGTGTTAAGACATTTTTGTAAATTCTGAAATAAATCCCGGTTGGGGTTAAATCACTGGTAGATGAGGAGTTAATTCCACCATTAAAAAGACTTACATCAAAGAGGCAATGTTTCTGAGTTCTGTCAGTTCCTTCCCCACAGCCTCCTCAACAGTAGATGGTAAAGTCACACCTTCTGGTAACTAAGTAAGGTAAAGAATTTCTTAGGACTATCAGTTTTAAACAAAATGGTCACTGCTTATTTTTTTGGTCTTATATTATCATATGGAAAGTAATGAGCATAAGCCAGGAGTGATGAGAAAATGATAACCTGACTTAAACCTTATACTAAAACAAAAGACAAGAACAAAAGTATCTCATTTACTGAAACATAAAGTACCTACATTGCCAGGAGTGTTTTCCATACACAGCTATGACCTGATTTTGCACCCACCCCCTGTCAGACTGTGACCGTAAGTCCAAATCACCACATGGCCCTTTGAGGAATTTGAGAACTCCTGAACTCTAGTATCACTTCATATGAACTTATATATACTTACCCAATTAGATTCCAATTCAGGCAAACGTTGAAGCCATGGGTAGAGACCTGTGTACCACTTGCAAGATTTCTCAACAAGATGCTGTGCAATGATTCTATGGAAAAGAAAGAACTTCATTTCAAGTAAAGTACAGTACTACAAGTACCTGGAGTATGTGAAGTATGTTTGGAGGGAGCAGCAAGGAATTGTTAAGACATTACCTGCACTGCCGTCCAATATTTGTTAAAAGACAGGAAATAAATAATGTCCATGTTTCAACTACAAGAACAAACTAGTAAAAGACAGAAACACTATCTTTACCTCCTCCTCTCCCCTCCCCCTTCCCTCCCCCTTCCCTCCCCCTTCCCTCCCCCTTCCCTCCCCCTTCCCTCCCCCTTCCCTCCCCCTTCCCTCCCCCTTCCCTCCCCCTTCCCTCCCCCTTCCCTCCCCCTTCCCTCCCCCTTCCCTCCCCCTTCCCTCCCCCTTCCCTCCCCCTTCCCTCCCCCTTCCCCCCCCCCCCCCCCAAAAAAAAAAATTCCATGATTATCAAGATATAACTAATAACACCTACCAAACTTTCCATGACTGCTTAAAACTTTACAGGTGTCACAGGTGACAAAGGGGATATTTTCATTATGTTACTTTTCTTTGGACTCTAAATCAAGGCTTGACTTTAAAACCTGGAAAATAGTTGGGAAGCTTAGTTCAGAGGTAGATGTGCCATGTATAATAGTGTCGAAAGTTTAGCACTTTGTTTGGAGATGATTTTAGGTAGTTGCAAGGGTGGCGCACCTCACTTAGACTTAGCCTGCCATAGATTAGGGTCTGCTGTAC
Source organism: Holothuria leucospilota (assembly GCA_029531755.1). Lineage (NCBI taxonomy): Eukaryota > Metazoa > Echinodermata > Holothuroidea > Aspidochirotida > Holothuriidae > Holothuria > Holothuria leucospilota. The sequence continues at coordinate 54,239,397 of CM055963.1, read as the reverse complement.
TGCTGAGAATTCTTAGCCTCCACATGTAGAGGGAGCATAGGTCAAAGTAACCACTGGGCAAAATGATTGACAGAATAATTGAAGGTCACCTATTCCTTGTCATTGAACCAGATTAAGTGCAGGAGAGTAAGTATTGACAACCACTGGGACCACAAACTGGGACCGAAAACAAGGATATCGCACGGAGGAATAACCATAAGTGAAATCAGTGGATACTAAATTCAGGTTAAGATGGAAAATTAGGAGTTGTAATAATTGAAAGAGATGTTGAATGGGGACTACTGCAATAGGGCTATTAGGGGGAGAAGCTTGTAAACATATCTGTAGTGGTAATGATATGTGGGAAAGAAGTCTGAACACTCATTTGGACCTGTGTCTTTCCCCAGGTTTTTTTTCTTCATGGGTTGCTTTAGTTTCCAGTCGTACGAGATGTGGGCCATTTGCTGTGAGACTGAGGTTGGCACCTTTATTGTTTGTTACCTTTCTGTGGTATTTCAATTCATCGTGTGATACTAGGGTGCCTTTAATATATGAGGTGGGGGTAGAAGGATAGTATTGGGCCTTAAAAAATGCACTAAGAGGAATGACCACTATGAATGGCATAGAATGCGTGTTAAAGTAACACTGCTGTCTCTTTGTAAAATGAGTAAAAGTTTCTTGAAATTTCTTGAAAATGGCTCAACACATGAAATAATGTCAAAATGACTAGTACCAGATGTAGTCGGAAATTTGTAACTTTCTCCAAAGATTCTGCATGACAGCGGTGTAGTTTCCTTGAAAAAAATTCAAAATTATTGAACTTACTGCATTCGAGACAGAAAGCCTGTTTGTAAAAGGTTCCGTAGAAAAAGATTTTTGACTTCCATGTTTTGTAGCAAAAGTCTGAAAAGAAACAAAGCAAGCGAAATTAAATAGGAAGGCAAAATTTCATGGAAATGTGAGACAGGTACAGTAAGTCTTCACTTCATGACTTTTTCATGTTTTCTTTCCGAAAGGAGAAAACATTATGGTACTTTGGCCATCCATCCCTTACCAGTGTAAGAAAAACTACTCTTAGACAACCCTGTCCTTTGAAATAGCTAACAGTTGTGTCATTTGAAGCAAATATTGTTTTAAAAAAGCAATTCTGTGTTTATATTGCCTCAAATGGTACATTTAGAAAGTACTGTAGCTTTTATTAATACAAGATCATTCAGTCTCTGACAATTTACGTTTAAAGAATGTGTAATTACACACTACAGCACAAGAGTTATGAATGTTGTATCATTTAAAAATTTGAAAGTGTGGGTAAGCAAATTATTCATGAGCCACAAAGCAGTGTATTTCTTTCTTGGAAAGCCTAATTTCTTCAAAATAAAGGTACCCATTTCTATCTTATTTTGAATTACATATCCTATACCATGGCTTTAATGGTATGAAAATTCATAACATTTCAAAAATGCAATATTTCCTTTTAAAGAGCACACAGAGTGACCTAATGCTTGCTTTGCTTCATCAAAATCATGAACAGCTTCTACAAACAGTGCTTCTTTACAGTAGGATACTCACTCGTTTGTTTTATAGCCTAATGACCAGATATAAACACACAGAGATGCAAATCCCAGCAACTTCACTAAAAAGTACTCCAGCATTTGACGACTTGGCCATTTGTTGGGTTTTATTCCAGGAAGAGTCTCTCTTTGGACGGAACAGAAAATTTGGGTGAAAAGCATGTATTACTAGCTTTAGAATGTGTAACAAGTCACATTACTCATGAAACATTTTACAAGAGGGGAAATCTCATAACTACATGGTACAAATCATCAAACAAACATAAAACAAAAACTCACCCAATAGTTTCTGGTATCAGAGAAACAACAAGTTTACTGATTTGCATCCCTATTAAGCTTTCACAGGCCTTTGATATCTACAAAAAATATAAGGAAAAAAGCGAAGTTTTGTTAGAAAGAACCATTTATAAATTTCAAAATTTATGCAAGTTTGCAATTAAATGAGACATCCACAAGGTCGAACCAGGACAGTACCTTCCTTAATACAATGAAAAGAACCAAATGATACTGGATTACTATATTCTAGAAATGAAGGAAAAGTAAATATGGTGAAAATAGTTTCACTTTACTAAAGTGAAAAATATTGATAAAACACATACACAGTAACAGTAAAATTTCACAAGCTTTTCTGTAAATTATGACAAATTTCATACAGTAACCTGCACAGCTCTACCAATAATATAAACATTAAAGGCAGTAGGCAGTCGACCCAAAATTTGCTTTGAAAAATCAGCAAATTCTTGCAAATCTCATCTTATTGCATTACAAGCACCTCTGAAGATGTTTCCCACATAACTAGTAAATATAATAGGTAAAGCAAGGAGAAATCCTCCTTGAATTTCACAATTCACTGACAAAAACATTGTCACATGATCAAAATAGGCCATTCATGAACAAGAGTGATGGGGCACACTAACTCTGATTGGGGTGACAGCCTATTGCCTTTACAGTAAGTGACAACATTTCCAACATTAATTAGACAGATACTATACACAACATCACCATAAAATGTAGGCTATTTATTTACAGTAGGATATGAGAGCAGTTATGTTATGGTACTACTGTAAGTGAACATTATTACAGTATACCAGAAGGCCTTACAGGTTAAAGCTTTATGTTGGGTTGCTTCTAAAATCAGTATTTATCAAATTGAAACCTATTGTATGAATAGATGGTCATTTTAGAAAACAAAGATTGTTCTTGAATGAAAAATCCCACCTTACTAACACCCATTCTGGAAGCATACCCTGAATCTCTGGATTGCTAAATTTCATTGCTTGCTTCAAATACCACCACCTACCACCCTTTTGAAAATGCATCAATTATGCTTTTTGGGGAAACTACTGCAGGCTGCATGTGAAAACCTGGAACTTCTCCCAAAGGACTTCACACCACAGTATACAGGGACACAGTTACAAAAAATACTCATACAACTCAGCAAGAGAGTAAGGAAGTTAACTATCTTTGAAGGCTTCAACAAAAGTTCCATTAGTTAATAAGTCATACAACAAATTTATTACATAAAGATTTATTTTCAAATATTCATACAGGAATTCTCCCTGTCCCCCCTGTCATCTTTTGTATCATCACATTAAATGCAGACTCCTGTTTGGTGTACGAGGCATAAATTCTCTGGGGTCAGCAGCCCCCTTCCTTCCCCCTCATCAAAAGAAAACTGTTGATTTCAACACACACAATGGTGTTCTTCAGGAGAAAATTCAGTCATAGTTGTCTCCCAATGAGGGAAAATTTCAGGGCAAACACCTTCCAGCCACCTTGTAAAATGTCTTCCTTCCCCATCATCAAAAGAAAACTGTTGATTTCAACACACACAATGGTGTTCTTCAGGAGAAAATTCAGTCATAGTTGTCTCCCAATGAGGGAAAATTTCAGGGCAAACACCTTCCAGCCACCTTGTAAAATGTCTTTCTATTTACCTATGATGAAATTTGAAATTGTATAAATTAAAGTATTCACTTTACCATCTTCTGCTGTCGAAACCATTTCATGCTGCCATCAGAATTTTGATACTTGTAACTGTATCTCTTTGAAATCCATATTTCTTTTTCAAGGACCTGGAGAAGTCGAAGTTCAACGTCTATATCACTTAAGATGTTCTTGTACTGTAGAATGAAGGCTAAAAGAGAGAGATGCAGTGTATAAACAGTTTAATCTTCACATTGACAGAATCTGATTTCACAAAATCCACATCACTAGATGCACTGTTCTCCACTAGCTGTTTTGTCCAGGGGGCTCCGCCCGTACAAAATCTGCCACACTACTTTAGCGCCCGGACAAAACTTTGCCGCCCGCACAGAAAATTGACCTACCCGGTCAAGAAGTTGTCTGTACACTCAATCACAAACACTACAACTTAGTCATTTGACTGCCTTTTATATTTGATTTCAAATACTCATGACAAGCAATGTATAATAAAACATCGGAGATGCAACTTAAACCCAGCTCACTTCCACCTGAGCTCTTATATCATTCAATATGCACTTAGGCTACTGCATTTCTTTCATGTTTCCACAGTTGGAATCCGTTACCATCAAACTCATACACTAAACGAAACCATTCAATTGAACTGTCCCCTAGGTTTCCCGATTTTCACCCAAAATTTCCATTAAAGTGAACTACTTCATTCTTGAATACGTCCAAGTGGAAACTGGAGCTTCAGATCTTCAAGTAAATTCAAAGATATTTAGAAAATGCAATTTGCAAAAAAAAAAAAAAATGACAACAAAATGCCCAGATTTGAACACATAGGGAAGGCTAAGAACAAGGCTGTAGATTGCACCATTTGTGATCTAAGCCCTCCTAAATTGTCAAAATTTTCCCAAAGGGGAGGGGGACACCCATCTCCTGCAAATCTAAATTTTTCACTTAATAAGTGTGGTAGCAATAGGTGTTGGAACAACAGTTTCTGTCTTTCATGGGTTTAGCATATGACATTGAAACACTGTACATTTACTGCATTGTCGTGTACTTTCTATACTGTTCTTATGAGACTGTCGATACAATCTGTGTGTTTGTGTGTTGGGGGGGTACTTTGTACATCATATTTGTCCACTGACCAAGTAGCCTTGAGTAAAGAAGAATTTGGGGAGCTATGCTGCAGGTTTTCACATCCTTTCTGGGTAGGAATTCTCTGTTTATTTAACTGTAGCTACTTAACCCTTTCAGGACCACTGTTGCCATTAAGTAACACTGGCAAAATGCCACAGTCGCATTTTGTCGATAGTCACACCAGACATTTTGCTCCAGAGAAAAAGAATATGTGCATAGCTGCAGCGCCATCAATTTGGAGTCTACGTTCATTGTATAGAGCATGAATCCAGCTGTTGTATGATGATGGCATGGTGCATGACATGTTCCAAGATAGCATGCACTGAAACTAGGCTAAGGCCTAACCAATAGGCTCACTGTACAGCATATGCATAAAATAGCCTGTAGCTACTGTACAAGGGGTTTCAGCCAAGGCTTGTTTGTGGCTCGAAGTTAGGTAATCAGTATCATACAAAATATTTTGTTTTCAAAAATTCAAATAAAAGATTATTGAATTCTTAACAAAACTTGTGTTCAACACTTTCGTGGGAAGGTGATTTCTTATAGAAGACAAAGCCTGAAATTCCATTCCCATATTCATTACCACACTGTACAAAGTGGTTGGTCCTGGGTGAGGGTAGGGTACAGGTGTGTGGTCATGAAAGGGTTAAAGGTTGTGGTAATTCCCATGTTTGTAAGAAGCTGGTGAAGTGTTTCTCCAGAAAGTTCGATCAGCTTCTCTCACAGAGTTGTCAATGAGTGGAATAGTCTGCCTACAATAAGTGGGTTGTTAATTCCACTTCACTCCATTGCTTTAAGATAAACATTGGCAAGTTCTATCGTAACTGTAGAACTGGTAGAATCTGATTTGTGCTGGGCTTTGTTGGGTTTTTGGTATGGCTTAACTTTGGAGTAACTATAGAATACTGGGCCACAAAATTCTACTGTATCTGAGCATCTGGGTGCACGGGTGCAAAGCCGAAGTTTGGGGAAATCTGTAGTCTATAAGAATGTGTTGGTATATGCGAAAAAAGTCCATTCCAAGTACAGTATCCCCTGGATGTGCAGATGTGAGTCCAAATTTTTACCAAGAATATCTTCGTACATGCAGAACTTTCAGTAATTTATTTTTCTAAGTCCGCTGAAAAGTATTTTTGGGTGGATGTGCCAATGCTTGGATGCGGAGTCAAAATGAAACCTTTCAAAAATTTTCTAAGTCCATTCAAAGCATCCCCAGGGTGGATGTGCAGATGTGGAGTCAAAGTTGAGGTTGTTAGATAAACATGAAAGATTTAACAATACAATGGGAATATGCATACAGTAGGTAAGTTTAATATGAGAATGACTCACTGTTGTCCATTTCCTTACTAAGACTTTGTAAGCAACATTCTGGAGTGGATGAGCAGATGCTTGGATGCGAAGTGAATGATTTCACCAATATTAGGTCTTGGAGTGGTGTTGTGTCTAACCTTAAAATTAAGGACTCTGACAACAGGTTTATACACAATCATCTTAGAACTTTATTTACAAATGACGTAAGCTCTGCACTTTACACTCTTGACTCCCCTCGGTTTCTCGCTTTTCTGGCCATCCCCCAAAATATACTCTCTTACTTGGGCTAAAATGGGGTCTTTCTTTAGTTAACACTTTGATTCTGTTGCTTCCATGGGATGCTGATCTGTATCACTTAAGAAGTTAACCTGTTCTCCGTCGGGTGTTGAAAGTAACATGTCAGACATCCAATCTACAGTACTTTCTCCTCATCATCTAACGGAAGACGAAATAATGCATCTGCATTAGTGTGATTCAAACTTGCTTTGTGCTCAATGTCCAAATCATAGGCTGATAAGATCATGTACCATCTCATCACTTTGGCTGATGCCATTGAGCTGGCTGGTTTCTGGCTACCAAATAATGCTACAAGCAGCTACTGTAATTGTCTGTCACTATTGTGAAATGTCTTCCATGAAGAAACTTATGGAACTTTCTCAGTCCAAAGACTATTGACAAACCTTTCCTCTCAAATTGAGCATACTTTTGCTCAGCAGATAACTTTCTAGATGCAAAGGCTATGGGGCGTTCACTCCCGTCATCCATTTTGTGGCTGATGACTGCTCCTAAACCATACTGATTTGCATCTGTCTGTAATGTTGGTTTGGCTGGAACAAAATGTACTAGGAGACTATTACTCTGAAGTAATTCTTTTGACCTTGCAAATGCCATTTCTTGGGCTGGTCCCCAAACAAATTTTGGGTCTTTTGTACCATCAACTAGCATCAACCCAAGCCGAAGTTATGCCGAGAAAAACAATATATAGGCCTAACATAAGAAAAAGGTCATCCCACGCTGAAGATCTTCAGATCATAGTGCATGAAATGCACCTTGGCTGCTTCCGGAAATACCAAGCACCAACCACATCCAACTCAATTCAACTCAAATTTATTTCACAAATAACAAAATAGCAAGTAATCATTTGAAGGACTCTAGAAAAACAGAAACCTGTTAACTTGGCTAGTAAGTAGTCGCCTAACCCAAAAATCAAATTTAACCATGCATGGCTCCAAAATTCGTGGAACACCTCCCTGCAGAATTGTTGCGACCAGGGATCAAGAACAGACGTTTCCACGAAGGTCAAGCTTGTACTCCTTCAACAAATGACAGTATCCAAATACTATACAGACGAAACGTGTGTCAGAAGATTGTTTCCACCACTTACCGCTTTCCCCGATGTTGTACTTGACTGGTAAAAGAACTACAGGAGGACCGACAACCGACCTGTAATTCCAAATCGGTACAGCCATTTTCCATTTTCACAATCATGAGGGGTGAAGCAAGCTATACCAAATTCATTCTCGGATTCAGCTCAGCCCTTAGGTTCTTCCTCAGTACGGTAAATCCATCCCCATAGAACAGGATGTGGGAATTCTATCCTGCTCTATGATTCATCCTTTGATTCTTCACAGAATTAGATCAATCAGGGCTTTTTTGTGGAAACATAGGGGTTTTGACATGTTGCTTTTACTAAATATGGCACATTTATACAAACAAGGACAGGGTGAATTCCATATTTGTCACCCATATAAGCCAATATTTTTTTTAATGATTATCATTTTCTTATTTTGATATGGGGGGGGGGGCAATTTCTTGTTTTCCGCCATTTTGGTTAGCATGGATTTCTACATTAAATTTTAGAACTCATGTTACAGCTAGTTCCTGCAAACCAGAATGGCTTATATGTTTTAAGATTATTTTCCGTGATTGTTATAGAATATTTTAACTTTATTCTTTCAGTTTTGGGAAGATGTGTAAATCAGCTTTGACTATAAGTCATTGAATCAACACACCACAAAAGGAATTGTGGTGTTTTTCAACTTTTTAAGTAATTTTTTAAAAAATTACATTTATTTGGAGACCATTTTTTATAATATCAGTGACAAAAGGTCATAAATTTGTTCTTATTAGATCTATGAAACACTGTAGGCTATAGTAGCACTGAGTTTTTACAACTTCTTAGTGAGCTGAACTGGAGCAGTGTGCTATACTTAGTAATAACATTGAAAATGCCTGGTAAAATTTTAAAACAGATTTTTTATCTGTTCTTGATACTGTTGTCAGGGGCATAAATACGGGGTCGTGGGGGTTTGACACCTCCCGTGAAAATCAAAAGTCGGTCCCTGAGCGCCAAAAAGTCGGTCTCAAATCCAGTTCAGTATTCCTTTGTAACAGACCAGACATGAACCAGACCAGACATGAACAACATTTGAAGTGAAAAGATTGCCCGAATTTCCTACAGAGTTCCCGAATTTTTGATCAAATGCCCGAAAAATGTCCAAAAATATTCGAGCCCCCCCCCCCCCAAATTGGAAGAGTCCCGTAGGCCTATGATTACTACTACCATCCTGTAAATTGTATAATTATCTAGGAAATTCGGGTCGTACAACTATGTCAATGTGAGTCGGTCCCGAGAAATGCAGTTGCTTTCAAAATAGTTCACATACCCCCTGCAAATTTGTGTATATACGCCCCTGACTGTTGCACCTGTAAAGGAAGTATGTATAAAACAAAGATCGGTATCATGATTTCTAGTGAAATTTTGGAACTGATCAGGGAACTTGGATTAGCATCTTTCTAAATTTAAGCATGGCAAAAATCAACTATGCTATGAAAAATCTGTAGGGGTGGTTTTTATAGAAAAATGGTTCTTTCTAAATGGGGAGGTTCGGTAATGTGGTAAAGGTTCAGGAATTTTCAGGATATCGATGGCGTGTTCCTACATATTAAGTTCAAGGTGTTTCCAAATGAATGGACACAAACAAATATTTAAAAGTCCACATGGGAAGTGTATTAGTCCTTGACTTCTCGTTCAGGAATGAAGATGGTCAATGAAATTATAGACAAGTGAAAAGAAACGTATAAGTAACTCGTCTTTTCTCTCCCTCTCTCTCGCACTGGTCCGTGTGGGGCTCATACACAGCGGTCCTCTATTTGTGTGTCGACGTTCTCATTGGTCCTTGTGTGGTTTACGTCTCATGGACTCTAAGTATACGTTACGCAACCAAAATAACTTATTTCCCTCCCCCAATTACCAATTTCAACAGTAAAGAGTAAACTCAGTGACTACTTATACTACAAATCTACGCCAATAACCGAAAAATGCATCAAATTTACGTCACCTTCAAAACCCCACAACCACCATCTGCATATAAGAGAGCACTTGGTGTTCCTGGGGCCATTACCCTATATACACCAAAAACAAAAAAGAAAAAAAAAAACATAAAATTACACAATTTTAGGAAAAAGAGTGCATAAATGGTTGTTCTTTATCATTCTTTGGTGTTTCGTTGACATTCTTTTTTTAAAGTAGGCGATATTTTGAAAAAAATGAAATTGACACATACTGATGCAAACCCACCGTATCTTCCCCTGAAAGTGCCAAAAAGGGGTTTTTTAAACATATCTGTTTTCAACAATATTTCATCGAATACTGATATCTAACCGATCTGGACACATAGAAAATTGTGTTTTCTGGTAGTACAAGTAATTTTAGCACCATACCATTTATATAAAATGATATATAGCGATATTCTGGGACCTAATTTTTGGTCAATCTTACAAACCTAACTAGTATAAATTTGGTCCATGTGGGGCATTTTGAATCATTTCTACAATGGCAGTTTTTTACCTCACAAGGTAAAAAAACTGCATTTACGTGTTGTCCTAAAAATCTAAAATTGTGCATTTTTGAAATTTTATCATTCTTCTAGCAAAAATTATGTTCTCTTTTTGTATAAAATTCTAAGTGGTCCGTGTGGGGTTTGCTGGGATTGGCACATTACAAATAATCGTAATCCATTCCATCATTTATAAACTGAGCTATGGTTCCTTATGTATGTAATTTAGTCACATTCCCTTTGCATATTCCTATTTCAAAAATAACGGTTTTTCAAATCATTAAGTAATAACAATAACGCGAAGAGAGAAAGTATTAATCTATCGTTGCACACAATTTATTGGTTAAACAGAGGGCGCTCTATTGGTCCATGTGGGCTATTTTTCAGAAATGATTTGGCTCAAATATAAGGACAAACCGTGCTAGTTGTTTCTGGGTAAGAAAACCGCATATTTACTGCAAATTTCAATATAGGATATCGGGTGCTAGCTAGCACAGTTTGTCCTCATATTTGAGCCAAATTTATTTTCTCAAAAAACGTGCATATGGTACGTGTGGGGCCTTTTTAGAAGGGGTTACGTATCTAAAATAAAGTCTTTCACCTCATGTATTGTACCTTCTAGACATTTTACAGTAGTTGAGAGGCATTGCATGGAGAGACGAATCCAAACCTGTCGATTTGGGAGGTAAAAGCACTAATGTAATGGAGAAATCAATACAAGTACTCTTAAACGCTCAACAGATAATATATGAGAGTATTGATTTGGGATTTGGTTTATGACATATAAGATTCTGCTCTGATACTAATAAATTCGTACACATAGGCGTAGGAGCCTGGTTGACTTAGGGGGATGTAAAGACAGGGGTGGCGTCAGCGAGGGGTGGGGGACCATGCCCTCGTCGGGGAAATTTTCCAGTTTTTGTCGGGGAGCCCTAATCCGAAGGATAACATATGTAATCACAACAACCCCTCTATCGATCTGACAGTAAGCTTGATTTTGCTGATAGGAAGGGCAGGTTCTTCAATAAAGATCCCAAATTTTCCTTAAAAAAGTCCAGATTTTTTAGATTTTCTGCCATTAAAATCCAAATCTTTTCAAATTTCTTCAATAAAAGTCTCAAATTTATTTTTTTCGTAAAAGAAGCCGAAAATTTTGCTTTCCTCGTCCTTTTGACAACTCATCACCTTTGTCGGGGCTTCGGGTTATTGACACCCAATAACCTTTTACACTGAGGTAAGGTCTGAAGCTCGCGGAGCGCGCGAAAACTTTGGTACTTTGAGGACCATTTGTAATAAACATGATCAAAATAAATCCATGACTCGGTTGGAAAACACACTTAACCCACCCCTACGCTTTCGGGGAAATAGATAAGGGGGGGGGGCATGCGCACCCATTTCCTCCATGCCGGTGACACACTGAGGCATGAAGTGTAAACTGTGGCAATTGCGAGCGAAGAGGGCCGAAATTTTGCGCTAGCACTTTTGTAACATGCACTACGTTGAACAATCTGAATGCGGTTGAGACGGTATTTAAGAATAAAACAATAGAACCGAAGATTAAAGTTTCGTAATTTGGGAAAGATTTTTGATAGAAAACAATTAAAATACATCCATTATTCGTTCAACGATACCTTCCGTACACACTGCAAACAGAGGATGGAGATGTACCTCTAACTTTTGGATAAGTGTCTTAGCCCACAACGGTCATAACATATAAAGTGCGAACCGTGACGAATGCTCGACAGGCGAGCAGAAATCTTGCATTCATTTGCAAACAAAAATTAGTCAAAACGGTGTCCGAATCGACTAACTACGTTAGTCACGATATTCGACTAGTTTTTGACTAATTCCACGCTAATGGACTAATAATTGTTAGTCAAAAATTAGTCAACGAGGCTTAAAATTTGTTAGAAAATAAGCCCATTAGTAAAAAAGTAGTCAAATGCTATTGACGAAAGTGATTAGCAGTGGCGGATCCAGGATTTGGCAGAAGGGGGGCCCAGGTCATAGTGGTTTGTATAAAAGTCCGATCTGGGGGAGAGATCTGAGGGGGTGACCGTGCGCCAGGGGTGGTGCCAGGGTATTTTGATAGGAGGTAAAGTATGTGATGAGTGATCACCATCCTGGGGGAGGGGTTTAAGGGGAGGGGGTGTCCCCGTCCCCTTTGAGAAATTTTTGTTAATTTAAAGTTGCTCAGATGCAAAATGGTGATGTCTTTGGTATATTTTTTTGACTGATCATACATGGCTGGAAAGTGTTCATAATTGAGGCAATTTTAATTTTTGGTTGGGTGGAAGATACTTTTCTGGGGAGGGGTCTAAGGGGAGGGGTGTCCCCTCCCCTTTGAGAAAATTTTTGTTAATTTAAGATTGCTTAGATGCAAAATGGTGATGTCTTTAGTATATTTTTGAAACTGATCATATATGGCTGGAAAATGCTCATAATTTAGTGAAATTTAAATTTTGGTTGGTTGAAAGAGGAGAGTAAGTAGCCTTTGTTGTCCACATATTAAGATGGCAGTTTCCGGAATTGAAGTCTTCTTTTCCCTTATATTACCCTAAATTCGAAGTACATTTCATTAAAGTAAATTACAAAGCTTAAAGAAGAGGCTAATGTTGCAGCAAGTTATAGTTAAAAGCCTGAGGTTGTTGAAAATATTCCTCTAAGTATTAAAGAATTTTGAAATTCCCTTGAAAGTAGAAGCAGTTTTCCCAATGACGTGGGCCCGACCGGTAATAGACTGAAGTTAGCAGTCCAATGCAGCGCTCATGGGTAACCCCTTGCAATGCCCGGAAAAGTTATTGTGACAAATATAAGCCAAAATGTTATCAGCCAGAGGTCAGTAACAGAATTATTTACATAAGACTGATTTTCTGAGGTAGAAATTTAAATAATGAACAAATTTGAATTTCACTCTGACACATCACAAAGGCCTATTTAAATGGAATAGGGCCTAGTCATTTGTTTTATGACGTTGAAAAAACTTCAGAAATTTTTAGAAGGGGGGGCCCGGGCCCCCTGGGCCCCCCCCCCTAAATCCGCCCATGATTAGTCGATTCAGACACCGTTTTGACTAATTTGTGTTTACAGTGTTAGAAATCATTTATTGTCATAACAAAAGTTGCGTGCTAAATTCTGCACCGAGACATCTTCAGTTCCCTCAATATGCGTTTGCCAAATACAAGGTGAATTTGCTGCCGGTAAAACTTTCAATTTTCATTAAACATGACTTTCTAAAAGACGAGGAAGGCAAACAGAATTCCCCTGCTTTGCATTCTTGAATGTTGTACTCCTCCATAATCACATATATGCACACGAACAATCAACCTAATATGGCCCATGAATAATTATTGTGGATACGTATGAGACGCTATTCATGAAAAATACGTCAATGAGACAGAAAGCGCGCGAAGCGCCAGAAAATTTTGGTAATTTGCGAAGGATCCGCGAAAATGGTGCTAACGTAAAAAATGAAACACGGAAACGATTACGGCAGATGAGAGATGAGCAGTGTTGTAACAAGTCAAGTCACGGACTCGAGTCGATTCGAGTCGCGTTTTATGATGCCTTGACTTCCCTCGAGTCGGGAGTCCAACATGACTTGACTTAGTCGAGTCACCGCCGAAAATGACTTGACTTGACTCAGACTCGGGCTTATAATGACTCGAGTCTAAACAGAGACTCGAATCACAGAAACAGACTCGAGTCGAAGCAACAGACTCAGGTCTTCTCTAAAGACTCGCAAACAAGACTAAAAATATTTTATCAGATGCACTCCAAGGATACGAGACGCACGCCCGTACCGTTAATCACCGTTTATTACAGTATATAATGTGCACAAAAAAAAATCAAGTTATGGGGTCGGTACGTACCTTAGTAGATGACAATGTTGAATACAATACAAGAAAACGAACTTTTCTTTCCTTTTTGTACAGCATTTTGATCCTAGATTGCCAAGAGACTGTAAATTCCTACTAATACTGGATTTGTGGAGTTTTATTTGAGACTGTGCTTGCATATACTCGGATGTCTTTCTTTAGAACAACCATTCAGACCCGTAGCCAGACGGGGCAGGCGGGGACCTCCGTGCGGACCACTGTGTCCCCCATACAGAAAATAAGATGGAAAATGAAATTTTACTGCCTGTAAACGGTGGTCCTTGTGATGTGACTGCAGGCGATATCTGCAATTACAGTTTGCTAAAACTGTTAAATACCCATTTCATATATATTGATTGTATAAAGGTAAAGGTTCCTCAATTATAGGCTATTGTTATTCCGTATGGGCATGATTTTAGAGAAACACGATATTGAATCGATAATAAGTTCTGTTCTCTTTTTGCCACTGTTTGGGAAATTCTAAATTCAGCCACAACAACATATTTTGAAAGAAACGTTAAGGGTCTCTATGCTGAGTCCAGAATAGTGAAGGGGTTTATCCTGTGCGACCAGTCGCCCGGCGTCTTGGTTTTGCTCTTAAAGACAGACGCTTATCACCCCAAGTACATTTTTGGTTGGGAGAAAGCAAAATTCTCAATTGTTGAATGATCGGTGATTGACATCAAAGTCAAAAGGTATAGCTCACATTATACGACATGTACAGTGTTGCCTTGTACGCTCCTCAGGACATGAGCAAAATAATCGGGTTGCGACTGCGCAAGGAGGGGCTACGACAGTTTTGGAGGAGCTAAGAAAAATTTAGTTGGGAAAATTGGAATTGTCTGGGATGAGGAGGGGAACGTTGTTCCATATGAATCTAAATTTTCTAACTTTCTTTAACAAGAAACAAATATTTTTAATTTTCTTCAACAAAACCCAAAAAAGTTTTCGACGCGCTTCATGCGTCCAAACTTTCGTGTTCGGCATCCTTTCTGCAAACCGTCGCTTCTGGCGGGCCCTCGAGTTGCTGGATCCATAAGGGGAGCTTGGTCCCCTCTTCGGCCGTATCCTTTCACTACCCCTTGCTGAGTCTGCTAGAAGGTTTCACCATGGTAAACAAATTTCCTGCAAAATGTCGGCACTCTTCCCGTGCAATTCTCACAATCAAAGTTGTACCACCTGTAAACATTATTAGACCAAAAATATAAATGAGCTATTTATTCCAGCCAAAGCTAGGGAAAGGTTCAAAGTTAGTTGCAGTGCATCATCAAGGGATTTTTATGTAGCAGTCTTAATTTTTGGGTAACATGCTTAACGTAATAACCACAAGTTTTCTCAAAGATTTATCTTTTAATCTCTTTATTAAAAATTTCGTTCAAAGTAAAAATACTGATTTCGAACTATGAAGAGCTTGCTGTGCTCTTGCTGACTGCTGTCATTCAAAGTTCTTTTCAAAGCTCCATGAGAGTGTTCCCATTCTGTTCCTCGGACATTCGGGAAATTCCCTTCTGGCTCTTACAAAAATTGTACTCGACCACAACAAGCCTGCCTTATGGCAGTCTCTGGCGCCTATAGCCTTTCGCAAAGTACTCAACTCATCACCTTGCCTGTCTGCGCTTGCGGAGCTGAAGAAGTATCATCATGATGATAGCCTTGTTCCATTCACTTTGGAGACTTTTTACGTCTCTGTATTGCGAAAGGAGGGCAAAATTTCCAACAAAAGAGAGAAATTTTCGCTCGCTTTGCGCGCATGTTCACACGTATACAAGCGACACTGTTGAGCTATCTGTGGTAGGCTTGAGATATCATCCCAAAAGTTCCCCAAAGTTATCACATGGTGTCACTACTGACCACAAACAACCCTGCTTTGGTCCCCCATGTGCTCTGCCGGTGCCCCTGCATCAAAATTCCTTGCTACTTGCCTGCAACCATTACAATTTATTTGAGCTTGGGACCGGCCTTTTTATGCAAGCAGCAGTATGTACCAACGTTTTGAGTACCCGACTGAATGAATTGGTATTAATTCGAACCCAGACCATCCGGGTGACAGACAGGTGCTTTAACCACTGGGCTGGACAATCCTTATTCTTTTATCGATTTGTGTTTTAGCACTTTGTTATTAGTGAACATTCATGAATGTTCTACCATGTTGTAAGCTATACGTCTCATCCCTTGTTATCATCTGATGAGAGAAGCTTGCAAAATGTGGCATTAAACAGCATCAAAAAAGTTATCGGAAATAAACTTACAGGCAAGCATAGGGATCTGAATATTACCTTATGGATCTCCAATAAATATTGTTACTCAAGATGATTTGTTAAACTATGGAAATGACTCGAGTTAACTCTATCAAATATTTGACTGGACTTGACTTGACTTCGCTTTTGTTATAACTTGACTTGACAAAGTGCCTGACTTGACTTCACTTTCCGGGGACCCGTATCTTTCCCTCCCTAAACTCTGCATGTCTCCATCCTGGCCGTCCTTCTGGACCAAACTTTCTAATGCTCCCTTTCCTTTCCTATAGTTCCCTCATCCTTTTCGCTTTCCATGCACATTCTGCTTGGCAGCATCCCTCGTGCCCGTTCCTGCCTTCCCGGTCCTTCACTTTCTCATGCCTTTCCGTCTTTTGGAGCGTCCCTAGCCCTGCCTATTTGAGTACTCATTCTATCGATATTTGAACAAGTCTTCTACTCATGGCCATACTGGCCATGGGGGCTGGGGACGGCCGCCATCAATGTCAGAAACCTGACTAAATCGGGCAGATATTTTGTCTTAGTCGGGCTGAAAATCGGACACTTATCTGTAGGGAGTTGGGCAAAAATCACCGCCCTCCCGGAGAAAAACAATCCCGTACGGCCATGCTTCTACTTAATCAAGCCCATTTTCTCTCCCACCCCCCATCTTTCCCTCCTTTTGGGAACTTCTGATTTTGTTAAGACCTTTCGTGTCAACTGCTAATTACATGAACTATGGAATAGGTTTCATCTCAAAATGGGAAAATATTTATAAAACTGTTACCAATTTTAACCGAAGAAAAGCAATTTGGAAAGGGTGGGGGTTGCACGTCCTGATGATGTAGGCTATATGCAATAGCGTCTAGTCGTCTTCCTTCTTCTTCTTTTGGATAATGGTGAGACATCCAGTTAAGGACATTATAACACCACGTACGCGCCGTGTGGTCAGTCAAACTCTCAGAGAATTTGTAATAAATTCCACCGGTTTAGGTTGACTAATAGCCCCCTCGATAAGACTGTTAGGGAGGTACTAATGACCTGATTTGGATATTTACAGTAGGACATGATTAACAAAACGAAGTCTAATAAAGAAAAGAAAAAGGGGAACGCAAAACAGTCGATAAAAGCTAGAACAAAGAAGATACAGTTAACAAGAAAAAGTAACTGCACCAACTCGACAGTTCGACAACTTTAACGCAAAATGAGAAAAGACTCACTGCCGAGTCTCCGGGGGACTTTTAACTCACGTACTGAGGATTCGGAGTCGAGCGCCTTACCAACTGAACTACCACAATGTTGGAATCATTCGGAAGATATTAATACTTACTACTCGGCTGGTGTTAAGCAGTATGCCATACAAGTAGAAGTACCGGAGAATGGGGGAGGGGACTGGGTGGGCAGTTGGAGCAAGCACCCCTTTTCGTCCGAATCCTTAGTATTGGTACTGTACTTTGCATTGTCTGAAGCACGCCCAAATGATGTTGTTTCAATGCATGAATGTTATACGTTTTTCCTGGTAATGTTTAGCAAGGCCTATAAATGTTTCTTTGTTTGCTTCATAAGTGACATCAAAGGGTGTGGGTTGAGGGTGGGGTGGTAGAGCAAACGGGCAGGGAGCCGTGGTCTTTCGTCGCAGAATTTTCAATTTCTTCGGGAGACATATAGTCAGGACAGCAGTTACGATTCATGTGTAAACCCGACGCTGAGGTAACGCCAGGATTTGCGTGACAGGGTTCCAAGCTCCCCGACCTGGAACTGCAGCCTGAAGCCCCGACACGGGCTACTGCATCAACTCGACAGTTCGACAGCTTTAACGCAAAACGAGACAAGACTCACTGCCGAGTGTCCTGAGGACTTGAACTCACGTACTAATTAGTCGAGCAACTTGCCAACTGAATTAGCACAATGTTCTAATCCAGACAGAGCGTGAAAACTTTGTCAATGTAATATCTTTTATAGTGTAACCTAGATGGATCCCACAGTTGGTATAGTAATGGCCCATATTCAGTTCAATGATCCTATTGTCTTTAGTGTAGGTTAAATGTCATTGGGGTCACCAGAGGTCTAACTGTGAAGAATCTTATAAACGACATTTTTAAGCGAGAAAATTGGATGATTGTATGTCGTATTTGGCAAGAAGATGCCACGTGTATACGAAAAACAAAATTACTTAAAGCTGTCCAGCTAAAAACAGATCAAAAAACAATTTTTTCCATGACAGCAGTGGATCAGTCCGACCTGTATGAAGTCTAAGATTCCAGGTGATTTGCCTTTTGTATGGGGTACTTCACCAGTGATGATGTAGTAGCTTTGCATGCAGGGGCGTAGCGAAGGTTTCATCTTTGGATGGGGGTGAGTGGAGATTATGTTTTGCCGACGGATCTGGCAATGCGTAGTACGAAAAAAAGCTTTAGCGTGTGGGGTCCAGGGCCCCGCCTAAGAATCCCTTGCGAGGTCCAGCGGGCGCAGCCCCCGGAAGCTCTGAGGTTTAAGTATATCTCTCGGTGACAAATTAAGTCTCAGGATGGATATATTTTGGTTCATAATGCAAAGATTCCCACTAATTTTAATGTATTAGGCTATCACTATGGTCAGGCCGCTATAGTTTTAAGCGGTTGTGATCAGGAGGCCCGCCAGTTTTTTAGCCTGGACGTTTTCTCAATGCGACATTTTCTGATTTATGGCCTGGGGAGGGGGTCTAAGGGGAGGGGTGTCCTCCTCTTTGGAAATTTTTGGAATTTGAACGGTGCCAATCGCAAATGGTGCAATATTTGAGTGGATTTCTGCCCTAATGAGTAACCTCAAAATTTACACCCGGGTAGAATTTGCGTGTCACATTTTTTTTTGTGAGATATTTGTCGCCGTTTATCCGACATTGCCCCACAAGTAAGCTGGATTATCAGCATTGTGGCCTAGTTGGTATGGCGCTCGACTCCGATTGTAAGTACGTGAGTTCAAGTCCTCCCGGACACTGGGCAGTGTTTTTCTCGTTTTGTGGTTTTAATGTTTGGGAACTGTCGACTTTTTGCAGCTGCTTTCTCTTTCATATCTTCCTTTTTGTAGCTTTTATCGACTTCTCTTCGTTCCCACTTTTTCTTTTCTTAATTAGGCTTCGTTTTGTTAATCACATCTTACTGAAATTTCCAAATCAGGTCACTACACGCTATTGCATGTAGCCTACATTATCAAGTCGCACACCCCCACCCCCCCCCCCCGTTCCACGCTGCATTTTTTCGTTTGAAATTGCTAATAGTTTTATGAATTTTTTCCCATTCTTAGATGAAACCGATTCCATATTTCATGTAATTTGCATTTGATACGAAAGGTATCAATAAAGACAGGGCTCCCAGCTACTTTAGTAGCCGGGAGACCTGTCTTTATTGATACCGAATTTGCCTAGATTTCCAAAGCAACTCTTGTTTCTAACCGCAGCCTTGTCAAAGTTCACAGCTATTTCGAGCTACCCCTCATATGAAAGCTGAGAAGTTTGCCATTTATGGCACTACAAAATTTTTATACCATGACCGTTCACATTTTGAGCTAGAAGGAGTTAAAGTTTTGGTAGGGTACACCCACCCCTAATTCTCTTCAACATAACAGAAAACGTCACTGTTTGATATGAATTTAAAAAACAGTCTAAATCACCTTCAGTTCACCCCAAATTTTCAACATCTACACTTTTTTATGTTCTCTTTGAGATTCATGGAGTTTTATTACCCAATGGACAGGTTATCATGACAAAATTTGGTCTAAACCGGAGTTAATAGTACTACTTTTTTGAGGGGGGTACACTTGACGCTCACGAACATTACGCTAATGGGGTTGTGAGGCCTACTGTGATTGGTATCTTTAACCTGAAAGAGCACTTTGCATTCAAGTGCGTATCAAGGGAAGGAGGTGGAGGGCGCTGGGGCGCCCGGGTTGAAGACACTTTCTTCACTCTCCCATAGGCCGTCATCATTCGGCATTTGTCAAACTTGAAGTTACCTTCCCCCTTTAATTAAATGACCCTGCATAAGAGGATGTACAAGGCTGTATTCAACGAACCCGTAACCATTCCTTTATTATTAACCTCATGGCAGCACTTAAAATTTGGTCCGACTTACACACTAAAACGGGCCTGCTTGTTACGCTGCCTCTCATTCCTTGTCAAAGTTTTCAACGCCAGCATATGGACCCATCAATTTTCGCAGCATGACCATTGACTCTTTGAGCTACAGGCGCATGAATAAAAAACGTGTGATCCGCCACCCCTCCCCCTCCCCTTGTCACTCACCAATATATGAGATAAGTCCGCTGTCTTTCCCAAACCTCACAATCTGCTCTGGTGGTATCAACTTCAACCATTTTTTGACAGCATAATCTCCAACTCAGTCACTACCAAAATACATCTAACAAAGGATTCACTGCCCTCTCATAACAGGGTCAAAAATCAACCCAAACAAAATTTTTAGGGACTACATGTAGAGGGTTCACCCTCCCCCCAGAAAAAGTGCAATTTTATGGAATGGTGGAGCGCCCCCTTAAGACGGCAGGGAAAACGCGGAGGGAGACTTGGTCAAGTTTAAAGGAACCGCTGTCTTCTTTTACAAATCATCGCACCATGAAACGTGGACAATGGTCACCTATTGTTGGCAGATGCTTAGCCCTACCCCCTAAGAAACTTAATCCATAGTTTCAATACAAGAAGAGCATTTTACAGTCGGTCATTTATGAATATTCAGTTCAGAGTGGCTTTCCTTTAGAAACAAGAGTTGCTTTAGGAACCTAGGCAAATTTGGTATCAATAAAGACAGGTCTCCCGGCTACTAAAGTAGCCGGGAGCCCTGTCTTTATTGATACCTTTCGTATCAAATGCAATTTACATGAAATATAGAATGCGGTTTCATTTAGGAATGGGAAAAACATTCATAAAACTATTAGCAATTTCAACCGAAAAAATGCAACGTCCAAAGTGGGGGGGGGGGGGGGTGTACGACTTAATAATGTAGGCTACATGCAATAGCGTGTAGTGACCTGATTTGGAAATTTGCAGTAAGATATGATTAACAAAACGAAGTCTAATTAAGAAAAAAGAAAAGTGGGAAAGAAGAGAAGTCGATAAAAGCTACAAAAAGGAAGATATGAAAGAGAAAACAACTGTAAAAAGTCGACAGTTCCACAGCATTAAAACCACAAAACGAGAAAAAGCACACTGCCCTGTCTCCGGGAGGACTTGAACTCACGTACTCAACAGTCGGAGTCGAGCGCCGTACCAACTAAGCCACAACAATGCTGATACAACAGCGCACTATAATTAATATTAGTAGTCTATAGTGTTACGTTGTGTGATATACAAGTAGAAGTGCCGGATGTAAGGGGGGGGGGGTCGGGAGCTGGAGCGAGCACCCCTTTTCACCTGCATACTTAAATATTGGTACCGTACTTTAATTAATTGCCTGAAACACGTCCCGAGAATTGGTTTCAAAATACTTGAATATTACGCTATTGATGTTTATAGCATGGCATGTAATTAATGTTTCTTAGTAGTCTGCTCTATAAATGGCATCAACAGGGGTGGGGGAGGGACGGGAGGGGAAAAGCTCAGGAAGCCGTGGTCTTGCCGGTCGCAAAATTTTCCAATTTCTTCGGTAAACATGTAGTCGGCATAGGACTAGTAGGTACGATAAAATGTGTAATCCCGACGCTGGCCGGGTGTAGCGCCAGAACGATTTGCGCGACAGGGGTCCAAACTTCCATACGTAGGGTGACTGCAGCCTGAAGCCCCGACAAGGGAGACGGAGTGCCGTAAGGTCATCGAGAGTAAAATTCAAAATTTTCGGTGCGCATTTTGGGTTTTTAGGCGTGAAATTGGAAAATTTGGAGGATTTACTACAGGATCTGCCCTCAAATATCAAGTAAACCACAAGGGGCGACTGGCTTTTGTGGACTACTTCATATTTTAACGTTTCACGACTACACTGGGAAATTTAAACGACCTTGCGGGGGATCCGTCCTCGACGAGGGACATACATGGCATCTGCCCCCATCTGCTTTCACCACTGATGTCCCGACGACGATCAGTCCCCTGAGTGACTTTCTGACTTCCTTGGTCTCAAGAGCACAAATCCTCCAACTCGAACACAACTGACATTTTCAGCGCTCGAGTTCGAGATTTACTTACTTGTGACCTACAACTTTTCAAAGGCCTTCAAACAGACCAAAATCAAGTAAGTATACGCGATTTATCAATGGAAGAATGATTGGTGGTACACGTACGCGCTTTTTGAAGTTTAAATAAATGCTAAGACTTCCTTGCAAAATCCTTACCGTAATGATATGGTAATTTAAATACTTCAGTACTGACGGCCAGCTTGTCGGCTGTACTGGCTTCACACCCCCAATAATTCTCCCATTGACTTACACACTAAATTAGCTCCGTTTCGAGGCCCCTGCAGCCTTGTCAAAGTTCACAGCTATTTCGAGCTACCCCTCATATGAAAGCTGAGAAGTTTGCCATTTATGGCACTACAAAATTTCTATACCATGACCGTTTACATTTTGAGCTAGAAGGAGTTAAAGTTTTGGTAGGGTACACCCACCCCTAATTCTCTTCAACATAACAGAAAACGTCACTGTTTGATATGAATTTAAAAAACAGTCTAAATCACCTTCAGTTCACCCCAAATTTTCAACATCTACACTTTTTTATGTTCTCTTTGAGATTCATGGAGTTTTATTACCCAATGGACAGGTTATCATGACAAAATTTGGTCTAAACCGGAGTTAATAGTACTACTTTTTTGAGGGGGGTACACTTGACGCTCACGAACATTACGCTAATGGGGTTGTGAGGCCTACTGTGATTGGTATCTTTAACCTGAAAGAGCATTTTGCATTCAAGTGCGTATCAAGGGAAGGAGGTGGAGGGCGCTGGGGCGCCCGGGTTGAAGACACTTTCTACACTCTCCCATAGGCCGTCATCATTCGGCATTTGTCAAACTTGAAGTCACCTTCCCCCTTCAATTAAATGATCCTGCATAAGAGGATGTACCAAGGCTGTATTCAACGAACCCGTAACCATTCCTTTATTATTAACCTCATGGCAGCACTTAAAATTTGGTCCGACTTACACACTAAAACGGGCCTGCTTGTTACGCTGCCTCTCATTCCTTGTCAAAGTTTTCAACGCCAGCATATGGACCCATCAATTTTCGCAGCATGACCATTGACTCTTTGAGCTACAGGCGCATGAATAAAAAACTTGTGATCCGCCACCCCCCCCCCCCGCCCCTTGTCACTCACCAGTATATGAGATAAGTCCGCTGTCTTTCCCAAACCTCACAATCTGCTCTGGTGGTATCAACTTCAACCATTTTTTGACAGCATAATCTCCAACTCAGTCACTACCAAAATACATCTAACAAAGGATTCACTGCCCTCTCATAACAGGGTCAAAAATCAACCCAAACAAAATTTTTAGGGACTACATGTAGAGGGTTCACCCTCCCCCCAGAAAAAGTGCAATTTTATGGAATGGTGGAGCGCCCCCTTAAGACGGCAGGGAAAACGCGGAGGGAGACTTGGTCAAGTTTAAAGGAACCGCTGTCTTCTTTTACAAATCATCGCACCATGAAACGTGGACAATGGTCACCTATTGTTGGCAGATGCTTAGCCCTACCCCCTAAGAAACTTAATCCATAGTTTCAATACAAGAAGAGCATTTTACAGTCGGTCATTTATGAATATTCAGTTCAGAGTGGCTTTCCTTTAGAAACAAGAGTTGCTTTAGGAACCTAGGCAAATTTGGTATCAATAAAGACAGGTCTCCCGGCTACTAAAGTAGCCGGGAGCCCTGTCTTTATTGATACCTTTCGTATCAAATGCAATTTACATGAAATATAGAATGCGGTTTCATTTAGGAATGGGAAAAACATTCATAAAACTATTAGCAATTTCAACCGAAAAAATGCAACGTCCAAAGTGGGGGGGGGGGGGGGGTGTACGACTTGATAATGTAGGCTACATGCAATAGCGTGTAGTGACCTGATTTGGAAATTTGCAGTAAGATATGATTAACAAAACGAAGTCTAATTAAGAAAAAAGAAAAGTGGGAAAGAAGAGAAGTCGATAAAAGCTACAAAAAGGAAGATATGAAAGAGAAAAACAACTGTAAAAAGTCGACAGTTCCACAGCATTAAAACCACAAAACGAGAAAAAGCACACTGCCCTGTCTCCGGGAGGACTTGAACTCACGTACTCAACAGTCGGAGTCGAGCGCCGTACCAACTAAGCCACAACAATGCTGATACAACAGCGCACTATAATTAATATTAGTAGTCTATAGTGTTACGTTGTGTGATATACAAGTAGAAGTGCCGGATGTAAGGGGGGGGGGTCGGGAGCTGGAGCGAGCACCCCTTTTCACCTGCATACTTAAATATTGGTACCGTACTTTAATTAATTGCCTGAAACACGTCCCGAGAATTGGTTTCAAAATACTTGAATATTACGCTATTGATGTTTATAGCATGGCATGTAATTAATGTTTCTTAGTAGTCTGCTCTATAAATGGCATCAACAGGGGTGGGGGAGGGACGGGAGGGGAAAAGCTCAGGAAGCCGTGGTCTTGCCGGTCGCAAAATTTTCCAATTTCTTCGGTAAACATGTAGTCGGCATAGGACTAGTAGGTACGATAAAATGTGTAATCCCGACGCTGGCCGGGTGTAGCGCCAGAACGATTTGCGCGACAGGGGTCCAAACTTCCATACGTAGGGTTACTGCAGCCTGAAGCCCCGACAAGGGAGACGGAGTGCCGTAAGGTCATCGAGAGTAAAATTCAAAATTTTCGGTGCGCATTTTGGGTTTTTAGGCGTGAAATTGGAAAATTTGGAGGATTTACTACAGGATCTGCCCTCAAATATCAAGTAAACCACAAGGGGCGACTGGCTTTTGTGGACTACTTCATATTTTAACGTTTCACGACTACACTGGGAAATTTAAACGACCTTGCGGGGGATCCGTCCTCGACGAGGGACATACATGGCATCTGCCCCCATCTGCTTTCACCACTGATGTCCCGACGACGATCAGTCCCCTGAGTGACTTTCTGACTTCCTTGGTCTCAAGAGCACAAATCCTCCAACTCGAACACAACTGACATTTTCAGCGCTCGAGTTCGAGATTTACTTACTTGTGACCTACAACTTTTCAAAGGCCTTCAAACAGACCAAAATCAAGTAAGTATACGCGATTTATCAATGGAAGAATGATTGGTGGTACACGTACGCGCTTTTTGAAGTTTAAATAAATGCTAAGACTTCCTTGCAAAATCCTTACCGTAATGATATGGTAATTTAAATACTTCAGTACTGACGGCCAGCTTGTCGGCTGTACTGGCTTCACACCCCCAATAATTCTCCCATTGACTTACACACTAAATTAGCTCCGTTTCGAGGCCCCTGCAGCCTTGTCAAAGTTCACAGCTATTTCGAGCTACCCCTCATATGAAAGCTGAGAAGTTTGCCATTTATGGCACTACAAAATTTCTGTACCATGACCGTTTACATTTTGAGCTAGAAGGAGTTAAAGTTTTGGTAGGGTACACCCACCCCTAATTCTCTTCAACATAACAGAAAACGTCACTGTTTGATATGAATTTAAAAAACAGTCTAAATCACCTTCAGTTCACCCCAAATTTTCAACATCTACACTTTTTATGTTCTCTTTGAGATTCATGGAGTTTTATTACCCAATGGACAGGTTATCATGACAAAATTTGGTCTAAACCGGAGTTAATAGTACTACTTTTTTTGACGGGGTACACTTGACGCTCATTTACAGGCCATGCTATATACATCAATAGCGTAACATTCAAGCATATTGAAAAAAATTTGGGGGCGTGTTTCGGGCAATTTATAGGCTACTAATATTTAAGGATACAGGTGAAAGGGGTGCTCGCTCCAGCTCCCGACCGGCCCCTTACATCCGGCGCTTCTACTTGTATATCACACAACTTAACACTATAGACTATTAATATTAATTATAGTGCGCTGGATTATCAGCATTGTCGTGGCCTAGTTGGTATGGCGCTCGACTCCGATTGTAAGTACTTGAGTTCAAGTCCTCCCGGAGATCAGGCAGTGTGTTTTTCTAGTTTTGCGGTTTTAATGTCGGGGAACTGTCGACTTTTTGCAGTTGTTTTTTCTTTCAGATCTTCCTTTTTGTAGCTTTTATCGACTTCTCTTCGTTCCCACTTTTTCTTTTCTTAATTAGGCTTCGTTTTGTTAATCACATCTTACTGTAAATTTCCAAATCAGGTCACTACACGCTATTGCATGTAGCCTACATTATCAAGTCCTACCCCCCCCCCCCCCCGTTCCACGCTGCATTTTTTCGTTTGAAATTGCTAATAGTTTTATGAATTTTTTCCCATTCTTAGATGAAACCGATTCCATATTTCATGTAATTTGCATTTGATACGAAAGGTATCAATAAAGACAGGGCTCCTGTCTTGGGCTCGGCTCGGGAGACCTGTCTTTATTGATACCAAATTTGCCTAGGTTTCCAAAGCAACTCTCGTTTCTAAAGGAAAGCCACTCTGAACTGAATATTCATAAATGAGCGACGGTAAAATGCTCTTCTTGTGTCGCAACTATGGATTAAGTTTCTTAGGGGTAGGGCTAAGCATCTGCCAACAATAGGTGACCATTATCCACGTTTCACGGTGCTATGACTTGTAAAAGACAGCGGTTCCTTTAAACTTGACCAAGTCTCCCTCCGCGTTTTCCCTACCTGTCTTAAGATGGCGCTCCACCATTCCATAAAATTGCACTTTGGCTTCGGGGTGAACCCTCTACATGTAGTCCCTAAAAATTTTGTTTGGGTTGATTTTTGACCCTGTTATGAGAGGGCAATGAATCCTTTGTTGATGTATTTTGGAAGTGATTGAGTTGGAGATTATGCTGTCAAAAACTGGTCGAAATTGATACCACCTGAGCCAATTGCGAGGTTTTGGAAAGACAGCGGACCTATCTCATATACTTTTGAGTGACAAGGGGCGGGGGTGGCGGATCACAAGTTTTTTATTCATGCGCCTTTAGCTCAAAAAGTCAATGCTGCGAAAATTCTTATGTGCCAGTAACAACCAACTCGTGAGCTTTGCATTGATGGGTAACATGCTGGCGTTGAAAACTTTGACAAGGAATGAGAGGCAGAATAACAAGGCCCGTTTTAGTGTGTAATTCGGCGGGACCGCTGAAAATTTCAAGTGCTGCATGAGGTTGATAATAAAGGGATGGTTACGGGTTCGTTCAATACAGCGTTGTACATCCGCGTATGCAGGATCATTTAATTGAAGTGGGGGGGGGGGGTGACTTCAAGTTTGACAAATGCCGAGTATGACGGCCTATGGAAGAGTGTAGTAAAGGGGTGTAGCGAAGGTGTTATCTTTGGGGGGGGGGGGGGGATTTGGAGATTATGTTTTGCCGACGAATCTGGTAATGCGTAGTTCGAAAAAAAAAGCATTAACGTGTGGGGTCCAGTACCCTGCCTAAGAATCCCTGGTGGGGTTCAGCGGGCGCAGCCCCCGGAAGTTCTGAGGTTGAAGTATATCTGTGGGTGACAAATTAAGTCTCAGGATGGATATATTTTGGTTCATAATGCAAAGATTCCCACTAATTTTAATGTATTAGGCTATCACTATGGTCAGGCCGCTATAGTTTTATGCGGTTGTGTTCAAGAGGCCCGCCAGTTTTTTAGCCTGGACGTTTTCTCAATGCGACATTTTCTGATATATGGCCTGGGGGAGGGGTCTAAGGAGGAGGGGTGTCCTCCCCTTTGGAAATTTTTGGAATTTGAAAGGTGCCAATCGCAAATGGTGCAATATTTGAGTGGATTTCTGCCCTAATGAGTAACCTCAAAATTTACACCCGGGTAGAATTTGCGTGCCACATTTTCTGTGCGATATTTGTCGTCGTTTATCCGACATTGTCCCACAAGAAGGGGCTGGCTTAAACACTGGGCTGGCCTTAGGACCAGTGGTGGGGGTCCGCGGGGCTTCGCCCCCGGAAGCTCTGAGGTTTTAGCATTATCTCTCGGTAAAAAATTAAGTCTCATGCAGGATTGGTATATTTTGGTTCATAATGCATTATCCAATGCAAAGATTCCGGTTAATTCTAATGTGTTAGGATATTCCTCCCGTCCTGCCACTATACTTCAGGAGCTGAACCTGTCGTTCAGAATTGGAGCACTATGTGTTCAGCATTTGAACACTAGACGCGTCAGGCGTTCAAATACGATAAGTGGATAGGCGTCCGGCGTTCAAAAAGGAGAAAAGGTGTTCAGAATCTTAACACAAGGGTTCAAAATATGCTTTGAATGCCAGGATCTGAAGATGGGTTCTGTATCTGTTTCATTTCGGTGTCCAAAAGTTAAAAGCCTGAGACTGCAGTGAAGGGAAGATACGCGCGGCACGCATTATTTTTTTCCCAGGATGTTTGTAGGTAAACCGGATCCTCAGAAGTTTGCAAAATGTTTGAAGCCAAGGTTAGGGTTTAGAAGACGGGCTAAGGATACCCTCTCCATGGGTAATCGGGTGCTGTTCCCCATGGTGATGATGCAAGTGAGGAATAATGTGCGGAAAGTGGTTGTTCAAGAATGTCATATGACCCGAAATAGTGCACCTGTACGGAAGCCGTTAATTCCCTTTCTTTTCCCGAGTTCCCGTCGGACGCAGTCACTCGTCCAATTACACTGACGGCCATTGATACGGCCGTATAAGGCCGTCACATGCATAATCAATTTGCCTACGGGCCTTCAACTTGAAAGGGCCAATTAGATGAAGAGCCGAAAATCGAAATAGCCGATAACAGACTGGCCCGTTCTCTCTTTCTCTTTTCATTCTCCGTCTTCTCTTTCCCTCCCTTCCTTTCCCTTTTTCCCTTCTTCTCTCTTCTTTTCTTCCTCTCCTCTTTTCCTTTTCTTTCCTTTCCCTCTCCTCTTTTTGCCGACAGACCGAAAATTTGCCGACGGGAGACCAAATATTGGGGGAGGGGGGAGGGATGTCACTTTTGTCTTTTTGGTACTGTTGGAAGGTATTACGCAAGCAGTGTTTTAGGTTTTTCCTTTCATTTGCCTCTTACATCCATCCCTCTTTAGTAACTTCCCCCTAGAAAGTTTCTATCATGTCATAAGCTGTCAAAAGAAAGAAAGAAAGAAAGAAAGAAAGAAAGAAAGAAAGAAAGAAAGAAAGAAAGAAAGAAAGAAAGAAAGAAAGAAAGAAAGAAAGAAAGAAAGAAAGAAAGAAAGAAAGAAAGAAAGAAAGAAAGAAAGAAAGAAAGAAAGAAAGAAAGAAAGAAAGAAAGAAAGAAAGAAAGAAAGAAAGAAAGAAAGAAAGAAAGAAAGAAAGAAAGAAAGAAAGAAAGAAAGAAAGAAAGAAAGAAAGAAAGTTATCCACAAAAATACCCGTCTCGATGTGGCCCAGGTTTCCCGTATGGAAGCCATATAGGTCAGCCTTTTTCATGTTCAAATACAGTGAACCGGGTTTGCCCATATTGTGCCCATATGAGCCCCCATACCTAATTGCTCTCATTACTGTGCAAATACATATGTGGTTCTCATTTGATACCTTCATTGCCAACCCACGTGGCGGACCATATAGACTTTACAACAATCATTGGTGTATGCCCAGATTGCCCAGGTTTAAACCATATGGACCTCATATAGGCTTGCTACATCCTATCCATACCGAAGTAACAGAAGGTTACATAATTGGAAATTGAATTTTCTAAATTACTTGTACATGTTGTCAGAGACACACCCGCAAGAAGAAAGAGGGGGGGGGGGGGGGATTCAACCCTAATTAGGGTTGCTTGCAATGCGTTTAAGCACAGGTCATTCAACTAGATTAGGGAGTTGCTTCTTAGGACGTATTAAGGCGGACCATAAAAAGGCATATGGGATATTGTTCAGAGGGGAAGGGGGATGGGCCAATGTTTGCACGATAAAAGCCTCAGAAAAGTTAAAAAACCTTGTTAAGAAAAATAGGTTTTGCCCAAACTCTGTGATCAGAGATTTTAAGGACAGCCCACACGCCCTGACTCTTAGGATTATGTCTAGGAATCGTATTTGGTAAATTTTCTATGTGCACGGCACAATCAACTGACGTACAGTGGCGATCTGCTCTGATGTCAGTGTCTTGAAGTTTGAAATGTTGATCTCCCCTTCCTCCCTTCAATAACGAATCCTCTGTGAACCACCGTCCATATAGACCATCATGAATAAATTTTGGTTTTATTTCCTCCCCTGACCACATTTTTTTCTCTGTGCCAAAGGGAGGGAGAGATTTTCCTTCCATCCCCTACCACGGCCCCCTGGCCATATGCCTGTTTTTCTTTTGAGAAATGCTCCTTTAACCTACTCTGGGTTTCTCAACTGGTGGGAAACTATTCATTTTCCAGGTAAGGATAAAAGGTAGTCCTCGGGTAGTTTCAACAATCAAAATTGGCCTTGAGGTCACAGAAGGTTGATAAGCCTTGGCCTAAGTTAATATACCTCGCCCGGTGAAAAATATTTCGTCATTCTGAAAAGTTTTCTTACCCCCATCAACCTCTTGTTTTTCTAAAAAAAAAAAAAAAAATAGCCCCCTTCGTCCTGGAAAAAATTCCCCGGCACTCTCGTGCCATTCCTGGCTCCATTGCGAGTTACCCGGTCGTTTCGCCTCATTGCCACTTCGTTCCCAACCAGTTCACCCGGTCATTTCACCCCGCTGCCAGTTCACCTCAAAGTGGAAGTCGTTTCGCCCCCAGTACCGAACAGTTCGCCCCTCGATTTTACTAACCCTAGTAGTTGCTGTAACAATTTTTTCGGTATTTCAAAAAAGAAAGAAAAATGCCACTGAAAAATACAAGAGAAAAAGCAAACAGTGACTCGAAAGGGGGATCAGCTGCATAACAAAAAAAAAAAAAAAAACAAACAAACAAACAAAAACAAAAAAAAAATCAGCGTTCTTAAAAAAGAAAGGAATGAATGCCACTGAAAAGAAAATATTCCATCATTATTTCAGAAAAAGAAAAAAAAAATGCCGGAAATACAGCCTAAGAAAAAGGAAACAGTGACTCCAGAAAAGAGAGTTGCTGGAAAAGAACAATAAAGCACAAGAGCGGTGATTTGTTCTCAATGTTCTCGAGAACATGACCAGATTTTCCGATAATTCACTGTGTGAAAAATCAAAGTCAAAGGGCGATTTCTCAAATACTGGGGGGGGGGGGTGTCTCCCTGTCCCCTCCCCAGATCGCCGCTCATGATTAAGCAGAGAATAGAAGAAAACAGTGAAGAGTTAAAAAGCGGTTGCACTCCATTTTAAGAACGAAAATGCCGGAAATGCGGGAAATGGTGAAAACTGCGAAAACAAACCAAAAACAATATGAAAACCGTATACCTCAATATACGCCTTTGCAGCTAGTGTAGTGCAACGGACTCCACTACATTTAAAAGAAATAGGAAAAAAGTTGCAGGCCTTTAAAGAACAAAAAAGCAAAAATAACAGAAAAAAAGGTGAAAACTGCGGGATTTCATTTCTTGGCATAATCAACTTTCTGAAAGGGTATGCTGCCAACAGATTAGGGGGCGAACTGTTAGGTCTTTGTACCTGGCGGAGCGGGCGAAGTCTTTCTGTTCAGCTCATCTGAGGGGCGGCAGTCTAAGGGGACGGCAGCAACAGAGGCGCTACGCAGCTAAGGTCTCTGGGGCGAACTGGTCAACGCTTGGATACAAGCTGGTTTGGGGAAGGGGGCGAACTGTCAATGGGGCCGCGAAACGACCGAAAACCCATCGCGACTAACTGCACGGAACGCCTAAACAGCTCCCATCCTGTGTGAGAAAAGAGTCCTCTTTGCGCAACTGCAGTACTTTCGACAGGTCAGGTCAGCTACAGAGCTGAGATCGTTGAGCTACAGAGCACAGCATGAAATCCTTACAAAATAAACCAAATTTTGAACGAAAGATCAAGAAATAGATGACAGGGAAGCCATGTTTAGCAAGAAGAGTAGTGGTGATCTTAAAAAATCCTGCCAGAAAGTGATCGACCATAAGAAAGATGCCGTCACCCGGTTGAAACATTTACGAATCGTGCTCGGTATGTCAATGAGAGTTACGTTTATTGCAATAGCAATACATTAACTTACAGTACGGTATTTACCTTATACGTACACTAACCTCCGTGCGGTAGAAACTGCCCACTCCCCCGTTGAATTCCATATGTACCAGTTCAGCGACTTTTGTAGTTCTCCGCACGGTTGGGGCCCACATCCGGCCGGTCATGCACAGAATCATTTCCGATGTCCAAATGTAAACTACAGATCTATCATTATGCTTTGCTCATATCACATTATTTCCAGTCAAAACGAGAAGTGTATTGAACCAAATTTTGTGGGACTTAGGCCTAGCCTAAGACCCAGCCTTCCAGGTTCCATTGGCCTTCCTTCCCCAGGAAAAAATTCCAGTCAGCGGATAATTGGTTTGTCAGGTTTTGTTGGGTTTTAACTGGTTTTGTCAGGTATCTTATAAAACCCGACACCAAATACCTGTTTCATGATTGGAATTTTCTCCTGGTTTTAACTGGTTTTGTCAGGTACCGTATAAAACCAGACACCAAATTCCTGTTACTAGACTGGCATTTTTCTCCTGGTTTTAACTGGTTTTGTCAGGTTCCTGTTTAAACCCGACACCCAATACCTGTTCTTGATTGGAATTTCCTCCTGGGTTAGCAAAGGCTTTGCCCTGAAACTTGGTATAGTGTTAACATATTCTTCAGTAAAACCTAAAGGACTGTGTGCCATACTGGAAAGTTCTAGCTTTCATGCAGGTCTATGGCGTATGAAACTGTGCGCCAAACTTTTTGGCACATGCGTGATTGTCAAATTTGGGAGACTTTGCCATACTGGTGTGGTGCACATTGACGATGTTGTGGCATAACACTAACATTAGCCTACACCCTAAGCCAAAAACACATTAGCCTGCAGAAATAAACAGTAACGCACTTTAAGGTTTATTCTTTCTGAGACTGGGGTGTGAGGTTGGGCGATATGTCAAAAATTATTGTTATTGTGATAATTTTTTTGGGAGATCATACGATAATAAGAATTCAAAAATGATGATAATTTCTTGTGGAAAAAAATTTGAAATAATTTGCCTCATGTTGTTTTCTTTCTTCTTTTTGCTGTCTCTAAAATATTTTTTCTTGAAGGCATTCTTTTATTACGTAGAACTGATGTAAAATTGATGAAAGTTCTTCATTTCTCTCCAAATTTTTCAATCGAGGAGAGAACGAAACAAATTCACAGTCATTAAACATATAACATAACATAACAGGTTAAAGGGCAAAGGAGGGCTAAGGCCCCATAAGATGCCCTGAAGTCCATACAACCTTAACTGAAAACAAAGAGCCAACCAACACCAAACGAGCCCAGCACAATTAGATTCTACCACACTTATGGAAGAACTTGTCAATGTTAACCTTAAAGCAGTGCACAGATGTGGAGTTAACTACCCACTCAGGCAGACTATTCCACTCGTCAACAACTCTATGAGAAAAGCTGAACTTCCTAATGTCAAGCCTTGCAAAATTCTTAACTAGCTTCTTACAATGGCCTCGAACCCGAGAATTACATTGAACCTTTAAATAATTGCAAGAGGACAAAGGATTCCTTTCAGAGAGAAATTTGTACACCTAAAGCATGTCCCCCCTAATCCTTCTCAACTCCAGGGTGGTAAGCCCAAGATGCTTAAGTCTAACATGTCTAACATAAGTCTAACATGATATATGTTCAGTACAGGTCTATAATGTATGCAGGCTTCAGGCTTGGTTGTTTTCCTTATAAAACAAACTTCATGTACTACCACTGTGACTATGACTGCAACAGATTGGAGGCTCAATGGACTTGGACAATCTTCTCCTAACAGTAAACTCATAACTCACCATTCTCCAAATAACACAACCTTGATGTATCACCACTGCGACTAGGACTGTGCATCCACTCCAGATTGGAGGCTCAGTGGACTTCCACTTACTATGAATTCAATTTTCATATTTCATATCTTGTAATAACACTGCTAGAGTTGGGAGACAAAGACATTAGTGGCTTTCTACTATTGCAATTTTAAAACAAAAATCTATCATGATATTTCAGGGTTTCCCCTGGGTTTTAGATAGTGTGAGGTGGTATGAGTCCATGGAGGTAACATGGTGCCAATTTGGCACCACCAGTGAGTGAGAACTATCAATACTTCCATAGCTTTTACATTACAGGTGGCAAGTATAGCAAATTTATGTGAGGTGGTGGCCAAAAATTGTGAGGTGGCCGCCTCACAAATAGAATGCCAGGGGAAACCCTGATATTTAATAATCACAATAATTCTCATAAGACAATTTCAATTTCCCTGCTCATAGTATTGGAATATTCAAAGTCATAA
This sequence comes from Holothuria leucospilota, assembly GCA_029531755.1. Taxonomy (NCBI): domain Eukaryota; kingdom Metazoa; phylum Echinodermata; class Holothuroidea; order Aspidochirotida; family Holothuriidae; genus Holothuria; species Holothuria leucospilota. The sequence continues at coordinate 54,205,063 of CM055963.1, read as the reverse complement.
ATAATCAATGAATCTTTTCCCCATCTTGCAGTTTTGCAAACCCTATGTGGTTTGCAAATGTGTATGTACTTGTGGGATGAGTAAACATATTGCCATCAAACCCTTAGCATGTTTTGTTTCTTCTCAGTTTGGACCGTTGTCGAAACCAAAGTCTCTCACAAAATGAACTGTGTTTTATGGAAATACTTCGAAGCCTGCAATATTTCAATGAGTTATTTGGCATTTTCACACCATCCTACCATGTACAGTATTACCTATACATATAAACATGGGGTGCAGGCTCACAAGTGTTTATTTTTTTTAAGGTGTTATAGTTTCATACAGCGGTACGTAATGCATGCACGCACTATATCCCTGTGTTAATATCTGTTCAATACTGCACAGATCAGCAGAGCTAGTACTCAGTACCCTTTGAGTATGTATGATCGAGTCCAGTACAAAATCGGGTGTGTCAAACTTTCGTGCACAGCTCATGGGTGCCATGTTTCAGTCATCCTCATTGTCTAAATCATAAATGTACTGGGAACACTTTTATACCACACAAATTAACGTGCATGTTTCCAATAAAAAGCACCCCACCATAACTACTGCAAAATATGAGGTAACAATGGAAAATTAATGGCACAAGCAGTGATCGAAAAATATCTCCATACACTGCCCCTTATTCTTGTGATGTCTGTCAGCTTCCCTACAGGGCAGGTGTGTTGCCTAATATATGGGGGTTTGCATACAATTATGGACCTTCACATGCACTTGACTTAACTGTGTGCTCTTATCGTGCTTTTCACTTGAACTTCTGTACAGAACATGGACATTGTAACTTTGTGTACATTACAGACCTGTACCAAAGGTACGATTAATTATTGAGAATTGGTTTCGCTCTCTTCTGGATGGAAAAATGTGGAGAGAAGTAATAACCTTTCATTGACTTTACATCAGTTACTTATAATAAAAGAATGCCTTCAATAAAAATACAATACATTTTGACTTGAAATCACACTTACTTATTTGAAGATATTTGTCTTGTAAGAGTATTATACTGTACCTGCTAATGAAATGTGTACAAGAGAGTTGATGGACAAAGTTTGGTTTAATAGAAAATCATGTAATTTGAGAGCGAAAAATTTGTACACACTGCAGGAGGGCTGTAATGTAGAAGTGCAATGGAAACACCCAGGCCCTGTTCAAGGTAGGGCTAGGTACTGTATGGGTGACTCCAATATTTTTGAGGTCTGAAACTCGTGGGCCTATTAGCTGCAACTCTGTATGAAGTTGTGACTCCTATGCTGATGTCTCAGAATGTCAGGTTTTTATCTTGGGCTGGGAACACAGGGTTCTCCACTGGCCTGTTTTCTGTCCGGGGGCTCTTGTGATCGCCGTCCTGGGGAGGGGTCTAAGGGGAGAGGGACACCCCCTCCCTTTTGGCCTTCTGTTCAAATCTGGGCATTTTGTGGTCATTTTTTTTTTTTTTGAAAATTGCATTTTCTAAATATCTTTGACTTTACTTGCAGACCTGAAGCTCCAGTTTCCACCTGGACGTATTCAAGAATGAAGTAGTTCACTTTAATGGAAATTTCGGGTGAAAATCGGGAAACCTAGGGGACAGTTCAATTGAATGGTTTCGTTTAGTGTATGAGTTTGATGATCATGGTAACGGATTCCTACTGTGGAAACATATGAAAGAAATGCAGTAGCCTAAGTGCATATTGAATGATATAAGAGCTCAGGTGCAAGTGAGCTGGGTTTGCATCTCCGATGTTTTATTATACATTGCTTGTCACGAGTATTTGAAATCAAATATAAAAGGCAGTCAAATAACTAAGTTGTTGTGTTTGTGATTGAGTGTACAGACAACCTCTTGACCGGGCTGGTCAATTTTCTGTGCGGGTGGCAAAGTTTTGTCCGGGCGGTAAAGTAGTGTGGCAGATTTTGTACGGGCGGAGCCCCCGGACAAAACAGCTAGTGGAGAACACTGGGAACAGAAAGAGCAGGATTCATGGGGGGAATGCAAAATCACAGACATTGAATATGTGTGGAAATGTCTGTGCTTTCATTTGATACGTTTGTGTTGATATTATGAATAAAGTAAGGAAGCATCTACTTTGCAGAGGGAATGCCTTGTGAAAGTTGAATTTTTTGTGCAGATCTGAAGACAGCCAAGGAAAATTGGGCAGACAGAAAATTGGCCATTTCTCTTTGCACGGGGAAGGTGGCCAAACTTTACAGTCTGGCTGTTGTAAAAACTTATGCACGAACATATACCTCAATTGTCCTTTCAAGCCTACCATTAAGTATTAATACAGTGGTAGGCTTACACTACAGGCTTCTTAATGGCTGAGGGGCTGAACTGCCAATGTTGGAGAATTGTAGTGGCCAACTGGAAAGAAAACTTGTATTTGAATAATGAAAAACCAAAAAGAGCCAGTTGTGTTATTGTACTTCATTAAAACCTGAGGATAGTGCAAGTGTTTAAACTAATGAATTGATTTTTATGCATATTTTGTTGATTCTAAGGAAAGTGGAATCTCTACTCAACTCCTGACAAGATGTCACAACTCTGAAGAAGAGTCAGGTGACCCTCCTAAGCCTACTTAATTCATGGACTTGGCTCAACATTTTACTGCACTGTAACTTCTTTCCACTTTTTGAATTGATTCCATCCATTTTGTCCCTGTTTTCCAAAGTAACTCTCACAATTTGTTCCCCATCACAAAGCAGTGCCCTGAAATTTCTGCCTCAGACAATTTTGGACTCTGTTGTAAATTATTTTACTGCACATACATGATCATTAATATCATTTTGTTGTCCTACTCAATGAAGAAACACCTGTAATTACAGTAATTACAGTATAGTACAGTATAGTACAGTGCAGTGCAGTGCAGTACAGTACAGTACAGCAGTATTTAAGTTTCAGCACATGGTTTATAAATGTGTTGTCAAATGGGAGAGAGTTTAAGTGTAGTGCATCATGTATTTTCATGCAGTATGAACTTATATCTTTACATCAATTTTATACTGACCTAACTGCACAGAAATTTGGGTCTCCACCTGCATCTTTCAGAAGTACCTGCAAAGCTGTGTACTGTTATCTCCTCGTAACCTTGATATGGACCAATTTTGAAAGTTGTATGTTTTCCATTGATTTTAGTAGCAAAAAATGACATAAGCCTCAAAGTTTGTACATGTATAATAAAGCCAAGTAAAAAAGTAAAACTAGTTTCTATTCCTAACTTTCCAGAAAGGGAAGATTCAGGTACTTTAAACAGCACTTCCAAACTAGCAGAACTTAGTCTAATAAATGTATTACATACTGTAGCTGTCAGAGCTGTGAATTGAGGAGGCACTTTAACAAGAAAAATATGTTGTTTATGGTATCAGGTATTCAAGTGTAGCACACTGCAAGTAACTTTCAGACTCAGAGATGATGAAAAGAAATGTCCCGATTTTGCAAGGACTTCTCATTATGGAGCGGGAAATAAAGTGCAGAATATTAGCAGTTGGGTGGCCATGCTTTAGTATTTAAGATAATAAAAGAATTTTTCAAGCTGACTCTGCAGAGTCTTGGCCAATTGTAACTTAGAACTACAGTAAAGCTATAGTTCACACAATGATGATTGACCTTGGCTAAGAGTCTGTTACAGCCTAGAGTCTCACAGCCTTGGCCTTGTGGAGTTTTCTTGTCTCTGGTACTGGTACAGTACTTCAGAAGACAAATTTCCTCATCCCACTCAGCCACGGTTCTCTCAGCCAAGTTTACTTTTAGCTCTGTCTTCAATCTGTCTTAAGCACCTCCTTGTGCAGACAAAAACATATGGTTATATTGTTCAAGGACACATTCTGGTGAGGACACTACTGTGTAATCTGAGCACTCCGTGCATGCTGTGCCATTGTGGGCTACAGTATACCGTATTACTGCACTTCTGAAATATTCCGCTTTGAAGTCAGTTGGAATGCATTAACCAATTGTGAATTCTAGGTACCCCAAACCAAAGTGTGTTTGGTACAGTATGATGACTACAGATGGTCACTTGGTAGTGATTGCAAAATTCAGACCGTAGATAAGTAGTTAGTATGTTGTACTTGTAATTATACTTGGAAGCTTCTAGAGTTACACACAGAGGAACCTATGCTAGCAAGCATTGCACATTAAGTCTCGCATTTATTTTCTTCCCCATCATATTCATTTTAGTATTTTGGTCCCCTCCTTCCCCCTGGCATTTTCTGGCATTACAGTAATATCTATATTAATGCAGTGCACACACAATTATGGTAGTGTTAAGCCTACTGTTTGGAATGCTGGGCTATGCACACAAACCTACTTATCCTTTAATCCTGGTGGCATTTATGAAGTTTTATGAAGTAGTGGTATTTATGAATTCCAGTTTGGTACATGCTGTATATAGTGTACAGTATAGTACAGTACAGTACATACTTACATAGAGTAACTTTCTTTTGTTTCCCATAAAGGGAAGTACTGCTAGACTCTAACATTCTTTTGACATTTTGCTTCCAAAAGGACAGAAATCTGAATAGTAATCCTTTGGGAAGTTCAGTTTATCTGCATTGTGCATGTTGGTAGCTCTTTTGTATTTATGCACATCATACATTACAAGCCATTAAACAGTAAGCATTGGTTTTGAAAATCAGAACTTGTGGTGTGGAGGGGTTTCCCCCATATCAAACTTTGAGATACAGTAAAACCCTGTTTATCAGAAACCCCATCTGTCTGAACTGGTTGTTTGGTTTCGCAAAACCGGTATCCTACAGGCAGGGCCGTAGCTAGGGTCATATGTTTGGGGGGGTGTGAAGGTCCCAAATTCCGACTGAATGGATATTTTTTCCAACTGAATGGTGGCGCGTAAATTGCACCATTTTTTATGCCCCCTGCGTTTACATACAGCAGTGGGGATCCTTCCTTTGTCACTACATAAAGGTACCGTCGTGGGGCAGGCGTCTAAGGGGAGGGGTTGACCCCTCCCCTTTGAGAAATTTTTGTTAATTTAAGATTTAAGGTTGCTTAGATGCAAAATGGAGATACCTTTGGGATATTTTTGGAGCTGATCATATATGGCTAGAAAATGTACCATAATTAAATGAATTCTAATTTTACCGACTGGTTTGGTTCTTTTTCCAAATGAGTGGCGGCACGTAAATTGCGTTTTCGTTTATGGGCGTTACTTTTGTATGATACAGCAGTGGGGATCCTTCCTTTGTCACTTCATAAAGGTGCCGTACTGCGGGAGGGGCCTAAGGGGAGGGGGTGTCCCCCTCCCCTTTGAGAAATTTTTGTTAAGGTAAGGTTGCTTAGATGCAAAATGGTGCTATCTTGGGATACTTTTGGAACTGATCATATATGGCTGGAAAATGTCCAGCCATATCCAGCCAATGTAGTGAATACTAAGATTTGGTTAGGTGAAAGTAGAAAGTATGTTGTCTAAGAGAAGAATACGTTGTCAACAAACCTCCTGAACCCCCCCCCCCCCTTTTTGACTACTTTAATGCCTTCTATTCTGGCATCTTATGCTAGCATATACCTGTATAGGCCTCCTGGAAGCTCTGGATCAATTATATAAAATGGGGCAATGACATAATGCTTATTACCTGGCATCTAAATAATAGTATAGAGTATGACGCCAAGCACTTTACATGTATCGTAGTTTTACTAATTTTGAACGAAAATCCAGACGAACAGCTTCCAGCAGTGGGGAATGGGCGGGAGGAGAGTATAGGTACAGAAAAATGATACTAGACCTCCCAGACAGGTATAGCAAAAGGGGTTTAGGGCTAACAAGCGCGTTTTCAGATTGTACACCTAGTTTATGCTATAAAAGTTCACTGGTACGTTGTGCTTATAATGTTCATAGGTGATACAATGTGGATTGTGAGGATTGAAATTCCAACTGGCATTTCAGATTTTCTGACTATCATCGCTCTGACGAACTTTGGGGGGTGAGACACACCCCCCACACCCCCCGGTCGCGACGGCCCTGCCTACAGGTGCAAACCTCTGTACAGTTTCAGCCTTGAGTTGACATTTTGCCATGCTGTTACACTATTTTGATCAGTGCAGATTTCAAGTAAAATAAAACCATTGTTTGTGTTTATCTCTACTGCCAACTTGAACTATCAAATTAGAAAATCACTAAACGGTTACAGGATTACTTCGTTAGGTCTTTCTTCAGTGTGTCTGTGTGGAATCACAATAGCATCACTGACTCAGTAGTCTACCAAAGTGCACTGTTATCTATGCCTTGGCTTTTCATACAAAGCCCTGCTGGTGTTAGCCCTACCAAATAGCCATTCCTTTCAGACCTATCAATCTAGGGAGTGGACTTAAGGACTGCACAGTAGAATACCATAAAGAGAGAAGTGTCAGTGAATGATGCATGATAACCTCCTTGTGTAGTAAGTTGCCTCTGTTTTTGCAGGAATTCAAAACCAATAAAATTGGTCTTCTGTCATTTTTTTGACAATTCTTTGATATCATTCACATGATTGTGGCAGGGGAACTGATAGTCCCAGTTACACTTAAAAAAAGTTTGGACAAGTTAACAAGCTTGTAAAACTTTGTTTAACTTCAGAAATGCTGTTAAAGCCATTGCCGTTAATTTGATCAAAGTTTCCGAATATTTAGGATCTCCAGAATACCCAAATATGGCAGTACAACAACAAAATATAAATGAATAAAATGAACAATACCCAAGACATCTTATCAGTTTGATTCTGCAATCATTGTATGACAACTTTGAAGGAAAATAAAACAGATGGGGCTCAATTCTCCCTTGTCAGTCACATTCTCGTTGACTGCAGTGAATACTCCCATATTCATCAGAAGTATTACAGTGTGCCAAACCTGAAGATGTTGTTTGAGCACACAGATCCTTCTCTCATGTTGGATTTTCTCAAAGAAAGTAACCTTTGCAGGAAATTTTGACATGACTCCCACATTCACTTTTGTCTAGACATTTTAGTAGAATTTTGCCCAATCTTTTTTTCCTTCTAGGTGATTTCAACCCACCATTACCCTTTTTTAATCTAGCTGACACTATATAACACATTCGTGTTGGTGTGTCGTTAAACCCCCATCTAGCTAACTAACCAACCCTTGTTACATTTAACTCCTATCTCTGTGTAGGAATCTGCATTGCGCACTTATTTTTCTATGGCCAGGATTCCATTTTGAGAAGCCACGGCTCTGAACAGTTCCTCCTAAGTTAAGCTAGGTAGAGCTGCTGAAATTAACAGGTAGCAGTCAGAGGTATACAGTAGTCAGTGTTGTTATTTACTGTTAAGCTTCTCACATTAAATCTCCCTTCAGAATTGCCCACAGTAGCTTTAACCGTAGTCCCTGATAGCAGGTTGAGTCAAAAGTGTTATGTTGTACAAAGGTCATTGAATCAAAAGGTTACACTTTGAATACCAGAAATAATAAAAATATAATACATCAATGTAAAGAAGAAATAAATCAGATATTAAACTCTCTGGATGCAAATTGTGTATATCTCTAGAAAAACCTGCTATATCCATTCTTAAAAAGCCAGACTGAAAGTTACTTTAGTCAGCATTTTTCTTTTGCATAGATAAGCATTTGTGATTTATCCTTGTCCATGCACAAAAGTGATACTACTGGTACGATATCTTTACTGACTTTTGGCCTACTTGTATTGAATGTGTGAAAGGGATGAGAATGTTGTATAAAAGGATGTGTTCTCAGATAAAAGTAGGTTCAGTTGTTATTTTGAAGAAAACAACACAAAAGAAACTTGATTAGGCTTGGGGGACTCCAGAATATTTTTGAGAGTTGAGTACCCACAGCCTTAGGAGCCATGACTCCAACTGGTGTTCTTCACAGTGACAATACAACTGCAGTTTACAACCTACAAATGAAATTTATTTAGTCAGCATTAGGCCTGCCTTACAGGTTTTTCTGTGGCTGAGGTTCTGAATAGTGTTGCAGCAATATCACTAGGTACAAGGGATACTAATACTTCCACAGACAAAATCCCAGTATTTTAGAAATGAGCTTAACTGTCCACAAAACTACGGATTAGACTATAGTACACTATGTGTTCTCTCCATGTGTACTCTCATATCTCATACAAGTATAAAGCTTCATTTGTTGTTTAATATGAATTTTTAATGACAACAATCCAAACTGTAACATCAAGGTACATGTTCTTCGCAATTCTTACCTTATAATTGTAAGAAAATATATGGTACGTTTATCCTAAGTGTTAAGAAGTTTAAGAATTGTTTGGTTTGATTACAGGTTGCAAGGTTACAGTTGATGCTTAAAGGGAGAAAGTAGTTGTCCAGGCCTTGATTTTAAGAAAATTTTATGGTGTGCATTGGACAACCTGTCTGCCTTTTGTGGTTGTCCAAAAGGAAATTTAGTCATCCACAAAGAAATTTGCAGTAACCCTAGAAGCAGCCTGCTAACTTGTTGCATGAACTTTGGTTGTCCAATGGACAACCAACCCACCATGTTTGGTTGTCCGTCACAAATTGTGGCCATCATGGGCAACCGGACGACTGCTAAAATGGAGCCCTGTTGTGCCAAGTTTATTTTCAAAAATTTGCAAAATCTTACAGATCTCCAGATCTCCACTTATTTTGCTTAAGTAGTTTTCATTATGTCTCATTGTAAAAACAGTGAATATTCAAGGTAAACCAAGGAGTTATTGTGCATGAATTTAGCTAGTAAGTAACAAAATATTGCCATATGATTGAAAGAGACCATTCTTGAATTTGGATGACAGAGTTCACTAACTCAGTGGTGGGGGGGGGGGGGGGGAGGTTCCCTTTAAAAGTAAAATTGGTTTGGAGCTCTTGTTTATGACTGAGACTCACTGAGTTAAAAAATGTTTGATTCTTCTTCATATATATAGCCTACATTGTGTGACTTGGTGGTATTAACTATGTCTTAGATAAACTTACCCTTTGCCCACAGCACAGTTATGGATGGGCAGAGCAGTGGGGAAACGGATATTTGTTGTCATGTCCAGAGCTGTCGATTGACAATTCTCATATTGTGAATAATCAACAGCAGTAGTGAAAGTTTCAACATCTGAGATGGAGACTATGTATGCTCCTCACTTACAGTGCATGTCTTTATACTGTACAATTGTACAGTAAGTTGCATGCATACGTGAAAATGCCAAATGGCATCATCAAGTTTGTTGATAGGAGGTTGTTACGTTTAGAGTCAGAGCTATTGGCAGGGAATCTCCAGCTGAGAACACTTCCCCAGCAACTCCCATAAGGCAAATAAATCAGAAATAATATACTTCTTCCAAGTCACATTTGTCACTCAAAGTTGACTTACTTCATCATTGTTTATTTGCATGAAAAACATTCTCTCAGAAGAGAGTATTATGGTACTCTGCAGTCTACAGTAGGATGGGAAAGGAAAATTGTTGAAGAAGCAGTTTATGTCTGTACTGAAAGTTCAGTACTTGTATGGGATATATGTAGGGCTCGATTTTAACAGTCGTCCAGTTGCCCAGGATGACCAAAATTTGTGACGGAAAACCAAAGACTGGTGGGTTGGTTGTCCATTGGACAACCAAAGTTCATGCAACAAGTTGGCAGATTGCTTCTAGGGTTATGGCAAATTTCTTTGTGGACTACTAAATTTTCTTTTGGACAACCAAAAAGGCAGACAGCTTGTCCAATGGACAACCATAAAATTTTCTTAAAATCAAGGTCTGGACTAATTGGACTGATTCTAATGTAACCCATTTTTAACAGGACTTTATGGTTTTGAAAAAAAAAATTGAGTATTGACAAGAAACATTAACCTTAAAGAATTTAAGGCTCCCACCTGAAATGTGGCTTAGAGGAGCTGGGGGAACTACAGCCTCCAGCCTGCAGTAGTATTCACTGTGAAGTTTTTCTTCCAAAATTTACTACTAGCTGTGCTTGAGAACAGCCAAGAATTACCTTAGAGATTATAGGGGCAATCCCCTTTCCCCCTCACCCAACCGTAGAAACCTAACAGCCCAGCCCATTTTAAGGTTATGTGTTGTAGTTGTGCATTGTAATTTCAATTTTGTACTTTGTTTTAATACATTTTCTGAACCCTACACTACTACTGTAGTTGCTACAGAGACAACTATTTCTGCATTAATTTCATTGTATTTTTGAGGATTTCCATGAATTCGTTTATTATTGTGTTGAATATTCTGACCGTGTGTATATGGTACATAGTATTATTCATTTGACTCCACTTGGCTAAGTGCACACTTTTTAAAGTCTTGATGCAGTAACACAGTCAAAGATGAAAATGACAATGAGTACACAATCATCTTTACTTGGCTGTTGTTAGGGCATGCTTCAGATTTGTGATTTGTAATCATAACTTAAATTAAGCCAGCATCCCAGCATATCTTCTTCTCTGCAGCTCTGGATGTAGAAGGCAGGGTTACCAGATTTTGTGTGAGGCAACAGGCCAGATTTGGTCTGCAGTAGTTTTGAAAAATGTGAAGTATGAATTTGTCCACATTAAGACTTCATACAAGAGCCAATTGCATAAAAATGAATATGTTGTGAAATAGCCATGTTTTGTGTGTGACAACAGTACTGACTATGTTAATTTGTTCATTTACAGTATATTGTCTGTGAGAATTTTTGAGTATAAATTATGCATATTTTATCATATTTTTGTGAGGAAATTGTCAAAAATAACATGTGTTTTGAAGGAAAATAGGTAGTCTGTTTTGCTCCTCCTTACCTCCTATTTTCATATGTATACCATTATTACCTGCAATAACTGGCAAAAACTAATGTCAGTGTGGGTTCCCCTATCAACAGAGGGTGGTGCCCTAAAACCTAACTCTTCCATCTCCATTTTTGCCCTTTTTCTGTTAACACATTTTTTGATCGTCTGGTAAAACTATTAAGATATTTTTCCATTTGAGTTGAAATCCATCCATCCTGTAAATAGGAGGTAAGTGTCGGAGCTCATAGACTCCCAAACGAGGGAGTTTTGGAGAATCCAGTGTAAAAATGCCAAAATAGTGCCAAAATGCTGTTTTGGGTAAGTTTAATATGTTCCAAGCCAACACACTCACAAAAATGCCAAAATTGATGTTTTTGGCATTTAAAATGCCAGTATATGGCAACCAAGATGAGTTACTACCTGCACAGTGGGGCATGTTGAAAACTTAAAGACAGATACTTATCACCCCAAGTATTGACTTTTACTTGGGGGAAAGCAAAACTCTCAGTTGGTGACTGCTCTTTGATTAACATCAGAGTTACAAAATTACAAAAAGATGCAGAGTAGCACAGAGAGTGTTCTGATTACATGTTAGGGCCTTGTATGAAAGGATATTTCCTTTAAAAACAATAAAGTAGCTTTGTGTGTTCATAAGTAGAAGCTATAAACAGTTGTGGGTGGGATTAGAAGTAACTTAGTTGGGAGAACTGGAACTGCCTGGAAGGATGAGTATCTGTCTTTAAAGTGTAACATAAGTCTAGAATTACAAGAGTATATATTTTAGAGGCAGCAAAATGAATGTTACTCATTTAACTCCCATTGTCAAAGTTTGTTCCATTGCTGAGATATAAAAGGTTGAAATTTATTCACTTAATTTGAAATAGTCCAATGTGCAATAATTTGTCATGTCCTTCTTGTACAACCCCACAATTCCTGCTTTTGTTTCCTTTTGAAATGTTTTTATGTCCTTGAAAAGCTTCCTGTTTGCTTGATTAGAATGTTGCACAGAGAGGGCTTGTATGGTCAAGACACCCTATAATACTACAAGAGTGATCACATTTTGGCACAAGGTGCAGTGGGTTTGGGAAAAACAAAGAAAAGCAAGGATTGTAATTTGAGTAATACAAGAATGACACCACAAATTATTACACGATCTACCATTTTAAAGTAAGTTAATAAAACTCAACAGTTTATATCTCAGCTCAGAAATATCCAATGAAGATTGGAGATACAGTTTTATAATAATATTAATACAGTAATTATAAATTAGGCTTATATAGCACCAATCAGTGCCAAACATTACTGCTCAAGGCACTTTACAAGGGAAGTAAAGTAAGTACACTAAGCATTAACAGTATTGAAAAAGTAAGAACAGTCAGCTTTTACAAACAGAGTTTTGAGCAAGTTGGTATGTCATCTAGAAACCAGACACAGAAATGATGCACTGCACTGAAAACTTCTACAGCTATGATAAGCATATGGGGGGGGGGCACAAATTTTTTTAGTTGGAGGGGGGGGGGGGCACAAATTTTTTGCCTGAATCTCTGAGCCTTTTTAGGCAACTTTTGCCTGAATTTTGAGGTTGCCCAAAAATTCATATGCCTGTGGCAGCCATAGGTTTTCAAGCAGAGATTGATATGAAATGTATGTATAACTGACCATTCTCAAGGACACAGGGAAAATACTCATTCACTTACAATCAAACAACCAGGTAAGCAAAGATGACCTTAGAGTGTACCAAATGATCTATTTCTAAAGGGACAATTGTGAACATTAGCATCCAAATTTTACTTTGAATGGCAGGTAGAAAAGTGCTGTGTTTGTTGGGGATTGTGTCTACTTGGTTGGGTTGCAGTTGCAAATGATGCCTTTTGAGATAGACCTGTGATAGTTTGATAGTCACTTTTCTGTTGTCTATAATGAGGGTATGAACTGTAGATACTCTCAGTGCATAATGCTTGTAACTAAACTAATATACACTTTGATGATTGTTAATGTTGGGATTGAAATTACTGTGCTTGTCATTGTTGTACAGAGAATGAGTCATGACCATTGATGGATGGGTAAAACGAGCAGTGCTGAGACTCATCTGAGCTCGTATTTCCTTACATAGCTGTTTGTGGATGATAGTCACACCAATTTCTTGTTTTCTACAATTGACAGTACTCATAAAGGTTTAACTGTGGCACCACTTCAAAGGCAGTTTAGGCACTATGACTTTTATATCCTTCAAAGTTGCAATGCAAGAAGGTAGGGGATACAGACTGGATTACTTGGTAGATAAATTGAACACAGGTCTATCCTTTTTCTTCCCACAGCATTCAGTTTTTGCAGTCATGTGTTTCCTTAAATCCCATAAATGACTCTTAGGAAGTTTATTTTTTCCAACCAAGTGCTCTGTGTCCCATTGCTCTTATTTCCATTGTAAGGACAATACCAACTATCAAGAAAATGTGGAATTTGCCAATGTAGTAGTGGGAATTAAGAAAGGGGGAGGGGGGAAAGGAATGGTCTGAAGATATGCCTGGGGGTAGTGTCATTGTTGGGAATTTGTCCAGGGTGAGACTTGTCTGGAGTAGTGTTGTCACATATGTGTATGTATGTACATGCCTTGTAAGGTTGTCATGAATTTGGTGTAAGAGCCATCCACATTGCATGGGGAAATAGTGTTTTCATGACCACAGAATGAAGCAAAGGTGGTCTTGTAAACAAACAAAGTATATTGTTTATCCTTCAGTTGTAATGTACCTTTAATGCATGTTATATTTTTGTGCAATATTTTTAAACCTATCAATGTAATTAGGAATTGTGGGGGTGGGGGGATAGGAGGGGGAGATAAGCAAGGGGAAGACATTTGACTGGCCAGGGAAGTTCCACCCCCAGCTTTATCCTTATCACTGTTTATTCAAATAGACAAAAACATCACAAGATAATGGAAAGGGTGCAGTGGTGCAGTGTGTCATGCTCTAAACTTAACCTTGCAAAAAGCTGGGCCCCACCTTCTACCTGTGAAAACCTTGTTTACACATTGACCATTGCAGACTGCTATCAGGGCTGGAAATAATTGAAGGCCATGAGGCCATCGCCTTCGGTATTGGCAATGGCCTTGGTGCCCTACGAAAAGACTCACTTTTCAACTTGAAGGCTACCTGATGGCTGTGCCCTCATTACATCTTACTTCCAGCCCTGTGCTATTATAACTGTACTGTAGTTGCTTAACTTCTGCCTGATACTGTGTAACATGTCTTTTTAGCCAGTCTGTAATGTATAGTGTGGTAAGAATTAGGATTGAGGAAACTTCAGGGTGCTTGGCAAAGGAGAGGGTAGACCATCTCTCTGGGTTTGAATATGTAGGTTTATCTACACTACGAAGTTATGGTTGTAAGCAGTGTTGTACCATTATCAGATCTGTGCATTGAATGTTTCAGTAATTACATTCAAACCACACTTGGCATAGGCGTACAACTTACAGTTCAGCTTCTTGGGCAAAAATGGTTCAATCTCTCCAGAGAGAAAGAAAAAAAGAAGGAAAGAGGAAAAAAAAAACATGCCTGTGATGATTTACGTAGTAACACATTGATAAGATGCAAAATAATTATCTAGTCCAGATGCACAATTGTGGATGTTTGTGGTACAGTACAGGAGGCTTGGCTTTATAACTTTTCATGGAAAAGTAGAATCCGAACAAGTGTCCTTTACTCTGAATAGCATTATAACTTTTGAATTTTTCTGTTTATGTAACCTTTGATATTTGGGTGACATTTAGTAACACCATGGTTACATGTAAAGAGACTTAAGTCCCAGTTATCTTTGTCCCTGTGGCAGCAGTTCATACACACCTGGTGTTATAAACTCACATTTAATAGCACCTGTGGAAATGATAGTACTTGGCATGTTTATCACATACTATAAACAAGTACAGTATATCTGTGGCACATTTAAAACACAGTTTGAAAGCTTTCTCCTATTTCTTCATTTAAAGATAATGTTGACCATTATCTAGCCTTGTTGGCATGAGAGGTTGAGAGTATCCTCTCTACTGGCTTTAAATAGAATATTTAGCCTGAAAGAAGAAATTTGGAGTTCATGTTGCAGACATCTACCTATGAGCAAAGATTTAATTTGCATACTTCAGCAGGGCCAATGTTTAATCGGATTGTCTCTTAATATTCTGTTATTCTGTTAGCTGCAATAGAAAGTGAAGTCCAGTGGAGGTGTTTTGTACAGAATATATTGAGCCAACAAGATCACATTCATTGGGTAAGGGATGTAAAGAAAATGGAAATACGTCTGGTAGATAGTTTTAGCTTGAGAAATTATGCATAGTAAAGGCAGCAATGGGTAGGTGGAGTTGCTTTTGAAAACCCGAACTAGGCAGTAAGTGTTGGAGTGTTGTATATACCCTAGGTTCGCAAATGGCAGCCTATGGGCCATTTGCTACCCAGGATGCGCTAAAATGGCCTGTAAAATTTGAATAAGAAAACAAGCTATTTCATGAAGTTCTGGCTACTTGAGTAAATTTAATGTAAAAACTCAAGTAAAAGTAGCTCTCGCTCTAAACACTAGAGAAGCACTGACCATCCCCTTACTATTTGGGTAAAACATTCAGCATGTGAACAATGAGATATAGTTTTTCAATCCACATTCTCATGTTCATTTATATACTGCCATGGGCTGCAATCATGGGGGGACAGGAGAGACATGTCCCCCATTTTTTTAGTGGGGGGGGGGGGACATAATACCAAACATACCTCCTAACATTTAGAGGTATGCAGAAAAGTTGTTGCATGCATTTTCGATATAAATAATTGTGATATTAGCCTATTAAAGGAGGCTGGGGAGAACTTTAGATCAGAAATATATGATCTGTGTCCTCTAGAATGAACCAAATCGCTTGGCTTCCAGGGGGTTCACCTGTGGAACCCAATTGGGGAACTGTGGCAGTCCCCTGTACCCCTCAGTGGCTGGAGGTGCAAAGCGTTCACGCAAGCAGGTGTCCCCCAACAATTTTAACGGATCGCTGCCCCCATATACTGTGCTGTACATACTATTCAGTTGGTCCGAATATTTGTAACAGAACAACATCAAGTGACTGTCAAAGGTGTTAAAGGTTTTAGAACTACTGTTAAGAACACACGTATGACATATTATCCTTTGATGTGCCAACTGGTGGAATTTATTTGAGCTGTAGATGTTATCAATGGTCCTTCAATCCTTTCTCAATGTCAGTTGTTACTTCCCTGATCTAAAGATACATTCTCCTGTTTATTATTCATGGAGCAAGTGTTGCTTAATGTTTATTTCTCCTTTACAGATAATTTACAAGCTGTAGATGTGAGGTCCTACTTTGAAAAAAACCACTCTCAAATCTACTATGTGTTCTACGAAAACTTTATCCTGGTAGAAGCTGGTCTGAGGCAAAAAGTTACGAAAGCACAGAGGGAGGAACTTGACAATGTTCTTTATGTTCTTGAGGTACAGTATGGCCGATTTTTTTTTTCTTCTCTTTGACAGATCTCTGAGGACTTCACTTTATGTAAGATAAGATAGATACATAGATTTAGAGAGGTGAAAGTTAACTGATCTGCTCCCAAAATACTGTATTTGATAAGTTGCCATACTGTATATACTGTAAATCATACAGTACCAAAGTGAGTGTCATTATTTACAAACATGAACATAAAGGCCTTGGTTCCCGTGATATTGATTGTATCCTATTTAAAGGCCAATGTTCTGTCAACGTATTCCCAAACAATAAATGAAAACATACTTATCTAAAATTCACAGCAAATAATAGCAGAGTAAAAACTTGACCTTTACGCAGGGACAGATCAAATTGATTTCATTTCAATTTCAAAACATAGTGGTTTGAAGATTTGTTTTTTAAAGTTGTGTAGCACTTTTTATGTTTTTCCTGTTCTTTCTTTTCCTGTTTTCCTTCTCTATTGCATTTTGTGTGGTGGCTTGACCTTTACTTGTGATATTTCCTTCTTGTAAAGGTCCCAGTAGGACAGGGAAGGATTAACAGAAATGTTAAGGTACCACCATGTAACAGCTTACAGTATTTAAAGGGTGTTTGAATCATCACCTTCATTGCTTAGCTTTGACAATAAATTTGAAGCATTGTCATAAGCCCTCTTGCACATTGTTTCTCAAATTTCCTCAAGGAAATGTATGTTCACTTTCATTGGTTTCATAGTCTTTTGTATTTGGTGAAACTTGTGCCACTAGTCATTTTACAACATGTTCCTTGGTTACAAAAATAAATACTGTGATTTTGGATGTACACACTGAATCTCATGATGGTGCATTGCATTTAATACAGTTTGGTAATCTTTTCATATGCATACTGTATGGTATGGGTATCCAAAAGATAGATTGTGATCAACTGGTCAGTTTGGTAGGGGTACATTTTTATATATAGAGGGGTTTCTCCGCGTCACATGGTCACGCTTCTCTTTGGTTTTGAAGGGCAAGATTGCACGTCACTTGTGGTTTTGAAGGGCACACGTCCATTGTGTCACAGTACTGTAGTATCTATGGTTTATTCCATGTGCGTGTGCTGTAAATACACTTTCTGCTTGTGTGTTTTGCCCTTCAGTACCTGGGAACCCCACTCGTGTGACGTCACATGAAATCCCTCTATACTGTATAGTATGGATATCTGAAAGAGTAATGGGCTGGTCAATTGGGAACTGATTCCTATTGGATCTGGATGTATTTCTATTTGTTGTGGCCATATGAAGTACACAGAGATGTACACTAAGACCATCAGTAATGTTGCGTCCTGTGTGAACTGGCAGAGTGGGCAGATTAATACAAATGTTTTCATTCACAAAAGGTTGTTTGCAGAACATCATAGCACATACATGTGTGATGCATTCCATGTAGTTAAGGGTAAAGTAATTCAACACTGAAACAAACAAATTGCTGGTAATTGTAAATGTATTGATTTATTGCAATGACTGTGATTCTTCTTGGTGGACGACATCTTTAAAGTGTCAGTATCATGACTGAAGGTAAGCCTTCAGAATGTTTAATGGGTCTCGTAAATGATGTGTGATGCAATAATTTTTGCAAAATTAAAATTTTGGCTAACTTTTGGTTGTTTTTTGGTGAACATGAATCTTCAGCTTTGTAGGGGCGATTGTTGTGCTTTTCTGGAAAAAGGATCTGCAGGCTATAACATTGTAAGTGGAATAATTACTCTCACACACGAATATAAAACTGACTGCAAGCATAAGCTTGTGCACATATGAATGCCAGCCGTCTACACCGGCTGGGAGAAACGGCAACTGTTGCTACGGCAATTGTAAGGAACGGCTATGTTTAATGTTTGTTATAGTCATAAATTTCACCCTGTACCTTAGCCCATTGCCCTTTCTTTTTTGGAAGGGGGGGGGGGATGTTTAGAAGCTACTTAAGTTCCCTGAGCTACATGATTGCACCAGTAATGCCAAACATCTTCAATTTTAGGGACGTGTGTTCCACCAGTATACTAACATTCCTGTGTAATTTAACGTTCCGTTTACAATGAGTAGTGCTATTTGTACAACACTAAATCTACTGTTATGCCTTTCAGCATGAACTACCGGAAGATGACTTTTTTGTTTCTCTTTTGCCCAGCAATCACTTGAGTATCTATTTTTGTAGTGTAAATCTCTGCAGGTTATTTCCAACTGATAATACAACAAATAATATACCCCACGAATGTGCAAAAAAATGTGCAAACTGGTCCGATAGTTTTCATAATGTCATAACAAGACAGTTCAAGAACTTCAAGCTCTAGGTTGTATATGTACAGTAACAGCTGTACTTATGTGGATGTATGTGTTAACTATGCATGTTAGCCTGGCCTGGCTGCTTAGCCAATCAGAAGACTCTTACGAAATACACAGTATTGAAAGTCTTTGTGAAAAGCTTGAAACAGACTTTTGATTGGTGGAGATACCTTGCTATACCAGACTGTGTTTGTTTTTCACTCTGAGTAAGTCGTAATTTGTCCACTTCTACTTCTAGCACTATTTTGTGGCTTCTTACGACAGTAGGTAACTTTTTCTACCTATTTTGAACCCTGACTTTTTCACATTCTGTTAGCTATAAAAAATCCATCTCTAAAAATAGTTAGGATTCTGCAGCCGTTTTGTGGGATACAACACTTATTAAAATGGTTAGTGTCACACCATTTAATGCATCATAGTTACTGTATAATGTCTGTGAGAATCAAGCAACCATCCTTATTTACACTTATGACGTCGTGGAGAACTTCGAGAATTGGTAGCTCTTCGGAACTGACATCTTGAAAGATTACACCCTTTCGGTATCTACCAGAAAATTTGACTTTTTCTTGGAATTTTACTGTAATTTATTGTAAGGGGAATGTTTAACTGCCAAGAAACTGAAACTTGGAGTTTTTTTAATCATTACTGGGTGACAAGCTTAGTTGTATTACTAGATCTTTAAACTTGTGCAACGTTTATATCTCAAATAGAAACCTAATTTGTGATAGCTAGAAGTGGGTTAAATGCTTGGTATGTATTACTGTACATACAGTGTAAGGTACAGTAGAGTGCAAACAATGACTTTGATAACAGATCAATGGAATTGATTGAAGTTACAACTGACAACTTTGAGACTGTTGGCTATTTATGTTAGTAAAAAAGTTACAAGAATGCTGATATCAAACTGATTTCCTCTTTCAAAGTTAGCACAGAGACTTGGAAATAAGCATATCCTATGATGTCAATGCACTGAAGTAGATAACAGGACCTCAGCAAGATTTATAAATTTCACTATGAAAGTGAATGCAAATTTGTCCATATTGTGAGTCATGTTTGTTCTGCAGTACTATTGTCCAGTTGATACCTATACTCTACACACCAAATATCGTATAAAACAGTCATTTGAAGATTATATTCTGACTTTCATAGAAATTTTGTTACCATTGTATTTGTGGATTTGTGTTCATCAGGTTTGTGTTAAGCAAATACTTGAAGTGGTTGATGGATTTGCCTCACTTTTTTGTCATGCTATTTAAGACATTCACAACATATTCTAATTGCCAAGAATAGGACAGTCTACAGGAGCAAAGGAACTCACACCTTTTTTTGGCCCCCCCCCTCACCACCCAACATGTCTTCGTGTCCTCCAATTGGCCCCCATCTCTGCAACCCCAGCAGCACCACTGCATGTGGTCACAGTCACAAATCTTGAGGGGTGATACATTTTGGCAATCCAGCATCTCTGATCTTTCCATTCCTTGTGCACTTCAAAATTTCTTGAGTATCTTTAGAATCTTGCTAACATTCCTGGACCCTGAGAGTAAGTTTGCTGCAGTTTTAAATGATGAAATGCTTCGAAAATATATGAAAGAAATACCCGCTACTATGCAGACTTCAAATTACTAAATGAGACATATGTGGCACCTATATCTTGTCCTCTACAGACTAATGTGAGCATTGACTTTCACTTGCATATTGTAAAGCTATGAAGAGTTTATGGTACTTGGGAACTAGCAGAACACACCAGTATTGATTCATCATGTAAATTTTATACAGCTATTAGTACCAGTAAATCTGAGTGGAATATTCTTTTTTCTTTTTTCAGAGAATCATAGTTTACCTGCCTAATCTAATACACGTCAGATGGCAGTTCAACAGTATTGGTAAGTTTGTTTATTAGGAAAGTAAATTGTATGGACTGGAATTTTTTTTTTTGTGTGTAGCACCTTAATGTTCCTAAACAGTTAAACAACACAGAAGATGCTTATTGCTTGCAAATACAAAATAACTCAGTTGAAAGTCAGAAATCTGGAAGAAAAATTGTAAATTGAATAAATTTACCAAATTTATAGTACTAGATAATTGTTAACAGTCTTGGCTGGTTCATCATTTCTGTTAAACTGTATTGGAAATGTCAATGAATTGTGGTATAGTCAAAAGCTTAAAGGTTAAATGTCATCATCACAAATATGAAAAGATGTACCCATATATGCTAAATTAGGGATGGATATATTTATTTACTTGGCAAACTTTTTTGTATTACCATGTTACCTTTACAACAGGTGCTTATCACTGGCATGCAGTGATTGTGTTGTAGAATGTTGGAAATGCTTGTGAGGAAAATAATTGGAAATCCATATATACAACTGATGATCCAAAGTATAATGTTGGGGCTATTGCATGTGCCCTTGGGGCAAACAGTCTTGTACTGGATGTTAAAAATCTGTCTACTAAGTGTACTTTTATCCCCTCCTAAAAACAAAATCTGTTTAGTGTACCTCCCAGACAAAGCTAGACTAAGTTGTACTGATTTTAAATTGCTGAGGCCATATCCAGACACTACAGTGTGTAAGTTATTTGCTTTGCATTAGGTACACTTCTGATCTGCACAATTCATTGCTGACCTGAATTTTTTCACAGAAATTTCAGTCACCAATTGTTAGTAGGAATATCTGGATATTCCTAATATAAGCATTTGGGGTGATGCAACAGTCCCTTTGAGGGTTATTGAATATTTTTTTTTTTTTGTCTGTTTCCTGTCGTTTTGGGTGTAAGAAAAAGTTTGAGTGAGTGTGATTTTCTTGATCATTTGCCTGTTTCCTTGTCTCTACTGTGTACTATTTGTAATTCTGTAATCCTGAGGTTTTCTCACACAACAAACTTCCTGCAATGGGAAAACTGTGCCAGTGAAGATTATTCATAATCAATGTATGCTTTTCAATCATTCAGGGTATGATGTCATGTATGGTACACTTTGTTAATTTCTCACCAGATCATTGTTTATCACAAAAATTACCTACTTCCATTGTTACTTTATACAGGGATTTGGTTCTGAAATATTAGGAGCAGGATCCACAACTTAAGGTTACTAGCCTGCTAAGTAGTTTCCTTATAATAAAGTATCTGAATTGAGATATTTATACTATTCCATCCCAAAGGTAGAATTCTGTAATATTGGTACTCTATCAGTCCTCAAGAAAGTGGAACATTTTCCTTCATCTGTTTGGGATGTAAATTGTATGACAAAAAGTGTCAAGACATGTATTATCCTAGAGAAACAAATCAATGAAATCACATCCATGTATGAAGTGGCTTGGTTGAAGCCAAACCGGGCATGTATGCTTCTAGCATGTTAGGTATGAATTTATTTTGTTCATAATTAGCATACATGCATCTTTTATCTGCAGGTTATTTTGACCAGGTATAACTTGGTACAGGTTTTACAAATGCTGCAGTGCATATTAGTACCACATAGCATATGATAACTAGGGCCACCACTTTTGAGCATTTTTAAATGTCTTTGCAAAAAATTATAAATCAAAATTGTGCTAAGTGTGCACTGTTTGAATTTCAATTTAAAATAATCAAATGCAACCAGGTGCCCAGCCAATAACCAGAAACTTAGTAATTTATTTAACCAATTGATCACTTTACTACTGTATCTCCAGGATTATTTTCAATTGGTCCCTAACGCCCAAAGAAATTAAGTTTTTTCAATAATCCAATGACACTATGCAGTGAATCGACCGCTCTGAACCTCATCAGCGCAGTTTATGTACATGTAGATTATAACGTTTGTGTGCTCCATACCATAGGTAATTAGTTTGTGTTGAAAGACCTTTCAAGACAAGAATACCTGAAGGGCAAGTACATGATTTAAGTGATTGTCGTGACAAATCTCTAGAAATTCCTGAAAAATATACACTGTACAACATGTATTTTAAAATGCACTTCTTAAGATTTTCATATTAAAGTGTACAGTACCTTAAGTGGTCCCAAGTTTATTCTTTAGCAGAACCAGGCAATTGTGATATAGTCTCTTGCAGAAGGAAACAATAAAACGTATTGTCCATCACACACTCTTTGAAAAAGTTAATCCGTTTATTTATGTATTTTTTACATTATAATTTCTTTACTGATCTGACTTTTTACAGCACACAGTACCAGTTTTACTGTACTTTCAAGCTAAAGTATTTCTTAACATAACTCAGTGTTAGTACATGCATGATGTGGCTAATTCATGTGTATTTACACTCGCCAGTGACCCTCACTAGGGCATCGCTTCTGAACTCCACCAGGTCCTTTGTGGTGTCCACTTCCCTGGCCATTGTATAATGAATGCTTGGTCAAAACTTGTGTCAGGTTCACTCAGATAATTTCCTATGCAACTTCAGGTTGCTCTATGATATAAAACGTAAAAGTGATTGTAAAAATATAACAGGAAATAATCGTTGTTACCATTTGATGATGAAGGGAAGTTGTTCAAATTCAAAGCAGCCACCAGAAAGTATTTCAAACATCATACTGTCATAAGTGTGTTGTGTGATGTGTCATGTGGCATTGGTCAAGTAACACTGTAGTATGCATACAGGTTGTGAGTATAGGTATATTGTTTTTCTGGGTACATGGCACCTGCTATGTTCAAGTTCTAATGGGAAAGCATGCTAAATTATGACAACCCTGTGTATGGTATCAACAATAGATGCATTTAGTCATATGCCATGCTTTGTTAGTACGCAGCCATTTTAGAATCCCACATGGAAAGCTTCTTGTGAACAATTCCTTTGTGTTGTGGTAGCACACACACAATGGCACTACTGACGGACTTTGACAGATTGGTCACTTGTGTACATGTTAAAAGTGTGCCTCATGTACAAGTACAGGATTTACCACAACATGACAGCGTTTTGGTGTGCCATTGGAAACGTGAGTTCGGTAGAAGTGGGGCTATAGAGAACATGGAGATGACAATGCAGATGACTTGACTCTACATTGGAAGGCATCAGCTATACTTTGTACACATGATTTGCTGTTATGGGTGTGTGTGTATTGGTTTCACTGAATATAGGCATGCATACTGCCATTTTTTTTTCAGTGCTATTATTTTCATGAGGATTCCATCCAGTGTAGTTATGAAAGACAAATTAATGACATAATTGGATCCCCTCTTCAGGACTTAAGACTTTTCCTAAGTCTTTGCATATTGTTATATAATTGTTTTATAGTCTGTCTTTTTTAAATGACTCCCACAAATTGCATATTTGTTTCTTCACAATTTAAAGATGTACAGTGGAATAACCTTTCTTTACACTGTGTATAAGTAGTTTTACAACAGATAAGAAGCTGTCAAGGGAAGCTCTGTGAGTAACCCAAAGGGCTTATCTCCCCAAGAAATAAACAGAAAAATGGAAGGTAGTTATGATAAGAGCCTTTCACCCCTAACCTCCAGTCATGCAGTCCTGGTATTCACATCTGGCTCAAATGACTTTGTATGCTGATTATGTACATATGACTAAAACATCATGTTGGGTGTCTACGAAGCCGATGAAACCACCCTTGTATAGGAAAAAAAAAATGCCAATAAACATTAAAGACATGTCTTCGTTGGAGAATTAAATCTTGGTTCACATTGCTTGTGTACTGTTTATGTATAATTGTCTTAGGCCTTGTCTTAGGTCTTAGGCCATACCAAAGACTTTAAAAATGGAACCTACTGCCATTGTGCTTGGTGCTCAGCATAAGCAATGGAGTAGGGAAAACAAGCCAGTGATCCACAACTGGAAAAAAGGCTGTGACCGACCCGACTTAAACCAGTTGGTTATAAACTGAGCCATAAAACCTCATCTTACTCTAACTCTTAGGCCTTAGGACTGACTACCATTTAAGAAGACCATCGTAGTAGGTTTCTACCAGTTTGGTAGTAAAATTTATATGAAGTATTTCCCACTTAGGTGTAAGCCATCCAAATCGGTAATATGTGGGAACTTTATCCCCAGAAAAGTAGGTACACATTTAAAGGCTTTATACAAACACTTAAATTCTCTAAACTGTTTTACTTGACAGATTGTGCATTCTGGTTTTATACAATGTTATTTTTATTATTCATATTTTTCAAGGTTCCTCACTATTTCCCAGAATTATAAAATCATTGGGTAGGGTATGGAGGGGGGGTAGGATGGGATGGCAGGGGAGTCGGCGTATGAATGGAAGAGCAATAAATGTTATTGTTGCAGGAGTATTCTTGGAGCAGACTCTGCAGAGTATGTAGGATGTTTGGCTATGAGAGAAATATAGAAAAGAGTGTTTCTTTTGTAGATAAAGCGATACTGTATTCTACTAACTTATTACCAGTTTGAAGGTCATTTGAATATCGGACATGAAGCACCTTAAGTTTACATTACACACTTGTACTGCTGTAAATTAAATTTACAAAGCCATGAATAAGGCAAAGAGCCAATCTATCAATAAGCACTTCTGCGTTTTAGTGGATAAGTGAATGGAAGGTCAGTACCTGTGTAAACTTGTATTTCACAGTCTACACCCCTTCTGTTCCTACTGTGTACAGCTACATTGCTCTATTTAAAGTACTAAATACAGTAATGAAATACTTAGGTATGAGATTTGTACTTGCTTTGAAAATTGAAAATGTGACCTTTCTCATCACATTGACCTAAACCTATATCACGTTCTAAGACAAGGGACCACATGCCGCCATTGCACCTTCAAATTTTAATTGCTGGTGAGCTTCTCTCCACTTAATAAACGTTTTCATATATTCATTTCTTGTTTAAGTTGAGTGGGTGTTACATTTGACACAAGTGCTATGGCAGGGTTTCCCTGCAGTTTTGTCTTAAGGTGAGAATTTACAAGATGTAGTTTTAAATAGGTCACTTAAAAAGATTTGTAAGGTCAGGAAGGATACCTCTGTTAGACACCCAGAAAAAAGGGAAGAAGTTAAATAGTAAGTAAGTGACATTTGTGCAAGAGAGCTGTGCAAACAATTTAGCAAGTGCCTTCCAGAAAAGTCTCTGATAGTTGCAGATAGTTAGTGTCAGATAGTTCATATGACCTGTAGATGTATGGGGTAAGAATAGTACAGTGTTTAATAAGATAGCTGTGTTGCAATATGGTGATATTTTCCCTGCTATTACCATTATTTTTATAAGCTTGGGATGGTGTGCTTTGTTTTACACGTTCAGAAAATATTTCAGGGTGTAACAATAGTGTATTCTGAATCAACTTTTTAGCTAGGTCAAACAGTGTAGAAAGTGGATTTTCTAACAACAGGAGACCAGGGCCCAAATTGAAGGCCTCTTTTGGAGTCCTTTGTGAACATTATTTGCCTTCTGAAATTGTGTGTTCTTGGTAGAAATGTGCACTTTTATCATCATTTCCAAGGTGGTGTAAGTTTTTCATGTCCATTTCAGGTTTTTTTATTCCATTCTGTGTTGGTTGGCAAATTTCAAAGCCACGCCGAGTATTGGTTGGGCAGTGGGAGTTCCAGTTGATCCTGACCAGTATCCTCAGTTGCAGCTAGAACTCTGTTTGGAATCCTGAATGTATTAATGACTATGCTGTTATCCCCATGCAGAAACTTCATTAGTGAACATAGTGAATTTTTCCTTGTTAGTGTAGCGTGGATGTGAACATACCCACCTACAGACAGATGAAGTGGGTCCTTCAGTATGGTTCTTTGCTGGCAGTATGGTTACAGTTATGTAATGAAGGTGAAAGTTGCACTGTAGTTTCAAGGCAAGCATCTTATATTGTTAGTCATTGCCCATGATTTTAAAGTACATTGTTTGGATGTATGTTCAGTGCATTCATAGTTTGTTATTTTTTGAGAAAAGGTGAAAGGTATGGTAAAGTGGAAACATACTTGGTATTTTAAATTAATTAATTGATGTCAAAGGCCCTTTAAAATGTGAAAGCATAGATGCTGATGAGTACATAGTACATTTTGTGCATGAGAACTTGTAAACATTATTTTAACTGTGTGAGGTGTGGTTTAAAGCCCACATATGGTCTGTAGCATTGTGATTGGCCAGTGATAGGCAAGAAAGAAAGGCAACAAAAAGACCATTTAAAGCTACAAAGTTGTTGTCAAACTGATGTGAACTAGATTTGAGAACAGATCCCTTCCGGCTTCAAAAAAAGACAATTCTCCATGGCTAAAAACAATTTCTTGAAAACAGGAAGATAACTGTTTTAAAGCTGCAGATTTAAGAGTTTAGGGAAGTAAATCTGTCTCCAGACCTGAAATAAGTCTATGGGAGAGGATCCATTCCTGTTGTTGCCTTTGTGTGATCTGTTGCAGTTGCTTTGCCACAGAATAAAGTGAAGCATGTATTTCATAGTCATCTGAGGGCACAAGCAGCCAGGTATGAATTAACAGTAAGCAAGAAAATGTGTAATCTGTATCACCCCACCTTTCCTGGTATCTACATGTATGTAACCTTCACGTGCCAGCACTTAGGCCCTGACAAGTTTTATCATACCATGGTGGAGGGCGCCCTCTGAAAGAGAGCGTCCCCATCAGTCCTCTTTTTTGCTTCCAGGGAACAAAGTCAAGTAGCTCTTAGCCAGACAATAATACAGTAAGTTTCAAGAAAAATAGTAGGCTTAAAGAGGCTTTTCACTTCCTAGTAGATCATTTTAATCCAAGGTAAGCAACTCTATGTGTCAGGCCTTCATCAAACTTAATATAAAATATTCCATCATGGGAAAGCAAGGCAGTAAGTTCAAAGACAAGAATTAGAACACAGGACCAAGTAGATAACAGGGGCTTTGCTTACTTTCACTGCAGGTGTCGAATATGTTTCTCTTTTTCATGTACATATTCTAACACCTGTGAACAATGTAAGAGTTCATCCAATTTTACTATATTTATGAGCCTAATTCAAAGTTATCTCTCAGCTGTTAATTGGTTCTAATATGTAAATATTCTTATTACAAGGCAGAGCATAAACTAGCATTTTTCTATTACTGTCCCACTTTTACACAAGTACATATGAAGGAATTCTTCATTGAATGAGGTTAAAGGGAGAGAAATCACACACTAAAACCTTGTTGACTTTGATTGCATGAAAATATTTGACAGACTTGTGTGAGTGGAATGTCATGAGTATGAGTACAAGGGCAGTGTCTGTGCTGTGAGTAGGAGTTGGAGTGCATCCTTTTTCATGAGAAGGAATATAAAATTTACATTTTCCCCTATGCAGAGTTTTCAAAATCTGTAAGTACGAGTACAACTTTATTCTCATGAGTACGAGTACAGGCAATTGTGCAACCCATGAGTACGAGTACATTCTCACTACAAGTCTGATATTGGTAATCAGACTTGCTTTTTTTCAATATTTTGTTGAATATTTATGAACTATTATTTGTGGTATATTGTATGAATTTTAATCTGCATTGAATCAGTGAGGAATTCTTGTGAAAGTTTGTAGACGTTGATATTATGAGTGTGGCCAATATAGGTGCAGGTGGAATACAGGTCCCCTGGGCAGACAAGGGCTTTGCCTGCTATTTCGTTATTTTTATGTGATTTATTGCACTTTTATTGAACTAAACTTGGAAGGGTATCCCTATTTTCTGTTTAGATGCTGGAAATACAATGTACAGTACATAGAAATGAAACACTGTTGTTAGTGAGTCACTGAAGCAATTGAGTCTAGAGTCACTACTTGTCACGAGGCTGTCAAGACTTGAATTAAAGAAAGTCTAGTAATTGCTCCTTGTTTCAGTCAGGTGAATTTGCTGTGAGTTGAGTCATCAGTGCTGAACAAGTGCAGCTTGGTTGGTCAGGATATTTTGTCAGCTTTTGGTAGAATGTACTCAGACCTGAGCCCAGTCTGTGAGAAACACATGGAATCTGAGTTTTCAACCAACTCATCTACAAATCTTTTAGAAGTTGTTAACCTAAAGATGGAAGTAGCCTGGGTAGAAAGCTTTGATGGTGTGGTAACCGTGCAACATTTCTGGGCCTTGGGACAGGGAGAAAGAAGTTGGAGGATGGAGGGTTTTTTCAAAGAGTAGAGAAAAAAACAGACTAGAAAATGGCATGATGAAGTGCCCCCCCCCCCCCAAACCAAAAAAAAAAAAAAAAAAAATGGTGGGCTGTAAGTTGCCTTGCTTTGTCTGTGTTTGTACAGTGCAGGAGTAGCAGTGAGCTTGAAGACACAATAGCTCTGCACAAACACCTTTTACAGAATTGCATTTCATAGCTCCTTGCATTTGCAATTGCCTTAGGCGATGGGGTAGGTAATCCCACTTAGACTATAGAATGGTAGGGTTTGTAAAACAACTTTTTAGCGCAGTCAATACAGCATGGGCCGATCAGGTTCAAGTTGCATGCATCAGTGTTATTTACAGTTTTCCCACTAACATTTTGTGCAGAGACTTTTTATTTAAAGGAAGGGAGAGCTTTGAAGAAACTGAGGGTGATAATATTGTATGCAGAGGCTTTGTAAAGCTAGAGAAACCTGATTCATACATGTGTATCCATCTTAGATGTGTTGCAGTGTTACCCCCACTTCCTTTGTCTTTCTTCTCAGGACCTCAGGGATTTGTTTGTGTCTCTTTAGTTGATCTAATTTATCAATTGCTGATTCAGCTAGGACTATATAGAGATGGCTATGCCCTTTGCTGGTTCTCAGGTAATGAGGTGTTAGTGTTAGCTCTTTGAAGATTTGTTTACCAATGTGAGGCAGCTTGATAGCACACCTTGACTTGAGTATTTCACTCGTCCCCAAAGCTTTCAGTAGTTTGCTTTGATAGGTTTATTGAGGATGGCCTAGACACATGGGTGATATTTTGCCACATTATACACAGGTTGCCACAGTGCCTCTAGTCTCCTACTTTTTAATTTAAATTTTTCATCAGAAGGGGGCACTGTGAGAGCTACGGAAAACAACTTCTTGCTCCTTTCAAAGTATGTATGTTTAATATTGTTTGAACAGGTAAACCAGAAGATGACAGTCACAGGTCTTGAATATTTATGTTGAACAGCTGTCTGTAAAAGTGAATATGGTTAAACTACATTGTATGTTTGAAAGATTTGGTAAGACCTCTCTAAACTTACAGGATACCTCAACGTCAGTGTGTTAAAAATATATACCTGTGTAACATACGGAGGTTATAAAATGAAACTACTGAGATATGAGATATGAAAGTTAAAATTGACTCTTAATTTGAAGTACTTTATAGTACGTCAGATGCATACTTTTGGTCTCTCGTAGTTATACCCAGACCACCCTTTTTTTTTTGTTTTGCCATATGCCTGTGTAACATGTGGAGGTTACAACATGAAACTACAGAGATATGAGATGTCAAAGTTAAAATTTACTCTATTAATTTGAAGTACTTTATGGTATGTTAGATTATGCATACTGTCGGTCTCTTTTAATAATACCCAGACCAACCCTTTTCCGCTTTTGCCAATTCTAATGGGGAAAAAATGCTTATAGTTCATATTATATGAAAATGGTACACTTTACCAAACACAAGCAGATTTACTGTACTCCTTAACAAGGCTGTAGATAGCCGTCCTATCAGGATTGTTATGTTGGTATTTTGAATGCCAAGAACATTGGATCTGGCATTTTTGAGAGGACATTGGCATATGATGTTTAAACCATTGCCAATCAGCATTTAGCTTTATTTTGGCATTTTGCTATTTGAAATAAATTTTCCCTTCAAAGTAAATGTTTTCCCACTATTTTCTCAGGGTATAGTATACAAATAATGAATGTTTATGAGTGCTGTAGTATGAATTATATTTCATGAGTTGGAAGATTGAACGTTCTATTCAACGAGGCGAAGTCGAGTTGAATAGAACGTTCAACGAATGAAATATAATTCATACTATCGCACAAATGAAAAACATTCATTATTTGTTTTATATAACACCTTATAAGTATGTAACGTTACCTTTATCTGTCATTGGTTAAAGTTGTGTTTTGGCGTTTGTCCGTGCGGTAGCTCCATGATTTGTCGTTTGCTAGCTATGTGTCTACTACGTACGGTATGCAATGTGCGATCCCCAAAGCTGCGTTGATTTATTGAGTTGCTGCATAGTTTGTACGTACGCGCAGTGATTGTAACGTCACAGCCATGTGTTATACTAGACTATTGCATGATCGATAACACACGACCGTGATGATAGTGCCGAATCACCCATGGCATGTGACCACCAATCCTCCAATCAAATGTAGAGAAATAAATAAGTTGTTATATAATTGTAAAACATATAATTTATGCTCTAAAATTTTTGTAACAGACTAAATGAATGAATAAACTCTATAGGTGTTGGTATTTAGCAACATATTCGTGATTTTCGAGCAACTGGAGTTTTAGTAGCAATGAATTTGCATTTTCCAACCATTTTGAAGGCTAAATTTGTCCAGTTGCTTCAAAGAAAATCTTGCAATCGTGCCTCTTATTGAAGGTGAGCATGGTGGGCAAAGTTGAAAAAATTTGTCACATGGAGAAAAATGAACAAAATACTTTGCCTAAAAATTGGACATAGTGTGCCTATCAGTACCCCTCAACCCCTTCCCCCTTAAAAAAAAAAAAAAAAAACAGGTACCTACTTCTTCCCCCTTTTCCCTAAAATAAATTCCCAAGGTGGGCAAGGACTGGTACCCATGCAACTAGATGTAACCTTTCTTCCTTACTATATAAAACGTGTACTGCATTTTACAAAAAGTTTACCGTCATGTTGAAATGTGAGTTGATCATTTCATATGTAGATTATTACCTCATGATTAAACTATGATTTAAGTACCATTCAGCCCATTGATGGTAAAGAACTGTAGGAAACTAAGAATCAGTTGCTTAAAGATTTGTGTGATTGCATTTTTCAGTGTGTACAGATGCCATTGGACTTGTTAAGTATTTCATGGCAGAAGCATAGCAGCGGGGGGAGGGATAGGTCAGAGCTATCTCTCAGGTGCAAAGGTGTAGGGAGCACCAGATTGTAGTTTTTTGTCCTTTATTGTATTTATGTCTATACAGTAGGAAAAAAATCATACTGTGTGTTATGTGTGTATTCACATGTTGTGTATCGAAAGGCATTGTTCCATCTTGATTTTAACAGGGCAATTGCATCTACATGTGGCTGATTCAGAAGTGACTTTCTGTAGTTTTCATTTTCAGTGAAAGTAAGCAGCCTTGGTATTTTAACTTTGTTAGTTATAGACCGTGTGGTGTATGAAATAAATTGGTTACTTTTGCCATGTGAAATGTCTAATTAAGAGATGTTCATATAATTAATTTTCATCCCCTGGAAGTGCCATTTCCAACCATCTGGGATGTTTGAAAATTCACACACCTTTCCCCATACATGGTGGGTCATCTAGGTGGTGTCACAGACTTACTACTCATCTGGAGTTGGCGAGCATAATGATTGCCATGTGTTTCCCTGTGCTGGTACAGTGTGTTTTGAAATTGAATAATGTATGTAAACAGCCTTTATACACATTACAGCAAAGACTCCTCAAGGAAGTGAGTTATGTTCTACTCTGGCCAAGAAAGCCCATATGTAAGCCCTTATATTGATCAGTTTCAGAACAAAACACTGAAGTTTTGTAGCAGGCTTGAAATAATTGGAGCCCATGGCCGTCTGGACACTTCACTGGCTTAACACGTAGCCTCTCAAAAACTACCAACACTGAAGTCTGTAATGACCATGTTGTCCATCATTAATTCTGTGTGGTGTCATTTAGTTTCCATATTTTGCCTTGATTCTCCTCTCGCCTGGCCTTGGTAACCTGACAGTTTTTCCCAGCCAAAGGCCACTGGACCATGGCTCTTATTTTGAGCCGTGTATTGTCTTGTCTGGCTTGGAAGAATGAGAAAATCTAGCACAAATAAAGTATTTTGTGCCAGAAGTATTCCAAGCCTACATTAATTTGGGTTTAGCCAACCTGTCTCACTGAAGTCACATGAGATAGGGACCGAGAGGCCCAACATTGTATTATCATGTACATCAGATGTGAAATAAACTTAATCCTGTGCTAACTATTCTTTTCATTGATGATTTTAAGATAGCGTGTAACAGTTGAACTCAGATTGATATTTTGTTTATGTGGCTATACAGACTTTGTAAAGTGTGTGTCCATAATTTATCATATCATTGTCATGGACGTAGACTGTACATCTGTCAGTACCACATGTCCTTGAAAAGATGTACTATAATTTGAATTATGCACCATTTTGTCATGTATTCTATCCTCTGGTAGTCTTTTGATAAAAAGATCTTTTGCCTAGTATTTGTGGGTGTGAACTTAGATTAGGAAAAATTTTGTGATACCTTGAAGCCTATTTCTTCATCATTTGTGTCATTTTCTTTACCTGGGAGGCTGGAAATCATAACGATTATATTATCATCCTGTGAGCAAAGAAATTCGATACCCTGGAAATGCTGTGTACAGTAACTTATATTAAACTTTGATCATAATACACTTCTTGGTTTGTCAATCTGCAAGGTTCGTGGTGTCTGTTCTGTTGTTAAAAGGTAATCATGGTTAGATAAGTGTAGTAATGGAAAGGACATTTGTAAGTTAAATTTTTATTTAAGGCTAATTGCGGTGTGCATTAAAATAGTAGGTGCCTACTACATTAACATATACACAAAGATGGGTCACCTTATTTTGTCCTTTGAGATCAAACTGAAACATGGTGGTAAAAGGAAGCGAGCATGTACAGTACTTCCCATAGACCTTGTGTGATGTTGCTGTTATAATAAAAGGAAGCGCTGTGGTGTGGTTTATCTTTTATATCTCTTTAACAAGTTCTTGTATATTTATCTGTCATTGCCTGAATTTGCAGTTAAATGTCTTCTAGGAAGCAAATGTTACTGTCTATCAATTCTTTGGACAACTTAGATGCTAACAAAGTATGGTCCAGTTTTTGGAACTCACAAGAGGGGGTACTGTAGTTTCAAAAAGTTTACCATATTGTATAGCTGGAATTGGCCACCTTGGCCTGCAGCTCAATCCATCCCACTGTTGGAGATACATCCAGCCCGAGAAGGATGCTTGAAGGGAAAATGCAGTCATCCAGTTTGAATTAATATACCCTGATATCCTGATTCATGAATGGCTCCTTTCAATCATTTGACAGTATTTTTGTTCCTTATTTGTTAAATAATGCAGAATAACTCAGGACTTGATTTATCATAAATATTGCATATCTTTATTCAGAAATGGTGTGAAAGATGCTTGTAGGGGAAATAAGAGGAGATCTGTGAGATTTAACTGATGTTTGAAAATAAATTTGAGGCAACTGGGTATCCCTTCAAAAGGAAGTATTGTTTTTATATTGCATCAACATGACATAGAGAAATACATGTAGCTTTTATCATTAGTAAATGAAAGATAATGTTACCCAGCTAACCTTATTTTGAATTGTCCATCATTCTTTATCCACAGATCAAGATCTTAAAGGTGTTAAAATTTTTGTACCAGAAATGCAATACTTGCCTTTAAATTTTACTCATGAAAGGAATTTGTATCGCTTTGCGGCTCTTTCTCATGTCATGGATTAATATGTGGCAGCCTGTTTCAAAATGGTGGCTTAACTTTGCTGTATTATATGCCCAATTAAATGTATAATGCAGAGTTAAGGTTCTTGCCTAAAGGGGAAGAAAATTTTTGTTCCTTGCATTGTATGATTCAAGTTCTGTAAGCTGAGAACATTACACTTTTTTCCATTGGCTTCATGGTTGTGTTACATTTTTGAGATGTTACACCTGCTCAGAAAAAACTTGACTTTTCTCGCAAATTTGGACAACCCTATGAATAATTAGTGATTGTTACCTGCTACTTGCACACTGGAGGGATCCTGTAAAACCAGGATCAATGAAATGAAAGAAATTTTTGAAAGGCAGAGTGTAAGTTAACACCCTTCACATCTTTCACATTTTTCAAAGTATGCTCAGGGAGGCATAAGGGGTTTGAACAAAGAGTGTGTTTCCTCTGTTGTAAAAGTATAAAAGGAATGGCCTTAGACTTTCTACAAGTCATT
Source organism: Holothuria leucospilota (assembly GCA_029531755.1). Taxonomy (NCBI): domain Eukaryota; kingdom Metazoa; phylum Echinodermata; class Holothuroidea; order Aspidochirotida; family Holothuriidae; genus Holothuria; species Holothuria leucospilota. The sequence continues at coordinate 54,170,533 of CM055963.1, read as the reverse complement.
TGTACAAATTACCACCTCCAGTTGCTGTCAAAATACCACCTATATGGCCAAAATGGAAACTGTATGTTGGTGCTGTTTGTTGTGATTTATTTGTCATTTGTTGTTTTATCACTTACAATCCAGTGTTTGCTTCTGCTCTAAAAAATATGAAGATGGGTTTTCTTTTGCTGGTCCCTTTAATGTGAGTTTGTGAGTGTTCTTTTCAGTTATGAATAGCATTAACTTAGATTAAATTACTAATCATCATCATGTATGCTGATTTGTTTTTCAGGGAGGATACTAAAGAAACTGCTACATGTTGGAAATTGTTTGAAGGTTTGTAACTTTTGTGTTACTTTCTTATGCCACACATAAAGGTTCAAACGTGTCTAGTAACTGTTTGTCAAGAGTTTAATGCTTTGAACTTTATCAGGGATGAGGCCCATTTTTGATTTTGAGTACATGGTAAATTCGGACCACCTAGGGAAGGGTCTAAGGGGAGGGAGGGAAAGTTTTAGGCTTTTAACTTCATCCGGGATGAGGCCCATTTGATTCTGAATGTATTGTGGTCCAAGAGTAAGTTTATGAGATTGGACAAGTTAATGCCATAGAAATGTGCAGCATTCAACTGAAAAGATGGAAAATAGTGCAAGGTACTCGGATTGGTTATTTTTAATGCAGAGTGTATGTCAGTGCAAGGTGTCATCACCAGTTGTCACCCAGTGTTGGGCACATCCTTGACCAATAACATACCAGTTGCCCATTTACTTAACGTTACCAATTAGGCTTGGACAACTCTAGTATTTCTGGAGTTGAGTACCCGTTTCCATATTAGTCTAGATCTGAAGGCGGTGCAACTCAGTACAATGTTGTCATAACTTATGCAGGAACATAGAACTGCGACTATAAACTGTTGACTTCTAGCCTACCAAGAAGTACACCAGTTGGCATACACTACAGGCTTCTGAAGGGCTGAGGTGCATACATGAAACGTTGGGGAATGGTAGTGGCCAACTGATTAAGAGAAAGATCAAAATAGCCAGTAGTGTTATCATACCTAACACAAATTTTAACTCCAAAATATGGTTTTTGCAGCATATTTTTGACAGTTTGAAAATCACTCAGGAGTCGCAATGCCAAGTAAAGTGGAATCGCTACTTGACTCCCAGCCAAGGAGTGATGACTCTGAAGTAGAGTCAAGTAACCCACTCAAGGCTATTACCAGTGTGCATGTCCTGTTAGGTTATCTTGTGCATGAACAGACTCATGCTTATTTGTTTGACAAATGTTATGGTTATAATTTATATATTATAGATGGATCTGTGACGGTAGTTTCACGGTTGTCATGAGAACTTAAATGTACTTAATATGACAGCTGAAGTGAAGAGATAGAATCCATTAAAGCAGACAGCAAAATGCGAGAGATTGTGTTCGTCTGCAGAATGTTTACAAATATGTTACAAAATGAAGTAAATGTATTGAAGAGATGTGTAGTCAAGGGAGAAAATAGTTTCATTTAATTGTATGATCTTGGGCTGTAGGTAGAATGGTCCCAATAAGAAGTTGGGGGGGGGGGGGGGATAGAGTGAGGTATGGTACAGTGTAATGCTCTTTTCATCAGCAACCCTGCCATGGGCTTTTGACTACAAGTCAAAATTATCTTGGCCCTCAGAAGAAATAACTGAAAACTCAAATACTGTACAGCAATGGTGCTATTAATCAATTAAAATTATTTTATGATTCTTCCCTCACAAATCGTGATTTCAGTCTGATAGTTTGGTTTCTTACATGTAGTGATGGGTTGTATTGCACTGTTTGAATTTGTCACATGATGTGTGACTTGATAGGAATTTTCCAGCTTGTTGATAAATTTGGTTTTTTTCCTCCAATTACTTCCTGTTCAATTACAGCTGTGTTGTATAGTTCCATTTAAAGAAAACCTGAGTCAGGAATGTCATTATTGAATTGCTGTCTCTGTTTGCAAACTTGTCTACAAGATGTGAATTGTTGACACAACTAGTGACTAAGGAACTGCTCATGCATTTATGACATCTTGTGTGAGATCAGTCTTCCTATCAGTAAACACAGCCATGCCCTTGTTGATGACAGTTGATGTGTAATAGATGTGATGGCCAATAAGACCTAGATGTATGTATTGATGGCATGTGTGTGTTTGTATGTGTATATAGATTTGTTTCCTTTGTCAATATTTGTTTTATGGAAACAATAATTCACATGGCCCCTTATATCTCCTACTGACCTAAAACCGTCATCTAGGTGAGGGTTACATAGGTAAATAGGAAATAAGTATTGGAACTCACAGATTCCTAAACCAGCAAGTTTGGGACATTTTAAAGGCTTGGTGTCACATGAATAATTTTTATGCCAAATCCCTCCGTGGTTAAATTTGGTGTTCTAACAAGAGCTTTAAACAGTACTACAGGTAAGTGCAGTTTGCTGTGATGCTAAATAATTTGTGTCGGGTGTGCCTTTTGTCTCTCCAGAGAAAGCTGTATCATATTACCTTAGACTATATTGATCTTACATAATATGCCCATCATTCATTTCTACAACCTAGTATATGCTGCAGGCAGTGTTGTAAAGAGTCACGACTCCAGTCCCTTCTTCTCAAAGTGATAGTGACTCAAGAGAATTCAGGAGTAATTTCCCCAGTGAAATAGTACAGTGACTCAAGTCAGTGATTCGACTCGAGTCGCATAAAAGTTTGACAATTGGTGACTCGAGTCACAAATTTAGTGACTCGATTACAACTCTGGCTGCAGGTTACTCAATGATCTTTATTTCCTTCAAGGTGTCATATCTTGGATTTAACTCCTTTACTCAGATTCTAGTTTGCTAGATTGTTGAGTGATTGTGCATTACATACAGGGGTCGAAATTTAATTTTTTTGCTGCTGTTCCACGGAACAGCGCTTTTTCCAAAATTACTGTTCCGGATCAGATTTTACTGTTCCGGAGCACAGTACCTCGGCATATGTACAGTTCGTGCACACGTGCAAACTGCAAAGGTGCAAATTGCCGTCTACTGTATTTGATGGTATGACGGCATGACTTGAGCATAATGTGGGGAGGGTGTATTTTCGCCTGCAGCGGGGATTAGCCAGTGGGATATCCTGATTTTGTTTTGGTTCTTATTTTTAAGCACAACTTTATCGCCTAAAATCTTGCATTGTCCCGAGACCTAGCATTGCAGTGTCCCAAGACCTGCTGTAGGATGGAATACACTCAAAATTGATGCAGAAGGCATAGCAAGCAAGACAAGTGGGATTTGAGTGAGAACAAAAAAGTTCCACCATAAAGGAATATTTTTGCTTGATTCATCCTTTGCATTGCTGTTAAGTGCTATAGCAAAGCAATGAGTGGGTTCTCCAACATATGAATGCACATACTGATGTTATTTTCTCGCAGAAAATTTACGTGAACTCGTTCTAGTCGTATCCTTCGCCGTAACCTTGATTCAAGTATCATTCCACACAGTAAGTCAATGGGAAGATCCTGCTCGGAAAAGCAAACACTTAGGACCATTGACTTTGATGCCAGCAGTCAGAATTGCTTTTAGTCGTTTCAAGTTTCGGTGCTTAGTTGCTAACTTGGGAGGAATATTAATACAAAACCCCCTAAAAACACAATAAAGTGGAGGGAATATCAAATAATGAATAGTTAAGAGGTCATTTGGAACAAACCACGCAATACAAAGGGTGATGCAGGATGACCATCGCTTGCAGGGCAATAATGATATACTGTACTAAAAGTTTTTCTGCATTTGGTAGTTACAGTAAACTCCAGTATGTGCGTTTACACAGTACTGTACCATGCAGCATAGGTAATAACACGTGCAAGTGTAACTGACTTTAATTGATAACGGTGAAACGAGATTGAATTTCATACTTAAGCCAAAATTTACGGGGATTACTTTATCAGAGATTAGCGTGTTTGTATATTTACATGCACTTTGCTTCTTGTGGAAAAACACTGTTCCACGGAACAGTAGCTTTTGAAAAGTTACTGTTCCAGCACTAAAAGCACTGTTCTCGGAACAGCGGAACAGTGGGAATTTCGACCCCTGCACATAATAACAATATAATCCTAAAAGATTTCCCAAGATTTCCTTTTACTGTACATCAACCATAAAGGGAAACAAGATGCAAGATACATGTCTTTCTCACTCATTTCCAAAATTGTCAAACCTAATTTTGACAATCTATTTCACAAAGAGACTTGTAGTTCAAAGCTTTAAAGATAACTCATTTGAAGGTAATTAGTTTTCCTTCGAGGCAGGTGCCAGTTTTAAGTAATTATGATAGATCATAAAAGGTCTCAAACTATTGACCACGTGAAACATATCAAACTGGTTCAGACAGTACAAGTTTAATTTGTACATTTGACTTTTGATGATATACTCGAACAATGCTTTTGGATTTCTAATATGCTTCCCATGAACCTAACTACTACACCTTGGATTAGTTTTTGCCTGGATAGCCATGAGGGAAATATTAATGGGAGAAGGGGGAATTGGAAGATATATCCCTCCCAATTTTTCTCCTTGTATTGATTTGAATACTTTTTATTTTTAACTTCTTTCATTGTAAATTTTGCTTCAAGTTACAGTCACTAGAGAATTGGCTTGAACTATAAAGAATAATAACCCTGGTGAATTTTATATTTATTTATGGTCAAAATTAGCTTGGAAAATGTTAAGAAATTATCTGTACAGTGGAAAGATATTTAGCATGCTTTTTGTTCCCCTTGAAAGAGGGGTTTAGGCCTAAAGTTAGTCTTGCTATGTCACAGTAGTCTGTCACCCAAGATTTTCGGTTTAAAAACAAAATATTGCTCATCAGTGTGAGGAAAGGACATTACTCCCTGTTGAAGTTTGCAATAAGGTTACAAATATATTACCATCCTTTGCTAATATCTGGAGAACCACACGTAGGAACTTAATGAAAATCTAAGCAGACTGCTTAGATTTGGTTCCTCCCTCTCACAGCAAAAACAATTTTCGCTTTATGATCCCTCTGTAAAGTGTAAATAACTTCATTACACTGTACTATGTGTATTAATATAAGGTTTCCACCATAACCAAGACTATTTCAGTGGTACATAAAAGACAGTGAAAGAATATTTGTGTATCCTATTAAATGTCACACATTTTTAAAAATCAGTTTTTCAAGGGCATACCAAAACTGACAGCAAATATTGTTTGACAAATAGAAAATGAAACTTTGGGTAATGAGATTGTCCATTTAACTTCTTAATCTGGTCAGTTTACAATATTTAAGCATTAACAGACATCATGATGTGATGTGTTTTCTTTTTAGGTTCGGCTTGATGGAATGCGCCTTTTCCTGTTATGGTTTCAAGTCCTTCAGAATAATGCCAGTCATGAATGCTACCTTATTTATGCCACACTTGTTCCTAACTTTCCCCCTCCCGAAGAGCTCCAGGGGACATCATTGGAAGGTGTTATGGTACAGGGTTCGAAGGTCATTTCAAGTTCAGAAGGTGGGAAATCATACACAGTTTTGATAGCAGTGTTTTAGTTAACTTGTTAATCCAGCAAAACCTTTTTGCAAGAGATATAAATGCAAATTTTATGATATTGTCCTTAGTAGATTTCCAGGACTTTTATTCTCTGGAGGGGTTATGGGGTTTACCATCCCCTTCTTTTGCCAAAACTTAAGCACTACCTTAGATCCTTATAATGCAGAGAGGGCATGTGACAAGGATATTGCACACATTAGGAACCATTGTTCTATGCAGTTAGTTTTGACCACATTATTCAGAGAATGAAGTCTTTACTTGAATTAAATCCTCACATCTTAAGCAGAATTTGACGAAAATATACCATCTGTACTTACTGTAACTGTACCAAAAAGTTTAACTCTGACACTGATAGTTCTCCTACCCTACTGATGATGGCTAGTTGGGTATTGTTAAGAAGGGATTGGACCAAATGCTTTTTACCTATTATTTACTGCAGTTCCTATTGAAGAGGCAGAGATACAGCCAATCATAGCACAGCAACCTGGTGAGAAGCATCCTGACAACCTGCCCAAAGTCATGCTGGAGTCGTTGCTAAGATACAGTGTAGCAGAGGTAGGTTCAAAGTAAAGATAACTGTTTAATCTAAGTAATGAGTTCAGGCTGGAGAAGATGTAATGAAAGCTTATCTGTTATTATCTGTATTGGTTAGGGACCTGAAGATGTTACTATGACCAGGGGAAGTACATCAGTCTTGTTTTGTTGTCACCAATTTATTGTTTTATAGGACAGTATTATGAAAACCCATTTTTTTCTTGAATTCTGTATTTTTGAAGGTTGGGGTAAGTCCTACTTTTAAACGTACTAACACTAGCTCTAGATTGGAAAAGATGTTTGAAATGCGCGGTCGTATCAGAGTTTGGTATGGAACAGGCATACTTCTGCTCACTCACCCATATTAACATATTTCCCTACTTTAAAGGAAGTGTTTAAGCTTAAATTCATTTGATGTGTTGATTTTAATACAAGCATGCCAACAAAATTTGCATCAGATTCCTATGTGTGGTTGTCACAAATTTAGAAGTTGGAGTTACTGCATTTTCAGCTAAACTGACAGCAAGCAGAGGTCACATCATAACTTCATATCAGTCAATACTGTTGTTATTCTTAAAACTTAGCCACAATTTTCACATCCATAATTTAATAATTTTAATATTGTGAATGTCTTGGAACCATAGGTATTGTACCCTTTGAGAAAACTTGTATCCTTAACTATTTCAAGGTCAATCAAATAGATTGAAAAACAATTAGAAGCATTGCTCATCATTTTGAAGAGATGATATCGCTCCAGCTTGCTATAAATTCATTGTAGGTTACAAATGTTGTAACTCATTTGCTAATATATCGAGAACCGTGCATAGAAATTGAATTCTTCTCTTCCATTTCTCTTTACATATAAACACTGAATTTTTGTTTAAACACTTCCTTTTAGCAGGGATCATATGACCAGTTATGTTGGCTTTGTTTAGAGTAAGATGCATTTTAAAATTGTTATGGATAGCAACCACAGTATGAATTATGTTCCTTTAAAGATATAGACACTCATTAGACATACAAATCTCCAACAATGGTTGTTCATTTAGTGAAATTTTCATGTGTTTGTTTTGTATTCTCTTCCTTCATATCAGGCTATTACTTTTCTGTTACTTATTAAGCAAAGTGGATCTCTGTTTATAAGAAGGAAATTGACTTTAGTCACAACTGCAGAAGCGAAAATAAAAGTAGATAATGACTAATTGAACTAACGATATACCTGAAGGAATAAGAATGAAAATTTCTGTCCTAGTCTTGCTCAAACTGTTGGTTCTTTTTCTTCTTCTGGTCAGTCTATGATGATTCATAGGGTAGGTACAATATCACTTCCTCTTTTTGCACTCCAATTTTTGCATCTTCTCATTAAGCATTCAGTACAACCATTTGCAGTGTCTTCATCTATAGAACCAATTCAGATCATTGGACAACCAATGAAAAACATCCTCGTTATGACTATATTCTTGTACTGGTGGTGGTATTATTATAAATAGTGACCTTAGCCCCTTTTTTCTACTTTGGAGAAGGAACAGAGACAAAGAAAAGGTTTCTTTTCTCAATCTGAGTATATGTGGATATATCTATTGTTAAGTAAATGTATAGGTATCTGTGTGTAGTGTGTACAACATTATCAAGGATGTAGGCAGCATTCAAAGTGGGTGTTACAAAAAGAAATTATGACTCTGCCTGAGTTCACACCAGGAAACTCTCCGTGTAAGGAGGCCCAGAGCATTAATTACCTCTCAGAAACTTGTTTAAAGAAAGAAGATCAAATGTGGCAAGTTTCTGGGACATCCCGCTGTGTATTCCAACACATGTTCAAGGCTAATAAGACTTGAGAGGGTCAGAAAGGGGGTTTCTTTGAAATCATCAAATTCCCTCAGGTTATGCCTCCAGGATCCAGTAAAAATGCTGAAAGTCTCATAAATCTTCAGTCCTGATTCAGTTCATAAGCATCTTAGTGTGTTACTCTTTTCACACTTGTTGGGGATCACCCACATGACTCACACCAATTCTTAGTTATTGGACCAGACAGTGAATATTTTGAAGCAAATTTGCTAATCAGTTAATTCAAGCACCTTGGAATTTGGGGCCCACTGGCATGTACTTGACAGGCGCAAATTTAAAGTCGTTGTGTTTGAAAATATTTCATCAAACTATTTGCACAAAGGAAAATCTTGTAATCTTAGTGAATTTTTCATGAGGAGGAAATCTTGACGAAAAAAAAAAACATGAAAGTTGATAGTTTGATAATGAAATGAAAGGTTGTGTTGTGAAATAAGAAAGAAGAAAAGTCAAACATTATTGGTTGCAAGCCAAGCTATGTTAGTGAACCAGATGGCCACATCAATTATTCTGGCACAGCGTCCCCTTGGGCCATTGGTGTTTGTATTAAATATTTGTTGTTGTGAGCTTACTTGAACCAGCAGGTGAATATGACTTGTTAAACTGTTTTAGATTGTCAAAGAAGATAGTATGCTGAAAACTTTTATGACATTCATTCAAATGAGATGAGTATGAAAGAAGCAAACTACTGTACCTTAAAGGTATAAGCAGTCATCCCAACATTACTATGTGACATCAGATGAACCTATTAAATCGCCTTTCCCCCATATGTATAAATCGTGATGTTTCACAATATTGCAATAATGGGTGTAATGCACTTATCAATTGAGTGAATCACCCCACTAACTTCAGGCAGTCAAAGAAAAGGTCATTGACAATGATAGTGCGACTGTAAACATGTATGTCATAGCAGCGACATTGTCAGTTACCGAAGAGAGTAACAAGTGAGCAGGGTTGTAGCTAAGGTGGGCGGCAGTGGACGGTGCCGCGGAGGAATGTTCTTTAGCACCCAGAACTAACTATAAGTAATCCTGGTACTGCCCAATACAAACTTCCCTTTCAGTTGTAGCAAACATGACAGTGTCAACTGGTCTTAGAGGAAATTGGAAGGAAAATCTACCCTATATCTACCTACTTTTTCCCCATTTTGCTTATATAGAACCCCAATAAAGGGCCAGTAAATCAAGAATATACTCCACTCACTCAACAATTACATTTCACTAGTACACTCAGATTGGACTCTTTACTTGGAGCCCACTACTAAAATTGGTCTAGACACAACCCTGCAAGTGAGTCGCATCACTCAGATGTTAGTCAGTCAATTGTTACCTCGGGTGATCCATCTGTAGTCAGCTGTTAAAGTAGATGTGAAAGAAGATGTAAGTTTTGGGCAAGACTCTTAACAAAAAATATGTTCATGTAGTAAAGGAACCACGAAATGGTTAAGTCAAGTAAATTGACTGGAATTTTTTAGCAGCACTGAAGTACTAAGGTTGTCACATATGTTTGCATAGGACTGGGTGGATAGGCTACTATATAGTACTTCTGCAGTTCAGAACATTTTAATACACATGGAATCTTCCTACATGATCAGTGGATGGAAACTAGGCAGTCTTATGTAGACCAACAAAGTCCTTTTCTAGGCCTTTGACATTGAAGGCAAGCAAGCCTACTGTAAATAGGGATGATTTTTATTTTTATTTTCCAAGTGGAAATCCTACAAAAAAATAGAGATTCCATTCGTGGAATGCACGGAATTATTCCTTATATTGTTCAACTTCAATGTGAAGTTTACGTTATTATGGTGTGTACAAATATTTAAAGCTAGTGATTCGCAATAGATGGTGAGTAAGCATGACCTTCCTACATGTTAATAATCTGTGATAGGTATTGAGCATCAGCCCCATTTTGTATTTAAATAATCAGTAACTGGCAATTACCAATTATGGTGTAATGGGTCAAATGCTAATCATGTAGACTTTCTATACACCCTAACATTAACATGTAACATTACAGCTTCTTGTATACCCAGCTGATAGTCATCGTAACTTTCAACAGAGGGAATTTAAAGCTTACTATCAATTTTGTTCATAAGTCAATTAAATGTTCAGTAAGCATAATGAAGAGCCTGGATCTTTGTAACCTCATACTCGTGTCTTTGTAATTTAGGAGTGTATCCTTGTAATTGATGTAGTAAAGTGATCATTGTGTTTATACAGATGTGATCAAGAGACGTTGTGCCGCGCTAAATTCGTTGTCAAGCAATTGATATTTGTTGTGCATGTGTGGTGATTGCTGTTTGCTATTTACAATGGGTAAAAAAAAAAGTAATTGATTCAGAAATTTGAAGAATATAGCCAAGATTGTAAGATGGAGGTTGAGATAAAAACTATGCAAGCTGTCCTGTAATTGCCTTCACAGTAGTATGTCATTAGAAGAAAGTTCAAGGTAGCTTAGTAGTGGTGTTTGATATACACTTTTTCTCTCTTTCAATTTGTAATTCTTCAAATATCTACTGTAGCTCTTATTATAGTTCCATTGTTTTTCAATAGGAGGTTGCTCTTTTGAGGATGTCTTTTATTATCCACAGGAACAATATTTTGGATGCTTTATAAAGTTTTAGTGTTTTGCAAAATTATATTGCCTTTTGTTGTTTGATCACGTAACCAGTAAAATTCTGTGCAAATTATCCCAAAATCGATGCAAGGGTTTCCAAGACAAAGTTGTTTTTACAGAATATTTAATGAGTGCTAGTATATGTGCTAGTCTGTACTTACTTCATTTAAGCCATAGTAACTGTGTGCCTGTTTTATATTTGGCCAAAGTCAGTTTGAAGGGTGACTTTGATGAGACTTTTATACTGACATTTCTCTGTGTGAATTGCAGCCATCAGTAGAAACACCAAATTATGGACAGTGCAAACTGGCTCAAAATTAGTCAACTTTCAGATTCAATCTTTCAACATTTGTAAGATCGAAAGTCATGCATACATTTTGTTACTGCCTTCTGTTTGAGATCGTGATGGTTTAATTAAAGTCAGGGTTTAGGTTATGACCTATGAGTTTGATGTACATTATGGTGTTTGCTGGAGAAGGTGTTTGCTGGAAAAAGTGTGTGTGGTTTTTGCTAACACACAAGAAAAGCTGTGGTGCTACATATGGTAACTGTTTTCATAAATTTAAGCAGGAAGGATTCCGTGGCAGGGCTCTTGAGTGTTAGTTGGGGTTAGAATGGTAAGCTTGTTGTGACTATGGAAAATTATAAAGTATCAGAACACCTTAAAAGTAGTGTTATAAAAATTTAAAAGCTGAATTGGAAATGGTAAGCCCCATTGAAATGAGATTTCAGAAGTAATGGTGGGAGCTTCTCACTGTATGCAAGCAGGCATGTGGGCAGACTTCATAGAGTGTGTGTGTGTATGTGTGTGTAGTGGGGGCAAGAATTTATCCCTGCATTTTGGGGATGGGGGTCACATTTTTCCCCCATTTTTAAGTTGCAGAGGATTTTAGTTTAATCAATACTTGAATTGTATCGCCATCTTATCCCTGAAAATTGTTGTTGGGTGAGAGGCACTCTGCCCTGCTTGCTCCTCTGGTATGCCACTGGATATAAGCGAATGAACACATCGTACATAGATAAACAAACGATTACCATTCTTCCCACAAACCATTTCAACTTCACAAAATAATTATGATTGTTCAATCTAATACTACTTGAAGATAATTCACACTGTTGTATGTATAGTACCACTTATATTTGGACACTTCATATTCAGCCATGGCGTTCTGCACCATTTTTTCTGTCACTTTCATGTAGAATTCCAACCAAATATTTTCATAATAATTCTCACTTACAGTAAACCTTTCATACACTATTGCGAGAGTGTAGCTTCTGTCAGCTGAGATAGGTGCAATATATCTGCTTTCATAATTTAATTGATAAAAGTGAAGGACTTGAGATGAAATGGATATTAAATTGAAGATGAAGTTATTACTGCAATTCACCTTAAAGGAAAGTGTGTATTTTTCAACATCAGGAATGAAGTGCAGTAGTGATAGTTATACTGTAGAAGCTGTAGGAACTTTTGGTGATAAAGGAGATGTTTACATCTTTAGCACAGAATTAAAAAAGTTAATGACACGCAGTCATCCCTCAGAGTGTGAGGGGAGGGAAAGGGTGTTGGTCAAGTTTTGTTATTATGAGGTTTAGAGGATTTAGGATTACTTACACTGATACTTTTTCTATTTTGTTGGGAAAAATTTTGTGGGGTGAGAAGAACAATCTGTCTTTCCCCCCATCTGGCTGTTCCACTGGATGAATGTGTACGAGCACATCATGCAGTGGATATATTTAGGTTTGCCATTCTGCCCAAGTAAGAAACAGAAGTGATAGGTTCTAAATTAAAGATGATTTTACTATTTTTATTCACCTTAAAGGGACATACACATTTAGTCAACACCAGGAATCAATTAGAATAGTAATTTGTACTTTAAACAAAAACAAGTGCTTGTTGTGATAGAGATGTTCACATCTTCAACAACATTGTCAAAATTAGTGACACAATCACTACATAACCTCTTCACTTTATACTATGTCTGTTTGGATGATCCATTGCAGAGCTTTATGCATAAACCTTGCAACAATCATTTTATCAATACCTTTTATTCAAATTGTGTCCTTTTGAGAGTCAAGTACTGAACAGAAAGGCATTGACTTCTCTGTACAATCTGGGTGTCTAGCTATAAACTTTGTCTATTAACAAATCTTACAATAAGATTGTCAGTCAGCATTTAATATCTTGTGAAGGTCTCATTAGATATTAAATATAGGCTGTTGTTATTATTTGCTTGATATTCAATACATGATATGGTAATGAAGTGCTTGGAAATATTTCAGGGTAGGTCTCATGGGTATCAGAGTATTCATTAATGTGCTTGTACACTCATTACAAAACTGATATATCCACTTGTTTGGAATTTGTGCTGTCTGGGTTTTGGTTTGTATTCACTCAGCGTGCTGTAAATTAACAGATTATCTACTCTGTCTAGCACTAAAAGGTTATTCTTTACTTCTTACAACTGAATGAAGATTGCAAATATTTCTACAAGACTGTGGTTTGAATTGGATTTGAAAGCAGCAGCCTCTGAACATGAGTTTTGAACTTTCTCCCTTGAGACTTGCCAGAACCATCTTTGCGGTAGCTAATGTCTACTCTGATTTCCCCTAAATAGAACAATATTTAACACCTAATGTGGCAGTGTACCATAGTTTACCATCTAATTGTTTCTTTTCTGGAAGCCTTATGTGTGGAAATGCAATGTCTGCCAACATATATCATTTTGCTAATGATACATGATCGAATGTGATAGTTGCTGGTAAGATTGTAAGAATACTTGTAGACATTTGTGCTCTTTGACATTTAAAAGTGTGTGATATATCACCTCAACAGTCTTTCTTGGTTGTCTTCTTTAGGTTGCTTGTATGAAAAGGGAAAATAGTTGTCTTACACAGTAAAGTGTTGACTTTGATAATGGTGATATTTTGAAAGTTTTTCTTGTTTTCTCTTCCAATAGTAGTAAAAAACAACAATTTGAAAAAAAAAGTAAATAATGATTTACAAAAAAAAAAAAAATACTCTAAAACATTTAAAAGCATATTAATGTGGGACTAAAATACAAAGGAAATGGTGGACATGAAGGTTTGTAATCATTGGGGTGATGAAAATATTGTCATGTCTGGGGTGATATGATTAACAGCTAACCCTTTGCTTTGTATAGCTTTGGCACAAAGCCATTTTTTACCCTCCAATTATATGTGTGTGTATGTGTGTGTGTGTGTGTGTATCAGTGCAAAACCACAGAATATATGAGGCTCTTGAAATCTGTAAAGGTCCACATAGATTGACAGACTGCTGTCATGCTCTGGAGATAGCACTGGCTTGTTCAAAGTTGTTTTACATGCACTCACTGAGGCAGGTTTATGACAACAGTATGGTGGCCTATGCAGTATCATCATGAAACTGGTGCTAATGCTTAACTAGTTGCCCTAAAACATTAAACTTGCTGATGAGTAATATGTGAAAGAGATGCTGATAATTTATTTTGGGGACTTAAATTTCATGGAAGACATGACTGCAAGTACTGTCTAAACATTGCTATGCCATACCTTTGGTTATGGGTATTTATGGTCCTTTCAAGCCATTGATGAGAGGTTGAGGGAAGTTAAAATTTCTTTAATACAAATTAGCTGTAAGGAGATAGTGAGGCACAATGTAAAAGAATCAAGGTTGTCACAAAGGCACCATTTTCTACTTTTAAAAGACGAGTCGGGAAAATGCTTTTCATGCAATGCATCAGGGGCTGGGTCAAAGGTCAAGTGAACCACTTACCTTGACGAACTGTTGTCATGATGCAGCTGACCTTGTGACCCCACCGGAAGTACTGAATTACACAACTGGTCTGTTGTCTAGTGTTTTGTTGATGTGTTTTTTCAAATTTCATTTACTGGACATATTGGTGTAAAGTTTGCAACTTTTCAGTAAAAGTTACCTAACATATTGACCATTAGTTTATTGCTCTCCTTTATTGTCATGCATCATTTTTTCATGCAGTATGCAGATACAGGATTAAGCCTACAATCTGCTTTAGGCTAGTCTAAATATTTCTTCCATCTTTTGCCGTTTGGGTGTGGTATGGGCGGGGGGAGTGTTGCAAACTATAAAAATAATTTGATAACGTATTTAAAACCCCAAGCTTTTCACTACTGAAATGTATTCTCAGTCATTTTAATTAATGTAACAATACTTGAAAATTATTTGGAGGGTTTCTGATCTTGTGTTTATCTAGTCTCTTGTAGAATGTACCTATTCTACCAAAATTCATTTTTAGTATTCCTCTGCCACCTCTATCTTTCACATCCTGTGAAGCCTCCCAATGTCAACAGTCTAATTTTTGTAACCTAGAAGTAGAATTTCAGTTTGCTTTTTGCTGGAATAATTGTACAAGCAGTAGTCTATGATAAAACTCAAGACACAAGTAGTGTTTATCAACTGATTTAATATTCCACTCAGATGGGACTTCCTCAAGGTAACTGTCTAAATAATTGGACAAGCTGCCTTCTGACGTGTAGATTTCATAAAGTTTTCATTGTCTCAAATGGCAACTTGAGAATGGTTCATTGTCAGTGTGTTAGGACTCCTCTTCAGTTTTGAAAATGTAAATGTAATTACAGAAATTGTTCTGAGCAGAAGTCTGTGCTAGAAATGACATTGATGTTAACAGTTGCTTTTTCATTGTTTGCATTTTGACTGCCAGAGTGAGCAAGGTGGCAGCGGACTGATTTTGTTCTTTTTAATTCCTGAGTCATGCTTACCCTCATTCTTCACTTCCTTTGAATTTTATGCATGCCTTCCATCCTTTTTGGTTGCCCAAAGGAATGACCTATTAGAAATGCATTTCACCTATGGTATATTTCTAATGCCAAGGTAAAGAAGCATCCATGTTAGGGGAACAAGTGATGTACAATTCTACATGAAGTGACCAATCAGTTGAAGTCAGGAAGTAATGCTACAATATATTGTGTATAAATGTCGCTACATTAGCATAGGAGTAGCATACAAAACACATACAAGCTTTAAACATGTGTCCAACATGGCCACTTAAACTATACAAGACACATGAAATGGGTCTCTAGAGTCAATTACCAATGACAGTAGCATTTAAATGTGATGTGTTTTCAGGGCAATGACGTACATTGCAAGGAAGGTTCTAGATATCAGACTTGAGTAGGCTACCAGACTCTACTTCAGAGTTGCAATCCCTACCCGAGAGTCAAGTAATGACTCCACTTCCCCTGGAATCATTAAATCCTGGGAAATTTTCAATTGCTATAAAAATATGAACATATATCGTAGCCTAGCTCTTAGAATTTGCATGTGTGTTGTTTTGTAGGTTTTCATGAAGTAAATATTGTATCAAAAGTGGTAGGTTTGATAATTTTTTGGCAGAAAATTGCAAGATTCTTCTTCAGTTGGCCTCTTCGACTCTCGGACATTGGCAGTTGGGCATCTCATCCATTGAGAAGCCTTTACTGTAAGCCAAGTGGTGAAATACTGATTGGTATGCTAGTAATTGATAGTTTAGAGCTGCTGAGGTATCTTATTCTTACGTCAGTGATGACATCATCTTTGGAGTAGCAGCTCCATTCAGAGTCACAACTTATAGGGCCTGAGGTATGCGACTCCAAAACTGTCCGAGTCTCCTAAGCCTGCTAGATAAATGACCCTTACATCACAGTGTGATAAAGCTAGTTGGTACCGTGATGACGCCATGGAGGCTGCTATTATTACACTTGAAATCCACCAAAAGTATTTTTATGATTAGCTGTCTCACATTCCTGCATTGCATACATATGTAGGAAGCATTCTTATGTAGGCATCTGTAGCTAGCATTTGCAGGTTCAATGTAGGTCTTCATTAGGCATGTGGTAGTTTTCAAAATTGTACCAAATTCTATCAGCATTCATCCACGTTTTGTTTAGTATTTACTGTATATTTTCCCTTGCAACTTCTCATTGCAGTACATTTCCTCTGCAGGCTACACATATGGCATCATAATTGGAACATTTGCCATATTTCAGCGATGCAGTTTGGCAAATTCAGTACCTGAGTCATGTGTGTACTGTACATCCTTTGGTACCATGTACATTATTGCTTCAGAGTCTCCAGTCAGCACACATGATATAGAATCATTTCAGCCCTATACATTTAGGCATAGACAGATAATAAATATTTAGACTACCTCTTAACAAGGTGTAGTTATTTTACTGCAGTGGTCAGATAACATTATACTGCAGAGCAGACATACTGTACTCTCTTCCTTGTCTTGAAAAGGATCCTCCTTTATTTATAGCTAGAGTATGTTGCTAGCTAGGTATATAGACTGGTATAATCTTGAAGTACTTGGGCCTAATTTTAGTCAATTTTTGTGCTGCTCTTTTGATTAACCTTTGAATAAATTTGCAGTTCCCTTTCCTTTGGAATGTTAACCACAGATGCAAAGAAATTTGGTCAATTTCAGATTTGATGCAGGAGAAATTTTTGGTTGACATCTAAGGCATGGTTTAAATGAAATGACTTCAAACACAATCTATTTTATGTCTTTATTAAGTTGAAGCTCTCCAAACAACTATTTAAAGTTTTTCAGCCACTCAAGTTGCTGTTTCAAATATACTATGTAAATTCATGCTTTGATGACCATTCCAAAGCTTGCCAAGTTACATCTTTAACTGGTCAACCTTTTAATGGATGTTTCCTCTTTGCACCTAATGTTTGTTGCTTTCTGAATAGATTTTGTCTGCTAGGAAATGATTTTCCTAAGGTAATAATTACAGTCCATAGAAGCTTAGTAGCTTTGACAGAGTGAGGTTTTCTGGTAAAAACTATAACTTTTAAAATAAGTTTTGTATCTTCCATAGTTTTGAAGTCAATCAAGCTTACAACCAGTATGAATCATGTGATATCCTCTCAGATATTTTTTGCTATGTTACATTCACATTCAATCCATTTCATTTTCCCTTTTTATTTTTGCACCCTTTCGTCTCACTTAATTACAACCCATCATTTGCACCTTCCGATTGCCCGCTCATTTGACAAGGATGGACCTTGTGCACCTTCCGACTGCCTGTACATCACTCAGGACATTACTTGGTGAAGGGTTGCCTGTGTTAATTGCATGTGTCTGAAATCACTTAACAGAGCCTCCTGTCTAACTTCAGGGGCATAATTTAGACCTCTTTGCATCTGCATCAAGAGACTTCTGTCTCATGATGGGGTTGGCATTATAAGAAATGGTTGGAAGATTTATTGCTCTAGCCGGGAAGTTCATCATTGTGAAGTCTTAATTGACAATTTTCAATGAATTCCTTAACAGATAAGTGCATCTTTTGATAGTAGCTTATCTTATAATTTTGCATTTGCAAATGAAGAGGCCTATGATGGTGAAGAAAAAAACGACAGGTATTGTAAGATAAGGGTAAGAACTGTATATTGTGGCATTGCCTGATGTATGGTGTAATACTTCCCTCACTCACAGGTTTGCCGTATGGAATGGGACAATGAAAGACGGAGTGAAAATTCATTCATCTTTCTTCTCACCTGCTTCAAAAGATTCTACTTGCCAACCATCTTCCCAGAATTCAGCTCTTCAACAAGCCTCTACAAATCCATCCATGGTAAAATGTTTTGATGTCTTTTCATTCAGTTCAGTGATTCACTGTGATATGTTTTAAACTAAGTTTTTATGACTACTAGAGGCCTGCATGAGCATAAAACTTTAGTAGGCAGAAAGAAGGACATTGAATGTATTGAACTGTTAGAAATGAATTCATAAAACAGTTAAAAGAAGTGGAACAATATTTGGAAAATGCTGTATCTTAAGAAAGCACCAGACCCATTTCATGTTTTGAGACATTTTGAGAATAAACTTGGAGAGCTTGTATACGTTTCACAGGCTACAGCTTCATGCCTAAAGTAGTGCATGCATGTGGACGGTATGTTGTGCATGCATCAGTGATAAAACTGCCTCACTTCAAGTGATTTGTCACGTACACTTGTGTTACTCCGGTATCTCAGGGCCTTGCTTATTCCTCCAAAATGATGGTTATTTTGCATTGCAAATAAAAACATGGTAGATGCAAAATGGGTCTATACAGCATTTGTTGTGCAAGGTTAGAAACAAATTTGAGAGTTGGGATAACAAGGGTCACAGATAGTCAATATTATTGTGGACAAGCTACTGTTAAGTTGCTTGAGGAATGTGAAGAGGATTTTCATCACAGTCAGTGCATCAAGTATGTCTCTCTTTGGTGTGCATTTTGACTGTCAAGTCTCATTTTATGAGAGGCCCTGCTGTGTGTGCATGCTATTAACACACCTGTACATGAGCTATGACAATCAACATGGCAGTAATAAATATGCTGACTTCTCGTAAAAACCTGTTTTAGCTGCTTTTGAATTAAGGTAGACAGCAAAAAGACATATTATAAGAATTACTGGAGTTTGAAGATTATAGTGACTGATGTTTGCACCATAGTTTATTAGTTTAAGTTGTTAGAACCCTACAATTGTGTAAAAAAATACTTAAAAGGTAAATTCCTGAATAGTCAAAAGAAAGATGGTGTATCAAAAACAAGGAGAGATCACACTACGTGCACCATATCCAGCTGAAACTTTAAACTTTTTGGTACTTGATGAAAAATGCTTCTAAACCCTGCTCAGTATTAAGTTTCCCTTCTGTTGTACATACCAGTTTGTATGCACACAGCTGGGGCAATGAATTTGCATACTTCCTACTGGGAGAAAACCCAAGTGCCCCTAGTTTCTTGTGGCAAATTGGCAATTATGGTTAGTCGAATTCCCTAGCATGTAGTCAACCTTACTTTGAGGCCTACATTAACGCTGAAGACACATTTCAAGTTAGGTAGCTCACACACATTTTCATATAAATTGTTAGTTTCTTTTCACTCAAGCTTGTATTTTCAATAGCTTGAGCCTTGTAGTAAATTCTACAGTGGCATAATTGTACTACAGTCAGTTGCACTGAGAAGTATGCTAAACATTTTATCATCCCCACTGTATATTTTGCACACTACAGACATCCCAGATTTGCGAATACAGCACTCCCTCAATGAGAAGTCTGACGGGATGATATCAAGTCTTGTGGCGGCTTGTAAAGTAAGCGTTATCCAATGGGTGATAAGCTTCATCACTATTAAGAAGAACAGTAAACCGCCCAAGTAAGTCTCTGCTTCTATTCGTATAAAACATCCTCCATAACAGAATTAGTTGGCATGCATTTATAAATCAGTTAGAGATTCAAAAATAAAATTTGATAATCTCCAAGTTGGTCCAGTTTGTCTTTTTATTGCTCTCCTTCTTCTGTCATCTGTGTTCAACCAGTATCTACATGACAGCATAGGTTCTTAGTGTATAAAGAGAAGGGGAAGGGAGTTAGAGAATGGGGAGTGAGATGGACAATAATGAGTTGTTTGTGGTTCATTGTCTTGTTCAATGCCAAGGAGTAAGCAGGTGAAAGCATACTTTGCTTGACAAATTTAATATGGGGGATGCTTAATGGATCACAGCTGATCATTCAGTTATACAAAGTGGCCAGTTTCAATGGTGAGAAATTCTGTCTTTAGGTAAAACACTCCTAGCTAGCTTGTCAGGTTTGATAGGGTGGGGTTATGCTTTGAGGGGCACTTCTGTGGAACCCCTTATGAAGGGTTGTTCTTGAAACCATAGGTGAAAGATATTTTTGGGCAGCATATTCAGAATGGGTGTCTCCTGGTTTTCTGGGATTTTGATGGAACCAGGAGCTTCTTTAGGTTTACCAGGAGACCGGTTTCTATCAAGCACATAATGCTAAAGAAATGAGGGGATACCAGGAGCTACCTTAGAGAAATAAGTGGCTCCTGGTAATATTTTGATGGGTTCTCATGAGAGCCATTTGGCATGCAACAGGAGCCAACTACCTTCCTGTTAATTCCAAATTTGGTATTTGTTCAAGTTACTAAGATGGCTGTTACTGAATCCACTTGACCACATACTTAAGTGACTTGTGGTAACTCTGCATGTTACATCAGCAAGAAACCAAGGTTAATAGTATCTCTCTCCCTCAGACTAAAACATGAAACCAAGGTTGAAAAAGAGGAGGATGAGGAGCAAGAAGAAAGTGAGAGGAGAGACTCGAGGGATGATTCTCTTGAAAGAAACCTTGATGAATCCTTCAAGGATGATGGCAGCCCCAATACAACACTTACCAACATGGACCAGTCATTAGAAATGGACTTCCAGGGTGTACCTGAAAAGGAATTGATTGATATAGCTAGAGATATGGTTCAGAAGGTTTTCTACTCTAATAGACTCAATGTCGACTTTGTTGTTGAAGTTCTTCGTCAGGTAACAAGATCCTATTGATCATTTTTACTTCTCTTAAATATGTTTGTTGGTTTTAGGCTTTTGATATTTTGCTTCAGTGTCTTTTAATGTTTTTAGAAGAAATATTAATGTTTACCTTAAGAAAATGTCATTTTGAATTTTGGTAATGAATAATCTAATGCTGAAAAGCTTTCTTTGTAAAGGTATTTTGATAATTGTCATTTGGGATTATGGTATTGACTGTAATACTGGGAAAACTTTGAAAGGTATTTTTTTTAACTACAGAACATTAAGGGTATGTCAAAATTATATTGTTTGAAAATACCACTCCATACTGGCACCTTTTCCTTGTAACTTTAGTTCACTGTTCATCATCACTAAAGCAGGGAACATCTTCAGTGTTAAATTTGTGATGTATTTCTTTGGAAGTTGCATGGTTATTCTGAAAAGTTGCTGTGATAGGAAAACTTGTTAACAGGTGGTGTATTTACTAGATACTGTATATATTCAAACATTTGAATGACTTGTTCTAGAAGATGCTGGAAGCTCACTTAATCTGTTTTTTTTTTTTTTTTTAAGTGAAACATCAAGTTATGCCATAAAAAAGACTTAAAAAAGAATTCTTATAGCATGTGGTCATTTCAATTTTTCTCAAGTCAGGAGGCAGCTTTTTTTTCGTCTTGTCTCTCTACATGTAATGTATGTTGCGATCATGTTCGTGTTTACGTACTTGACTATGAAAACTTGTGCAAGCGTAATTGATGAGGTGATAGGTCAAAGTCAAATTTGCTAAAAAAATTTTTATTGCCATTGTTTTCCCATCAGTATGTTAGAAAAAGTAATAAAACCATATGATATGTTAGGACTGGTAAGTTAAATTTAAAATAGTGCATTTTGGTTGTTAGGGGTGGTGCAAAAAGTCAGAATGTACCTCAAAGGTCAAATTTGCCTGAATTTTGTGAAAAATGTTGTGGACTCCCCCTAAACCATAAATCCTATCAAGTGCAGACTTGGTTGGTAGGTACCTGACCATAAAAACTTGGACATGCATAATTGATGACATCATAGGTCAAAGATCAAATTTGCTAAAAATGGATTTTCACCTTTATTTGCTTATCAGTATGTTAGAAAGAGTAATAAAACCACATGCTATGTTACTATTGGTGGGATAAGTTTTAAAATAGTTCTTTTTGGCTGTTAAGGGTGGTGCAAATGTCAAACTGTAGCTCAAAGTTCGAATTTACTTAAATTTTGTGAAAAATATTGCGGACGCCTACAAAACCATATGTCCTTTCAAGTTCAGACTTGGTAGTTACCTGATCGTAAAACTTGTGCATTTGCATTGATGATGTCAAAGATCAAAGATCAGCTTTGTTACATATTGGCTTTTTGCCATTGCTTGCCTATCAGTATGTTAGAAAACATCACTAAACTGCATGATATGTTCAGACTGATGAAACAAAAGTTTAAACTGTCCCTTTAGTTTGCTAAGGTATGAGAGCACAAGATCAATGGTCGAAATGTAGGTAAAAGGTCAACTTTGTCAAAATTTTGGAAAAAATCTATCATCAACTCCTCAACCAAATTTGATCAGTTTCAAAGTTGGTGGAGAAGTACCTGACCATGAAAACTGTTGCATGGGTAAACTTTGGCTTTGTAGGTAAAAAAAAAATCAAGAGGTCAAAGTATTTGCATGTTTTTCTGTGTTATCAAACACTGAATCTGGTCTGAAAATTTGACGCGGATTTTTAGGTTGGACGGGGACATCCGATAATAATATTTCTTGATGTGGGCAAATGTACACATACATTTATAGGCATGGTTTTGTTTATGTAATCTTTTGTCTTTTTCAGGGATTTCTACTTCCAATGAGTGAAGCCTCTGCTGTAAGAAAGTCTTTAAGGGTTTACAAGGACTGGATACAGGTATCTTCATCTCCCCTCCTTACCTTGTACATGTACATTTGCCATCATGGCATACTGCTGTAAAAAACCTGCAAAAGATGACAGAATAGTGGAAGGTGCCCTCAGAAGAGTGCCCCTTCAATTCATTTTTGTCCACATAGTTTAAGCAATGCAATTTGTGACCTGTTTTTTCCCCTTTGACCTTTTTAAAGGTTTAAGAGTGTTTTATGAAAATTACAAGATCAAGAATTACTTGAGACAGGTTTGTATGAATACCCTTCCTGGATAGAAAGTAACAGGAGATATTACTTATTAAAAGCCAACAAATCCTGCAACAGAAGGAAACAGTTCTCCCTACTGAGTTTACCTCTAGCCCCTCCTCCAAATTAAAAGAAAAACACCTGTCTTGTGCACCTCTTCCACAAGCAGCAATAGTCTGTACTGATTTTAAATTGTCCAAGGCTATATTCACACAGTGTCACAGCAGTACATGTGTGGGCTGTGCTACACTATTTGCTGATATGCAGCATTCTGCGCAAGTCATCATTGACCAATCAAAGGGATGCTATTATTTTTAACTTATACCAATCAAAGTGTAGTCTCCAGTTGTATTTAGAAATAAAATCATATTTCTAAATATGTATGGGGTGATGCAACAACTTCCTGAAAGTCATAGTACTGTGACTCCACGGCTGTTGCATGCAATTGAGTTTGGGCTCCCAGGCTATGTAACATGCAGGTGAAGGTAAGATAGAGACCTACCAGACTACTGGTCTACTTGCTGAAAAGTCTATCAGTGGAAATTACAGGACAGAGCTTAACCAGAACACAATTACTCCTGGAAATCAGAAGCAAGTCAAATGGCAAGGTTTGAAGTATGGAAAAATAACTGATGTAGGCATATGACTGTTTCAATGTCAGGAACAGAAATGCTGTTTAAGAATCAATTATTGTTCATAATTTCAATTCTTGTAGGCATACAATGACAGTTGTGAAATTTTACTTACTTTTACTTACTTTACTTACTTGATGATTTGCATAGATGTGACTACAATGACTTTTTGTGCTTTATCTCTTCACTAGCCCAAATTTAGTAAAAATGCCTATTCCCTCATCTCAGACAGTTAAACATTCTCCCAACACAGTTTTCTACTAGCCCCTTTTCCAGTTTAGTAAATATCAGGCCCTGGCACCTTCCAGACAAAGGCCTTTGTTTTAGATTATTGCACAAGGTTATGCTGCTGAGTGCACCTGTCTGCTGTGCATTGCTGGCTGTACATTTCACTGATCTGAACAAGTCATCACTGACCAATCAGATTAGCTTATATTTGAAGGGCATAGTTTGAGTTAATGTCAATTAAAGTGAAGCCACTGATTGCAAAAACAGAGAGTTTTGGGTACCTAAATATATTTGGGGTAGTGCAAGATCAGTAAATGCAGTCCCAGTATCCCAAATCTCCCAGGAGTCATTGCTTGTTTATTATGATGCTGTAAGTTTTGGTATGAAATTAGATGATGTAATACTATAAACAGGTAAACTTCAAAATCCTTTGCAATAGCAGTAATTTAAAAAACTTTTCAACAGATTTGAGTGAAATTAGGAGCTGATGTCTTCCATTGGAGTGAAAGAATTTAAGCTTCAGACCACTGTCTTCTTTTTAAAAATTCCTCATTATCAAAAAAGAGATGGAAATATTTACAAACAAGTTTGTCTTGTCATTGAGAAAAAAGGATGAAAAAGAAGCTAACTCCATGGTAACACCTTGAGTAGTGTGGTTTTTGTACATACTCATTATTTTCCTTCATTTGTGATGTTTTCAGTGTCAAAGTTATGAAGTGAAGCCCAGGTTTATGTCTGAGCCCTCAGTTCAAGAGCCTTCTGATACGGGTGACCCTCCAACATATAGTGAGAGCCAGTTAAGTGGCAAGGAAACTGCCAAGTCAGATGCAGCGCAGATACAAGATATTAAAGATTCCCAGACATTGGAAGAGGCTAACGAACTAGTAGGTGTGACGGATGTTGATAGCCCACCACTGCCCCAGCCAGACAAAACATTTGATCAGTTGGATGACCAAGTAAGTTATGAAGTAGCAGTAATGAATTAACGAAAAAAAAAAAAAAACAGAAAGTCTTATGTTGTAAGTTCTGTAAAATATACTAGCCTAGGTAGTATGCTGGTCACATTCTGTGTCCATATTTTTGATTGTCTTCATAAATTTCATGTAATTGACACTGGGATAAAAGAAGAAACTGGTCAAGGATCTGTCCCTTAATCTCTGAGATTCTTTGTGAAGTCAGGAATGTGTGAATTCGGCAGGGAGCAGTTGTTCTTATGAGCAGTTTCTGCTCTGTCATGGAGGGTGTTATCAGTGAGCTGCTCATGCTATCTGCATGGTATTATTATTGACAATAATGTGTTCTCCTTGGAACTGTTAGAGATTATGTAAGCTGACCTGAGAAAAGGTACACCTTACCCAGAGGGAGGTTGAACTCTACAGTTTTTTACACTTTCATGTTTAATGTAAATTAGAAAGTCTTTTAATGCTTGTCATAATATACTCTGTATTTTCTTGAAGGCCTTGTCGAAGATTAGCCACAGCTAAAGGAGTCATCTTCTTAAAATCAAGTTTTAGTAATAATAACAACAAAAACAACTGTAACGATAAAAACAACAGTATAACGAGGAGTAACCAGTTACTGTGTTAGGTGACAGCCTTCCCTCATGAAAATGTTTTCTTTTGTTCATTTTATCAATCCACAGTTTGTAGTCATTGGTACCATGCTATGATATTCTCCCACTGCTTGTAGTCTGGCTATATGTGTGATACAAGTGTCACTTTACATTCCAATTTTGAGTCAACATTCATTAAAAACATAGTATTTGCAGTAAGGTAGATTCACAGGGAAAATTTTTCTTTTCATGAAAGGGATGTTTCCAAAAGTTGCCAAAAGTTTTAAGTTTTAATGATTTACCATTGTAGCTGATTTCAACTTTTTTTTTTTAGATTGAAGACAGTTCAGTTCACAAGCTTGATTCAGACACCACCTTGAAAAAGACAATAACCACATCATTCAGTGATGAAATAAATCAGTCCTTGCAACAAGAGCTTGGTAATTATTCTAATGTTACATACCAGATGATCACTTCTAGAAGGACATTATATAATGCTCTGTTAAATAGATCGTGCAATGTGATATGAGTGTTATTTGTCGTATAAGTGAACGTGTCAGGTGGCTTTTGTTGGTGCTTTGGGCATGTATGTGTGGGGTGATGCATATCAATAGGGTGATTGATATTTGCATTTGTATCTGTGTTTGGTATTTTACTTCATAATACTGTATCTTACCAGTGTTGGGCCCTTCGATTTTCATTCTATACACAATGATATAACTGCCCCAGATCTTAATCCATGTTGGCTTTAATGAAGGACTGTGTCATACCTTTAAAGAGAATAGATGAGCTTAGTATAAAAGGCTTAGCATAAAATTGTTTAGATTTATAATTTGATGTAACTTCAGCAATATTGGGTTGCATTCATCATTTGGGTGTTTTTTTTAACTTGTTTTTTCTGCTCCTTTTGCAGATAAATGTGATGTAGAGGCTGGTCTACAGGCTACAATGAAGGTCTTTATCACACATTCTGCTCATGTCTTCCTGTCTGAGCCTTTAGGCAATGAGGAAAGACATATAAGGGAACAAGTTAACATATGTGAGATGGTACTGAATTTGTACAAGAATGTTGTCATGACAGTGACCATGGACAAAGACAATTGGTGAGTGGATCCCTCTCCACACCCATCCTTCCACCCATCCAATACAATTCAATTACATTTCTGTGGCTGACAAAATAGTTGTAACAAGGAATTAATTTGTAAACATAGGATGGACCAGAAAGTAGGAACTGTTTTATTTAACTAGTGAGGGTAAAAGTGAAGAAACAAAATCCCAAAGAGAAAAAGTACAGTAATTTGTGTGAGCAGTATCATGAAACATTTTTAGCTTTAACTGATACTTAGAAGGGAAGATAGTAACTTGACCAGACAATTTCCCCCATATTCCCACCCAGAAAATTCATCCCTGGATGGCTCCCCCCAGGACAGTTTGCATCCAAACAATTCCCAAACTGAGCCAGTTTACCTCCGGAAAATACCCAACTATGAAACAACCCTCAGTCACCTTCACCCACTAGAAAATTTCGAATTGCCTGGGTTAGGAATTGTTTGAGTGCGAACTATCCCTGGCGGAAGTGGGGGGGGGGGGTGAGGGGAGTTATCTAGGAAAGAATTGGGCTCGGTGGAAATTGCTTGGGGGGGGGGAATATTGTCTGAAAACTGATTGTAGACCCTTTTCAGAAGAACTAATTGATGCCATCAACTGTACAAGAGTGGAGAGCTATTAGTCTAATAAGCTACAATGAAAATGAAGTAGTTTGGTTTTTACAGTTCTATGGTGTGTTATAGAAAGGAGATTAGTATGTTGAGTATGCACCAGGGTTTTGGTTAGTGGATAAGTTTGTCATCCGCCACCTTCCTTCAATATTTTTCATGTATAGCCAAGCTGAAGGCATGTGTACTTAAAAATCAATGTTTCATTTAAAAGATAAATCTTTCAAAAGATTTTTAATGTTTTCTTCAGTGCAGGTGGTGGTTTTCTTGCTTTTTTACCTTCTCTTTTTGTGTGAAAAAGATGTCTGGAGGCAAAGTCAAATAGAATTTGATTAATTTGACTTATTTTGACTTGGCTGAGATTGACTGTATTAAGAGGTGATATGAAGGAAAGTTTTTTGTTTTGTTTTGTTTTGTTTTGCAGGGAACAACTTTTAAAGGTTCTTTTAAAGATTACTCAGGGTGTATTGGGTGGAACTCCATCCCCAACACGTTTGTCATTAGGGAAGCAGTTGGCTGCATCTCTCTTCAAGGTATTTTAGGTTCTTCCCTTAATACATGCTGTTTTGTACATGCTTTTATGTTTGTCAAGTTATATACAAATGCTTCAACTTGTCTTCAAGTATAAAGATCCCTGGAAAAAAAGAAATGTACTTTATGAATAAGTGCAGAAATTTTCAATGTATATTAAATGGTTACTAGAAATTGACTTTTTGAATTAAGGAAGAGAATTATTACATTCCAGTTACATAGCATAGCAGATCCTGGTCAATAATGGAGTGATAAAATTGAATGAAGACCCTGCAGTCTGTCTCCTTAGGTAAAATTCTCGAAAGATTTTCAAGAATATACACATTTAAAGTACGTTCAAGTGAAAACTTAAATTCCTTGTTTTTCCTACTACTTCCCCATCAAGTTTATGTTTCTTTATATAGAGGTGCAAGGTAAATTGTTGTTTCCAAAGTGTCAAGTTTTATGCATTGTAATAGAGCTACTAATTCAGAAAGAAATCCACCTGTGGCATATGGTAAATATTTAACAGATCTGAATGAATTGTTAAGGTATGTTATTGTGATGGCTCCTATTCTTTCACAAAGGGCAAATAGTTTTTTAAGTCGAGTTTCATTCACAATTGGTTGTAGGAACTCAAATGATCATATCATCTTTTAATGGTATCATCCTTTTCCTTAAGACTCTGTTACTTGTGTGTTTTATTTTATCACAGACTCTCATCATAACGTGGATCAAAGCAAACCTTCAAATACAAGTATCAGTGGAACTGTGGGATGATTTCTTACATGTTCTTTCATCTTTGACTCATTGGGAGGAGCTGATTAAAGAATGGGCGGTAAGCATCTTTCACTGGAAAATTTTGTGTCACATTTGTTAATGGCTGTTGGTGAGGTTGGTGATTTGATACGTCGCTTTTAGGAGCATCTTTGTAGTGGATTTGATTTATTGGTAGACTGACACTCAACAGTCAAATGTGACCTTTTCTTTCTTAATCAAGATTTTTGTGCATTCTCAAGGGATTTGAGGAAATTTTGGGTAGTCAGGGGGCCAGGGGGACTTTAATTTTTCTTGCCAGGGGTTGCATATGATTAAGACCTAATGGTAAGAAGTGTCTGGTCACGAATTTATTATAATAAATGGTTTTAATCATTAATTATCCTATCATTGACATTTCAGTTGTGTATCAGATGTGCAGAACCTCTTAGTTTGACCATTTAGTATGATGGTGTGACTGAAACTTGACAGGTGTGAAAACAAATCATGAATTTTGTGAACCAACTCAATAAGCCCCTTTAAGAAAGGATCCCTTTTTGGAAAAGATGATACATATGGCAATGTCCTCTTTTGCACAAAAGATGGTTATGTGGATGATGTTAGTTTGTGGAGGTTAGACAGTTTGTTTATAAATGTACCAGTCATCCTTAATAATTTTGCAGAATGATATTCTAAAATGTGAGAAACAAAAGTAGATTTTTTCTGTAAAACGATAAGTGTTATCTCTTGCGGCAATGTTTGTTGTATCTAACTTTCAGAAAACAATGGATACCTTAACAAAAGTTCTGGCAAGGAGGGTTTATGGTCTGGATTTGAATAACCTACCTCTTGACAAACTGGAAGAACAGAGGAGAAAGAAAATACGAGGCCAAAAGACAGACAAACTTAACCACCAACCTCCAAAGTCTTCACATGCAAGGACGTTTTCACAGGGATGGAGTCGAACAGACTCAGTATCTCCACAGGGTAAGTGAAAATGGTCAAAGGTCATAGCTGAGCCCCTTGGGGACAAGTTTCAAATAGAATCATCAAGAGTGGTACAGATTATTGCATTATGGTGGGACATGACGTGTTCTATTGTATTAAAACTCGTGAGAGATGTTACCCAGTAAACATCTGGGTGGAGGGAGGCAACTAAGAGTTAAAAGCATTTTCCAGGACATGTTGAAACAAAGTTAGCCAAAAATGTAGTAAATCTGACATTTTAACCATGTTTGAATTAATTTGTGGAATGATTGCTTGCAAAACATTGCTTTGAAAACCAAAATGACATAAATTTTTTTTGTAGGTGACCTATTGTTACTACTCAAGCCACACATTAAAAGCAGGCTTGGATTAGGCACAAGTCATATCCATATTTATGGTCTTGTAGATTTCAGCAGAACCATGTGCCATGTTTCCATGACCAGCAGTCTTATAAAATCATCAAAAGTGTAAACTATACTTAATATTTGACATGATAGCAATGCACTGTCAAGATTCCAGGAATACCCTGGTATTAAATGTGACAACGTG
This sequence comes from Holothuria leucospilota, assembly GCA_029531755.1. Lineage (NCBI taxonomy): Eukaryota > Metazoa > Echinodermata > Holothuroidea > Aspidochirotida > Holothuriidae > Holothuria > Holothuria leucospilota. The sequence goes on along the minus strand of CM055963.1, from coordinate 54,140,587 downwards.
TCTGTACAGGAATGTGAAATGAGCTTCTTATCTTATGCCAGTGTTTTGTGCAAATATCAAGGAAAATGGTCACTCACTAGCTAAAACACTAGCCTCATTTTGGCTTTAATCAGTTGATATGAAGTGCATTTTTGACAAAAATAGGAGTTGCCTGGTCATTATTTTTAAACAAAACGTGTGCTAAATCTTTGGTACATTGAGGAAAAGATTGTTTGGCACCTGCTTAATGTAAGGCTCAATACCACTGCATGGTACATAAATATTTTAGCCACTATCTGCTGGTATATATCTCCTTCAAAGGTCGGTGTATATCTAAGGTGTATCGGTGTATATCTATATAACTGTGACTGTATACTGTGTGGTGGTGGTATGCTCCGTTACATTGCATCTCTGTATCAGATTCATCACACATTATCATAAACCAGCAATACAGATTCCCCAGATGTCTGAATCGATCTCAGTCTCACAATGTCTGGCTTTCATTACATTCTGCCATTACCTGAGAGCTTTCATGATTTGCTTGATCTGTTCCTTTTGTACATGTTTGGATTAGAGATACCAAGAGATGTTAGATTGTAATTAAACACACGAAGCAGAACATTATATGATTTTATGAGCTCCGGTCTTCCGTAGGAAACAGTTGCAAAATAATGGTGAAAAAGTCATCCTGCTTTGAGAAAAGGGAGAGTTTGTTTCCTTTGTCAGAGGGTTTTTGAAAATCTTGATCCTGTTACCTGTTATTCACATCATTGCAAGCCATTTAATAAAACATCAGGAAGGGGAAGAGGGAGGAGAGGGGAGGGGTTTGCTAAATATCATTTTTCTGTTCCTCATTTAGTGTTCATATGCAGCCTTGCAAACATTTTAAGTGCTTCTCTTTGATTGGGCCATTTTTCAAGGCCCAGAAAATGCTTAAATTTTACTATTTCGAACAATGCTTTATGCAAAAGTGCTTGAATTTCATTTGTTGAATACTTTCATTTTTAAAATACTTATTAAGAAATGCATTATAGTGTTCTTTCTGTTGTCATCAACTGCATATTTCAAAACCCAAGACACAACAGTTATATTTGAAATGCTGTTCAAATGGATGTGCTTGAGACAATATAGTTTGGTTTTTACAGAAGTGTGTGATTTACCTCAGAAATGTGCTAGAGCCATGCCAGTAGTAGAAATTATTTGATAATTTCATCAAGTTGCATGCCTCCTACCTAATTAATGACAAATCGGTTCTTCAGTTCCTTGGTAAGCTAAAATGTTTATTCTGAACCTCTTACATCTTTGAGGCTGAAAAAACATCTACACCTAATCATGTCCTACTGTCAGCTCACTATGGTCAAACACTACATTTTCCCACCCCCCATGTGCATATCATATCAATTCCATTGTTTGTTCAGAGGAGTATAAAAGGTTGAGGTATGATGTCTCCAAACTGGAATCTCACCCAGAAGTAATTAAAGAAAATGATATGGCTGCCACCTTGAAGCCCAAAGATTTGGCAAAACTAGTGCAGGATGGTAAGTTTGCTATAACTGTGCTTCCATTGTTCCTTTTTACACAATCTGTTGGAAAAAACCTTAATGGCTGCATCCTTTGTTTGTGTATGTCTGTATCCTGTGTCAAACTTTTGTAGTGAACACTTTTCAAGTTCTCCATATCTCTTTAGTTTAATGACCATTGCCAATCAAAGTAGATCAAAGAGGCAACATGGATACCTTCATTTGTCACTGAGGTGAAAAGTTATACATACATACCAAGGTCAAAGGTCATTTGAAGCCAAGTTGCAGAATAGCCTGAAAAAGCAAAATTAGTCTCACTTGAAAAGTTATGGTTAAGTCGCAACCAAATGTAAGTCATTAATGCAACATGGGTACCTTCATGGGTAAATAAGGTCAAAGGTCACATACCTAGGTCAAAGGTCATTTTACATAAGTTGTAAAATAGCCTGAAAATAAAAGATGACCTGTTGAGGCCAGTGGCCCTGTTTTTGGTTGAGTAATGGCAAATTGTGAAGTGCCATGGCAAACATTGATGAAGAAGAAATATTTGAGTGCTTGAGATATTGTGAGAGAGAGAGAGATCTGTGAGACTGCCTTGCATACATTTCATCGTATGCCTCAAGGAAAGGTTGTGTTTGATAAGGCTTTATTCTTTCCAAAAGCAGGAGTCAGTTAGGAAATTGTTTCACTTGGCTTTGCAAAGGACTGGACTCATATGAAACATTTTGAATGCACTGCCAAGGGGGAGTATGATAGTAAGTTTCAGTTTTGGTCATTTCAGACAGAGAAAATCCAACATTTTCTAACCTCTCACTATTGAGGGTGGGGTCAGGGGTTGGGGGATTTGTCTTGATGGTAAGAGTGTACAGTTTGCATTGGAGAGATGTCCAGATCAAACCCTGGTCACATATCCAGTCTGGAGATTTTTGAGTGACTCAGTTGCTTGTTTACGAAAGCTGTTTGCATTTGTGCTGAGCAGTTATACTAGTGTTTTAAAAAATGGATTTTCTGGTTGTCTAACTCAGGAAGATGTCCAATTAAGGAAGTCTTTGCTTAATGTATCTGTGGAGCAGTCGTGCACTCCTCCCACCCTTTAGGGAAGTTGATGTAGACTGGGAATACACTCCCATTCATCAGATGGGGATGTTAGATGGTGGTCTGACATGTAGGATTGGGAATGATTAGCGTGCCCACACCTGGTCAACCTCTGAGCACTAGCCGAAGAGAGGAAGCAAATCTTGCCATTGTTCATGTATGATCAGCTTATTCTTTGATGGGCCTAAGTGGCTTCCTGACCCTGAAGTCACTAAACAATGTGCAATACCTTATACATATGTGGATCTTCCAACATTGCTTCATTCTCCCAGGGGGTCTGTCTATGAAAAATGTTCAAGAAATTTACTTGAAATTATGATTCTAGGCTGGCCCTTACATCTAGGAAGTTGTCAAAGAAGCTATTTATGGATGCTTTAATTACATGTAGGTTCTTTCAGTTCAATAGTTCATTAAAGCTTTCAAAGCATGAAGAAGATAATTTTCTGTTTTTTGTTTAGCACATACATCAGCTTTCCTTTTAGAATCATTGTAATGTTTTATTTTTCACCCACTCCACACCTTGCTTTTCAAAACATGTCACAACCTTTGTTTCCATACACTTTGTTATATATAGCTTACCTGGTGGTGATTGGTTGGTTACCAAACAGTCTGGGTTGTAGCCAGGTGTTTGCTCATATCCTATGTCACATGTGGTTTTACAGTCATGGAATAGGTCTATTTTGAGTAGTGCTTGTCATATTATGCATCTTATAGTTTTTATTTCAGAAGGTAAGGTATTTGCCAACATGGCAGCATACTTTTAAGGTATGTAAGGTCAAAATGACATTTCTACAGTTATCATAAAATAGATAAATTACTATAGAATGACTTTCGCTTCAAAACAGGAGACAGTAGGGTGGGCAGTATTTTACAGTAGGGTGGGCAGTATTTTTATTTTCAGCTTTGAACAGTTTTTCCAGATGTCAATTGATAAATTAAGTTAAAGTTTCCTTGTTTGAGCAATTACAAAAAATAAGAAAGGTATAAAGGTTTTACTTTTTCTTGTGGGTGATACTTTTGTCTCATGTCTTAGGTGGTTGCTTGGTGGAGGGGGAGGAGGGGGTGAGTGAGTGGACTTTTCATAGGTCTGCTTAAGATTGTCTAATACACCTAAAATTTTTGTTGAAAAAGGAATGAAAACAAAGTAAAAGTTTTCCCCATCTGTAAGAAATTTTACCCCCTAGGTTCTGAAACTGACCTGTACCCAACATTAACAAGGCAACGTTCCATGACGGTAGATCCAGGGTATGGTGAAATGAGTCTGCAAAGATCCTCACAGTTGGTTGGTGATCAGATAGGTAAGGTCAAAGGTCAGTATGTTTTTCCTTTCCTACATTCTTACATCATTCTGGTTACAACTGGATGTAATGTTTTTCCTTATTTCCTCCATGCATTTACCAGTTGGACAAAGGTATTGTCTAATAGCTTATATCAGCCCAAGGATGTATAGCATAAGAGTGAGTAATGTCTAAACTCATCTGCACAATGTTTTGAGTTTTTTTTTTCATGCAGATACATTAGTTAAACTTTTGGCTAGCAATCAACAGCAAAGGGTTTCTTTCATTTGCAGAAAGTGATGAGGAGTTATAATGAAGTTTATAAAAGAAAAAATATTTTGTAACAGAATTTAACATGGATTTGCCATCAGTTTTCTGTTGGTATCGTATTTACATTAATAAAAATATATCTGACTTTTGTCAACATTTGCAGCTTCTGATAACCTCCATTCCTCTTTCCCCACCTTGATGAGTCAAAGATCATCTATTGAGGACCCTGGTGGAGGGATTGGTCCTGCAGACAACTCTGCTGTCAATTTTCAGTTTACAAGGAGTAGCAGTGCAGGTGATTTGCTGGAAGCTGTGTCCTTTGTTAAGGATGGTAAGTGTTTTGTTTTCTTTTTCAGATGATCAGAATGGCCTTTTGAAGGTGGTATTTTGAGATGATGAGTGGTCAACCTGCACCTGTTGACAAATTGTAGTTTTTGGTGAATTTTGCTGGAAAGATTCTCATTTAGTTCTCTTATTTCTTCACTTGCTTAATTGATGAGAGGTAAGGACAGAGAGGAAGATTGCTACAACTCTCCACTACCTCCCATGAGTGCAACCGGTACCGTTTAGGCTTCACAGAATGCCTTTACTAGAAGGCTTGGTCTTATTCATCATGATTGTTGTCTCTCTGTTTATTTGTTATGTGGGTCTAAATGTTTTTCTTTCTTTCAGAATGTGGGTTGTTTATTTTATAAGGTGTCTTTGGTCTTGGAGTTGTTACTTTTAAAGAGTGAGAGGTGAAGGATATACTGACTGGCATATGTCAGTGAAGTACTTGAGAAAGTGTGATCAGGCTCATTAGATACAAAAACTTCAGAGATGCAAAGCATGCCCTGTTTTAAACTGTATTGTGTATTGCTCAAACTTTGTTTATTGGAAATGACTTTCAATTGATTGATGATGCTTAAGATTTTGTTATATCTCAGTGTAAAACACGAGTCACTTTTCATGCTGATGTACTTACAAAAAAAAAATGATGCAACAGGCTTTGAGGTGTATCTAGACAAGAATTTGGGAATGGTCTGTTGTGTCTGCAGAAATGTTTCAAAGTCGACAAATCTCTGCTGTAGCTCGACAGTGTGATATATGAGATTGCATGTGAGATAAAATGAAAGCATGCATTTTATAATTGCAAATTGTGTGAAAGCTTTATTTTCAGGATCTTACAGTTGCGGAAGATTAAGTGCATGAGTTGTGTTATAAAAGTATTTTAAATGCAGTTAAAAGTTGCTTCATATAACAGAGAAGAGGCAGGCTGTGCAGTCTTCCAGGAAATAATTTTTAGGATTTCAATCTCTATGAAAAGCAAACATTACTTGAGTGTTAACTATGCACTTACATCAGGAACTGTGAAACCCAAGTAACCTTTGTAATGTCAACATTCTTTATATAGCATATCTATTGACCCCAGCTAACATGCTTTTCATCATAATGGAAGCAAGCTTAAAAAATAATGTCAATTAAATCTACTAATAATTGCTTAATATTTTGTTTTCGTTGGAAGAAATGTTGACTGCAATAACAGGTTCATCTGCAATACTGGAAGGCAAATTTCATTCATAATACTATCATACTGAGTTTGCTAGACAGACTGCCTTCTACACTTCATCTGGGTATTTTGATTGTATTTTTGGGTTTGCAGATTTGTTAAACCACCTGCCTAAATATTAACAAACTGCTGTAAGGGTTAAATATGCTGCACCTTTTAATTTGTATCATTCAGAGCCAAAATGTGAAACTGCTCAAAAATCTCTGCCAAAATCCACAACTTTTCCTCCTGCTAACCAAGACTCATCATCTCAAACAGGTAAGCTGGTCAACCAATCTGTATGTTTGCTTGACTTCAATCAATGCTTGCTATGTCCATATAAAGCACCACACTAATCATGTAATCAGCACACAACATTAAATTACCATTTAGCTTTCAGTTCTGTGCTCTGACTTCTTTTCATTTGTAGTACCAGTCACAGCTCTGTTAACCTCAGAATAAGGAGAAGGTTGGGGAAGGGAAGGTTTGGGGCAAGGGGGTGGTGTAAGGCATGTGAGACACCCAGCAGGATGTTTTCAGTTTAATGAAGTGAATTGACTTCATTCCTGAAGAATGGCAAGGTGGATCAGGATGGGTAAAAGATGTGACACCTCAAATTTGAGTTCAACTTTTAAAGTACATATGTCACAGTATGGATGTTAGATGTTAGTTGAGGTTTTACGGCTCAGTATCCAACCAACTGGTTTAAGTTGGGTAGACCACAGCCTTTTTACCAGTTGTGACTCACTGGCTTGTTTTCCCTACTCCATTGCACAGTATGGAATAGTACTGTGTAGTAGTGTTTGATACTAGGTTGTATTTAAGAAACAGTATGTTGTAGGTTAAAGCTGAGTGACAGTAATAATATTCATTAGAGACAGGAGATTTGATAGTTGTAGTCATGGTTACCTTGTTTCTTTTTATAATTTCATATATGTGACATTTAGTTCTTATGGTAACATAAGAACATAAGTAATAACTTGTCATGTAATATTTAGGAAAAACTGATCAGGGCCCTGTTTGGTAAAGAGTTATGCTCAATCTAATATTTCCCAGGAGTGAAATCACCTTAATCATTTGAAGGATAAATGTGAAAACAGGATGATCTTATGTTTGGTAACCCTCATTGCTTTGTAGTCCCATAACACCTCCACTCCATTATTTATGCTTTACTTCTTCTCTGACCTAATAACCTCATTCACATACTCATCTGCTGCACCCATATTCTAACCCACAGAGTCCAGTCAGGAACCTTCTCACACTCTGTCAAAGTCAAGCACCTTTCCTGCTAATCACCGTCAGAGTGAAATACCTCTCACAGGTAACACCTTCCTTGCCTCCAGTCCTTCCACCTTGGATCACAGATTTTCCTTGTCCAGCTTTAATATGTTCCTTTGCTCATGGCTATTCTTTAGCTCAGCTTCCATCCTTGTTATCCTTTGCTTGTGTATATCCTCATTGCTATCATCTCTGCAATGCCTTGTTTTATGCCCTTCATCTTGTGTTGCCATTTTATATTAACAGAAAAATTTTTGCATGCCTTCTGTGTAGGTGACTTTGATATTGATGAAGCCAAAAAGAAGTTTTGGCTTTTGCATGTGAATGTTCAAATTTGCATATCACATGTAGGATGTGATACTTCAGATTTAAAGCTTAAGTTTCATGTATGGACATTGTAATGTACAACATATGAATTATTTCTTGTATGCCCATCTTGTATGCTGGGAAGAACAGTAAAATAATATCCCATCTTATATCCGGCAGATCAAAGCATGCTGCTGCCAGGGAGTGGGTGCAGTTTCCATATGGAAGATTTTTGGGAAAGTGGTTTGGTGAAAATATGAATGCTGTGAGGTTATTACTTGAGTTAATGGTCTCGTTTTTAACTAGTTTTAGGTAAATAATTCATTGTTTGGATTAAGATTTGTAATTTTAGAGTTTAAGAAAGGGAAGAGTGAATACAGTGTATCCTTTGAGTTTGAAAGAAAGTTTCTATCTTGGTTAAAAGCTCTTTTCTTTTGACATGTACCAAATTGTTTCAAGGGGTCTTCTGGAGTTAACCATAACTGTTGGTTGCATGTGTATAGGTAGTGCCTTGTGCTTTCCAAGAATTGTATGGCTGTCTTCTGGGGTAGTACTTTTGTATACATAAACCACATGCATGCTCCCTCTGTATGAAGGGAGAGCATCTTGAATATCACAGACTTTCTAGAACATTGTTTAGGTGTGTAACTAAGTGGGCCATGAATAGTTTTAGCACTCTCTTCACAAAGTCGTCATAGATGTAGAATTCACACCTTTCTTCTTACCTTTCCTTGAGTTGGCAGAATGAAGTAGTGTATAGTTAAACCTGGATGTGTTCTTGCCTTCCACTGTTCCTCGTAATTTGCAATAAAATTACCCCAAAAAAGTTGTTAGGTGAACAGCTAGTTTACTCCAGCTTTTTGACTGAAATTTCATTTCTGCATATTACTGTTGTTTGTGACTACTTTATGTGAGAGCATTGGGAGAAATTTAGCCTTCAATTACATTAAGGCTAGAAGACTAAGTAAGACTTTTCAAGAGGAAAAATGACACATGTTGTGGTTTATCACAGGACATAAAGTAAAGTACCTTCTCAGTTTTGAAGTGAGTTTGAGGTAAGAGAATTAGAAAGAAAAAATTAAATTTGAAAGTTTATGTGATAAGGTAAGGTAAGGTAAGGTAGGTTACATTCAGAATGGGAGCATCCTGAAGCTAGCACTGCCAACATCTGCTTTATAGTACCATAAAGTCATGAAGAAGTATTTTTATGGATTAATAAATGAAAATTAGCACTGTTTATGTTTCCTTACATATTTTAAAGGATGTTTTTGGCCAACTGTAGCCTGGCTTATGTCCTCCATAGAAGGAAAAACACTTCATTTCGGATGTAAGTTGAAACACAAACCAAAGCATGCATCACAACTGCAGTTATGACTCTGTTGGGTACTTTAATTTTATACTCTGCATTCTGGCATTACATCTCAATGACTATTTTAAGTTTGCCCAGATCATGACCGTCTGGTACCAGCATTTTGGAGATCATGCACCAATCACGTCACATACTTCATTTTTTGCAGTGTGGTTTGTCTTCATCTGTATGTTATTTTGCAAAAGTTCAAGAGAACTAGTCATGATACCCTGTAAAGCATACAAAATACATGGGGGAGATGGGCTATTTTCTCCTGCATCAGTCACAATTGCATCTTGAGAGACATTGAGATTTGTTAAAAACTTACTTGATGTTACAAAAAGTACTCTCCTTTTCTTCAAAAAAGTTACCAACAAATACAAAAATAGCCCCTTTAGACTCCAACACAGTTCCTGTAGATATCTCTGGGGATTGGGCTTGGACAGTGTTTTCCAAAACATTTTTAAGATGCATTTTCTGAACATAAAATGCTGTTTACCAGCTATCAGCTTCTTGTGTTGGGTGTCAGTATTTCTAGATGCTCAGTCAGAATGATGATTCCTTTTTTTGTAAAAATGCAAATCAAGAAATTCCTTCCTCTTCTTCTGATCCTCATTTTCTTTTTACTTTCCCCCACCAAAGACTAAATGTTTTGTCCCCCATTAAAAGAAATTCAAATGATTGACTTAATTGCATAGAATAGCAGATTTTGTTGTAAGCTTGAAACAGGTTTGAAATGAAGTATCTTAACCATGAAGATATGATGAAGTATGATGAAGTATCTTAACCATTTGACACACCCTCACTCACCACATATCCTGAACAATCCCAGAATTGTGCACTTATTTATCTGGTGAAGGAAATCAGTTAGTTTGGGTATGGAGAAGAGGTTGGATTTTACAGGGTCTGCACGGGTATCATACTTGAGTTTGGATTGGATATACAAGAATGGTTGTTCCTCCATATACTAGTCTCTGGGATCTATAGCATCTACAATAGAATTTATTGAAAGCTAAGGTGTGAAACAGAAGAAGTATTTTATGTATGTATCAGCTCAGTTGTTTTTATACTGTAAGAAGTTGGATTTAAATTGGAGAACAATTGACATGTTTCATAACAATCATTCAGTTATAAAAACAAGTCTGTGCCTCATGGTTGCATTGTATATTGTACATGCATGTCGATAATCACAGGACTTTTAAAACTTTCCATATTTGAATGCTTTCAACTTTCCTTGCAGTAACTTTTTTTATCTTATAATTTTTACCACCACAAGAGGATACATTTGCATTATTTAACCTGGGAGAGAGGCTTGTGAAGTATTTTTGTTATTAAAATGTTATTAAAACAGACATGTCATATTTTAAGTTGTGGTAGTTAGGAAATGTTGGGCTATTGAACTTCGTGTCTCAAACAGATAGTTGTGATGGCTTCACAAACATGAGAAACATTCAATGATGTCCATTTCATTTACCTTCTTACAAAAGGATTCTATACCATGGACTGAGGGAAAAAGAGACTCCCAGTTTTACATCTATATAAATTCTTTCAGATTCTTTGTCCTAAAAGTTTTACAGTTTAAAGTGATTGCATTTAAGAAAATTGTTTACTGAGGGTGTTTCAGTGGTATCTTATGTTAAAAACTGTTTGAACTAAAGGTAAGTGTACTTCTAACATGGTAATTATGGTATGTGGAGGTTTCATGAGGAGTGTTTGACCTTTTATAGATTATGAAACTGTCTAAATAGACTGAGTATGTCTCAAATGAAGGTATTTCAACAGATGAAGCAATTATTTAAAAGTAATAAGCCTGTTCAGAGTTGCTGTTGCATATGACAGGCCAAGGGTCATGAGGTAATCCAGTCTTCAATGCATGAACCTTACCATATAATGTGAAATGCTCAATATACAAACCGCAACAGCACATGAGGTATGATTGTGTTCTAAACCTCTTTGACCTTTGACCTGAGGAGATTGCACATGGGAAGTAAGCACTGCTGAACTTGCTTATTTGTAAATGTTTGGTATCAAAACCTCAAACTAGGGCAGTCTCAGTGAAGTTACTGACCTGCATGACTCTTTTACTCTGTTGTTTTCAATTTGCTGTTATCCTTGTCATATAGTGTCTTTTCAAATGCTGCATGAAGGAAAAGAATTTTGGTGTAATTCAGAATAAAATTATCTACACATGGTTATGTTCACTTATTGGGAAATTGTACAGGAATGCATCTAATGGGTTGGATCCAGGGTTCTTTGGTGTGGGTTTGCACCAGTGTGTACTGAAATAATCAAATATATATTTTAAGCAAAAGGCACTGGTTAGTAGTTTTTGCATGTGATAACATGCATGACTTACAAAGTTTTGTTTTTTAAAAGTCAGCATCGCTTTTTTACAAGCTATGTTTTTGATAATTTACTCTGTTTCTCAGACTTTCTTATCTGGAGGTGATGTTCTTAGGTAATAAAATTGGGACGTAAAATCATGAGTTATGAGTCATGAATCATACCAACATGTGAACAGTTTTACAGTATTAGCATGTCTGTCTACTTAATGTTTCTTTTGGTACTAACTTAGAAGCACATAAAAGCAACAACTGATTCTCAGAAGTGTTAAAGGTCACATCAGTTTTCTTTGCACTTTAATGCTACACTAACAGCATTTCCTAAAATTTGTGAAATTCATTTAAATGTCTATAATCTCAAACCTTTGAATTGTGCCTGCTTTACCAAAGCATACGTTAGTATAAAGCACAATGTGTGTCATAGAGACAAAAGAGAGAAAACATTTCATGAAAGTTTTTTGTTACAAATAAAACACAAGTATTGAGATGAATATTTTTATCAGATGCTACTGAGATGGTGGTACTAAACTGCAAGGGTCATGTATCTAGGAGCTGTAAGATGTTTATGCTCCAATATTTACTGCACCAGTACAATATAAATGAATTAAGCAGGGCATGTAGAACCAGAAATTTGGCAACAATGGGTGATGCTGGGTGGTATTGCTTGTGATTGCCAGTTTGTGCCTGTCACCATGTCCTGCAATGCCCAGCAATACCAGGTACTATTAACTTAAGTACCACATATAGTTTTCATCAGTCCAGTTAGGTAAAAGTCAGATAATCAGAGAAAAATGCCTCAAACTAGAGAAAAGGCAGGGCATTCGGCTCAAAAAGAGAAAACTGTCAGCCTGATGTGTTGTATCTCATGTTTAAGCAGCTTATCCTCTGGATAATTGGCTTGTTAGACATAAATCTGGGAATATGTTGAAATAATATTCCTGGAATTTTGTAGCATCTTTAGAGAAGACTCAGGAAAAATTAGGAAGACTGTGCTTTTAGGAAATGCTGCTTACTTAGTTGCCATACTTATGTATTCTAACACATCCTGGCAAATGGTTGAAATATTAGCTAAAAAGAGACATTCAGTTTTTAGGGCTTTATCTTCACCCTAAATGATTTCAGTTATCGGTATTCATCATGTAATTATCTTATTTGACATATTGATTTGGTAATGAAGTGAGTGATTGTAATATTCCTCTCATCTGGTAATAATCATTTTATGAAACCACTCTCCTAGCATTGTAGTGAAAGTGTCTTCAGTGAGATATTTTTTATTAGCCTGGAGCTATAAACAACAGCAAAATGTTTGATTGGTTAATTTTCTCAATAGCTTAGGGAAAGTTTTGTTTGTATTTTGGGGTTCACTGTGGTCATGTTTCAAAATCATATAGTTGAAACATTGGGACAGGGTTTGAACATGTGCAAGCTATACTGACAATCACTGTAAAATATTATGGGATTCAGTGAGAGGTGCAAAATGATTCATAATTGAAGAGGTCAGCTGGATAAGGAAGTGTTTAAGCCCATTTTTACTTGGGATACTTTTAGCATCTTTTGAAACAGTGTGATATAATGGTAATATAGCTAATACTGAGTCATAGGTACATTTTATAAGAGTGTGTGTTTGTTTGAAGTGTGACTGTGTATCATTCTTCCTAAGTTTTCCAGTGACAAATGCATGATACTTACAGAACTACCCTTGTAGCCACATCGTCTTGTATCACGCATGTGTTCTGTGGTACTTGCATGTGGATGATTGTACCCTCTTGCTAGTCATATTACTAGGAGTAAGGGACTATTCACTGCTAGATTTACATGAATATTGCAATTTTGCATCTTTCAAATGAAAGATAGGCATCAGATTTGCCAGTTGTTTATTTTACTCCTGTTGACATTGGCTCTGATGAAACAAAAGACTTTTCTTCATAGACATATTTTCTCCGACTGTCTTAAAAACAGTTCTTCTTGCATCATTCCTCTAGGAAACTTTCTGTTGATTTTGCTTGCTTCTTCCTTTTATGTTGAAAGAAAGAAATTTTGAAATAATGCCATTCCAAAAATATGAGACAGGAGATGTTTACACAAATCATCACATTTTTGGATCTTTTTTTCCCTCTCCCCAGTCACAGATGCAGCTCCCCTTTTGGATGATTCACATTCCTTAGAGGTAGGGGACCTGCAAATGTTAGAACCCCCAGACAGAATAAGCATTGAGAGCTCCCTCAGTGTCCATACTGCCGATTCCCACCTTTCAACATCCATGGATTCAGACAGCATCACACCATCTACCTTCCTGGAGGAACTTAATCAGGATCTGTCTCCTTCTTCCCAACCCCTTTTTCTCCAGTCAGAGGCGAGCACCCCCTCACAAGCACTCTCCTTAGAGGGTGATGATGGCAGTCTACAAGAAACCCCATTGGGACCACAGAGCGTAGAAGGTGAGTATATGAAGTGGAATAAATCTCTGAAACTGTGCCCCACAAACCATTCAAACATTCTTGGGTACTACTGTCACCCCAAAACAAATCGAAAAAGAAAACCCATGGATTTATGAAAACATTTCTGTGATACTCAACCTGAATGGGATCATTTTAAGTATAATTTGCTGCACCTTAGATGGATTTGTGTCGTGTATATATGACCCTGGATTAAGCCCAGATGACTTGAATGGCAGTATCCACCTCCAAGTTAAGCACTGATCTAAAATATGTGAAATGATTTGGTGTAGTGCTTATTTTTCTAAGACAGTAGTATTAACAGCTGTTTTACATGTAAGTGATGTATTTTGTCATTATTAATACTATTTGTGTAGATAAATCTTTTGAGTAATTTTAAGGAAGGTTGAGGTTAAGACATTACCTGTCTAGAAACAGAAGTCTTTATTCATCATATGTCTCTTTAGCATGTATAACTTGAATTTTCTCAGTAAACCTGTTGGCATAAGCTAACTACAAGTCATATTCACCTCTGCAATCCTGTAGCAGCCTAAAATTTCTTTAATTCTAAGACAAGCAGTTCGGGAGTGAAGTACTCTAAGTTACTTTTTGAATTCTTATTTTATGGAGTATCATCTTAAAACAGACTTGATGCTTTTGATATTGATGCTTGATGCTTGATGCTGATGCAGACATTGATGCTTTTTCTCCAAAGGCTGTCAGAGCTCATAGGATAGCATTTGTCATATCATTGTTACAGTTGTAATGTTTCCCTTTGTCTCTACAGGACCAGAAGTATTTTATAGGCCGGAGTTGAGTGTTATATCTGGTGGGACCAAGACTGGCTGGTCATCAGATGCAGCAGTGATTATCTGGAGGAGAATGCTAGGTGCCCTGGGTGACATCAATAAAATAAGTAATCCAGACCACCATGCACAAGTCATCAAGTGTTTATGGGAACTGTGGCAATTATTAGCTAAGGTAAGCACTCCTTTTGCAGAAGACATCTTTACTCATTTACCATTAATGACCTGTTGTAAGTCCTCTCAGTTAGCCTGAGAGGGTTGTCCAAACTTAGAGTCCTGTCCTTAGGACTGAACCTAAGCTTCCTTGAAAAAATGAAGTCAACTAATCAGATCCCTCTTTTATGTGACAGATGTAACTTTCATGGTGGATCGAGACACATATGTAGCATTTCACAAGTAAACCAAGAATTTAAGAGAGTATTCTGTAAAACCAGTCATTGATCAGTCCTGGTTGACCTAGTGCTATGTTACCCTATGTTAGTTTGGTCTCATTGTTAATATGGCACTTTTTAGTACTAAAGTTATGGATTGTTTTTACAGTTAAGGGATAATCTTGGTATTTCAACCAATAATTTAACAACTCCTCCACCTCCTGACTACATTCCACCACTCCAGTTGATTGCTCCTTGGCTCTTCAAGGTAAGCGCCCTCTATCATACTATGCTCATTGTCCAGATGAGACAAAATGATTACACATTTTTGTCAATGCTTCAGTCTTCTCACCACACCTGAAACTTTTGTATAATAAATTATTTGATAAAAAAAAAATCTGTCTCTGAAGCACTGGCATAGACCTTTTTCCAAATAGGAATTACAAAGAATTGTGGAATAGTGTTTTTGTATGCATCGTTTTTCGCCAAAGTAATATGCCACTGACAAAAAACGACGCATACCAAACTCTATCCCACAATCCTTTGTAATTGTTATTTGGAAAAGGGCCTATAGCCAGGATCTTCTTATTGGGGGTCGCTAAGTGCATGAACATGTGTTAGTGTACACTTTGATATTCACTGTAGAATGCAGTGCAAGTTAGCAAACCTGCATTTGTACAAGTTGAGGTTTTTTTCTCTCACTCTTTTCTATTTTGTTTGATTGGATTGGCCATATATTTCGTGACTCTTTTCGCTTTTCACTTCTGCTTTTTTTTATTATCATTTGAGGGTGGCATCCCCCTGGCTGTGCCAGTGCATTGACGTAATTTTTTTGTGTATAATTCTTTCATCAGGCTACTGAGTTACCAAGCACACACCAGAATGGTCGTATCTGGGCCTACAGGCTTTTATGCACAATTACAATAAGACGTCAAGACCAACCTCTGTCCAAGGAATACCTAACACACTTTTATAGACTTTTACATGTTGGACTAAATAACTCAGAGCAGGTAAGGGAATTCCCCCCCCCCTCACTTCCCCACCCCACATTACTTATCCCTCTCAGAGGAGATGACATAGATGAAAATAAGAATCAGCAAATGTAGATACAATTTTGTTTATGTGAACAGATGCTTTGATGGGAATAGCTATGAGGGAAAATAATTGCCAGTAAACGTTCTTAGCAAAGAGCATTATACTCTCGAATCACTCTTAAATTTCTTACTAAATGTGGTTTGAAGCACTAGCATATATTTATGTTGAGTGCATGTCTTCCCTTTTGATATTGGTTGTAATGATTGTTGCTGAGTGTATGAATGTCGTGAAATATATGTCTTGTTATTGAGAGAGGGGCATGGAAGTCTCTGCTGTAGATGCAGTTTAATAGGACTGCTTCTTAGATTAAGGATTCCAGTCAGTAGTTTGACTTGTTTATGTGCTGTCAAGGCAGTTCAAATAAACTTGTAACAAAAAGCTTTGTATAAAGTAGGCTATTTGAGAGTTGTGTGTAAAAGTTTTTGACATTTCATTTAAAATTTTTTCTTCTTTCATCAGGAT
This sequence comes from Holothuria leucospilota, assembly GCA_029531755.1. Lineage (NCBI taxonomy): Eukaryota > Metazoa > Echinodermata > Holothuroidea > Aspidochirotida > Holothuriidae > Holothuria > Holothuria leucospilota. Next base: position 54,124,475 of record CM055963.1, on the reverse strand, counting down.
GTGGTGAACACCATCGTTAAATATTCTACCCCTGAGTTTTTCTCCTGTGATTTGCCTGGATCTACAATGCTGATCCTTGATTTTATCCATGCTGCCAACATCATTACCAATAGTGCTGACATGGAGGTAAGTTCAGTGTGACTGGACACCCTCCTCCACCCACCCCCTCCCCCCTAGACCCCCCTAGACAGTTCCAACTTGGGTGATTTCCAGTCATGACAGTTACCCTGAGACAATTTTTGTACCCTATGGAATAGTTTGAAAATTTCCATCGTGGGAATTGTTGTGGGGGTGGGAGTTTGAGGGGGGCAGTCTGAGTAAGAGCTATTATTCGTAATGAATAGTGTTGAGTATTTTTAGATAAATTAATGTTTACTGGATTATTTTGTGACCCCTATCATTCAAGTGACAAATACTGATTATTGTTACATTTCTATGATTTGGTGTGATAAAGTATCATATTTCTTCTTTTCAGGCTCCCAGGATATCAGCTCTGTCATTACTGGGTTCTCTGGTTTGCTTTCCAAACATGTTCTGTAATCTAAACCTACTGGAACCAAGTTCCACAGAAATTGTCTGTGCCAAACATCCAGATATGAGCACTGTAAAGGTAATAACTGCTGTGTGCCAGATTTAATTGAATTGAAAAATGTATAGATACCCAACAAAAGTACCCTGAGTTGTTTGCATATCTTTGATATTAATTATGAATGAAATATTAAAGAATCTTGCTTACATCACTTTTAGTTCTGCATTGATCAAGTCCCTTCAATGTCTGATGGTTTTTTCAATCCATCATCTCTCTGAACATCCGTTAGAAGTGTGTCAGTTATGTCAGACCAACAGAGTAGTGCTAAAAGTCATTCAAAAGTTCTTTTGCGTACCAAGATGTATGAAAATTTGAAATTGTAACATACAGAGGTACTTTTTATGTGATAATTTTTGTAGGGTTTGATGGGCAATTCAAAATCTAGTTTCATTTTCAAGAAATGAAATTCTCACAGAAAGAAATTCTCTGTGTTGTAGCACACAAATAATTTGTTCACACTAACTTAACAACTTTTCAAATGATGCAAAATTTATACCAATTGTAATATGTATTTTCAGAGAAAAACAGCTGCTGCCAAAGTTTGTTGATAGAAATAAAGGTAAAATAATGATGGAACCTGCATTCTATCCCTGCCATGTTGATGTCATGTGAACACAGTATGCCCTTTAAAGGGACAATATAGTTACCCCAGTTACAATTAGTATGCCCTGGTATCCTAATTCATGTTAGCTATGTGATAATGTTTTGGTTTCTGAATTATTGAATTCATGAAGAGGAACTCCTTGCTTTACCTTTTGTTTGTAATATTTATGTTCAAAAAATCTTCAGAGGTACTTGTAAGGTAAATAAGAGGAGGTTTGCAAGAGTTTGCTGATTTTTCAAAGTAATTTGGGGGCATCTGTTTATTTCCTTACTTAAAATAATTAACTGTACTACAATGGCATCTTTTGTAAGTTACTATCTTGTTTTCATGGCAGGACCTTCTCCTTGGCATCTTACTCAAGTGTGGTCGTAAGGAACCAAACTCAGAGGCGAGGTGTATAGCTCTTTGCAGCCTGTCAATATTTCTGTATGAAGAGCTGGTACATGCCACATTCCACAACAGAATGAAGGATGCCCTCAATGTGTTATTAGTCAGTCTGAAAGTAAGTGCTAAAGCTCATTGAAATATCCAAACAGATATTCAAGAATGTCACTGTCCTTAGATTGGGACTTGTATTAGAAGACATTATTTACGAGAGGGAGCTGTCCTGAAGTGTGGCCACATCTGTGGAAACTGAGGACAGTGTCCAGACCTTGCAGTATTTCTTTAATCACAGAAAAAAATAAGGCCTGTATAAAGCATGCTTCTTAATAGCACATTTAGTAGATACCTTAGCACTGAATCAGTTTTGAGTGGCCTTTGAACTTGAAGCATTGAGTTTCTGAAATGGGAAAGATTTATTGATTCCTTGCCGTAGGCAGGCAAGGAATCTATGCGATGGTGATGTCGTGTGTGTGTGTGTATGTGTGGGTGTGTGTATGTGTGTGTGTGTGTGAACTTGTCTTCCTATCAGACTGAGGACCTGAACAATGGATTTCATGTCCTCTGAAGGAAATTCAATAGATTTGTCAAGTCCTCGAAAGTTTGAACAATAGAGAGTCTATTGTCAAGGTTAGGGTTAAGGAAGTAAACACAAAGGAAATAATAATGAGGTCCTCGGATTGTATGTAAAATCGACGTGTGTGTGTATGTGTGTGTGTATGTGTGTTTGTGACGCTGCTTGTAATCGCGATATCTCAAGATAGGATTGACCGACACTTTTCATATTTGGTATATAGATTTGTCATGTTGAGAGGAAGAACCCTATTGTTTTTGGAGGAGGTCGAAGGTCATCGGAGGTCACCAGAGGTCAAAAACCGAAAACCTTGTAATCGCATTATCTTGAGATAGGAATGACCGACACTTTTCATATTTGGTATATAGATTTGTCATGTTGAGAGGAAGAACCCTATTGTTTTTGGTAAAGGTCAAAGGTCATCTGAGGTCACCATAGGTTAAACTGCGAAAACCTCATAAATGGCTTGTAATCGCGCTATCTTGAGATAGCGATGACCGACACTTTTCATATTTGGTATATAGATTTTTCATGTTGAGAGGAAGAACCCTATTGTTTTTGGTGAAGGTCAAAGGTCATTTGAGGTCACCGGAGGTAGAAAGCGGAAAAGCTTGTAATCGCGATATCTCAAGATAGGAATGAAGGACACTTTTCATATTTGATATATAGGTTTGTCATCTTGAGAGAAAGAATCCTATTGTTTTTGGTGGAGTTCAAAGGTCATTTGAGGTCACCAGAGGTGAAAGACCGAAAACCTTGAAATCACGATATTCTAAGATAGGAGTGGCCTGTATGGATTTGTCGTGTTGAGAGGAAGAACCAGATTATTTTTGGTAGAGGTCAAAGGTCATCTGAGGTCACCAGAGGTCAAAAACCAAAAAACCTTGTAATCGCGATATCTCGAGATAGGGATGACCGACACTTCATATTTGGTATGTAGATTTGTCATGTTGAGAGGAAGAGCCGTGATGTTTTTGGTGAAGGTCAAAGGTCACTTGGGGTCATCGGAGTTAAAAAGCCGTAAAGCTTGTTAATCACGATATCTCAAGATAGGAATGACAGACACTTTTCATATTTGGTATATAGACTTGTTATGTTGAGAGAAAAAATCCTATTGTTTTTGGTGGAGGTCAAAGGTCATTTGAGGTCACTAGAGGTCAAAGACCGAAAACCTTGAAATCACGATATTTTAAGATAGGAGTGGCCTGTATGGATTTGTCGTGTTGAGAGGAAGAACCCGATTATTTTTGGTAGAGGTCAAAGGTCATCTGAGGTCACCAGAGGATAAAGTGCAAAAACCTTGTAAATGGCTTGTAAACACGATATCTCCAGATAGCAATGACCGACACTTTTCATATTTGGTACATAGATTTGTCATGTTGAGAGGAAGAAGCCTTTTGTTTTTGGTGAAGGTCAAAGGTCATTTGAGGTCACTGGAGGTAAAAAGCTGAAAAGCTCATAATCATGATATCTCAAGACAGGAATGACCGACACTTTTCATATTTGGTATATAGATTTGTCATGATGTAAGGAAGAACCCTATTGTTTTTGGTGGAGGTCAAAGGTCATCTTGGGTTACCAAAGGTCAAAAAGCAAAATTTCCCAAGAATTCCCAAGATTGTAATCTGGCATCACTGGGGTCAAAAGCAACATTTCCCAAGAATTCCCAAGATTGTTATGTGGGGTCACCAGAGGTCAAAAAGCAAAATATCCCAAGAATTCCCAAGATTGTAATCTGGCGTCACTGGGGTCAAAAATCAACATTTCCCAAGAATTCCCAAGATCATCATCTGGAGTTATCAGAGGCCAAAAAGCAAAAGCAAAATTTCCCAAGAATTTCCAAGGTTGTTATATGGGGTCACCAGAGGTCAAAAAGCAAAATATCCCAAGATCATGATATGGGGTCACCAGAGGTCAAAAAGTGAAATTTCCCAAGAATTCCCAAGATAGTCATCAGGAGTCACCAGAGGTCAAACAGCAAAATATCCCAAGTATTCCCTAGATCGTCATCTAGGGTCACCAGAGGTCAAAAAGCAAAATTTTCCAAGAATTTTCAAGATCCAAGATCCATTGGAGTTGAATCCCTTTCAAGACACTTCAGATTTTCTTTTTTGTTATATTTGGTGGGGTTCAAAGGTCATGTGAGGTCAGCAGAGGTCAAATTGTTAAAACATAAAATGATGTAGTCAAGAAAGATTAATTTGAGGGATAAACCTCAGTGCAACAAAGCATCCCCATTCGGCAAGGAATCACTAAGCCTTTGGGCTTTCTGGTGTTTTGTTGTGGTGGTGCATTTTAGACTAGCTTGTTTTGTTCAGAAATAAGTTTTTTAATTCCTTATGTGCTGAATATGGTTACTAATGTTTCTCTGTTGTGTATATTAAATAAAGCATAGTATAAGTATTGCATATGGCAGATGTATGGGTTTTCATTGGAGTTCTAGGATATATGTACAAGAATTTACACTACTTTTACTAGTAGCAAAGCATGTCCCCCTTATGTATGCTAGTAGCATAGAATGTCCCCTTATGTATGCACATATTTAATACATTATTGATTTTCCATTTGTCTTGCAGTTTTCCAGTAAGCAGGTTGCCCAAATGGCCTGTGATATGCTGGTGATGCTAAGTGACCAGGCCGGCAGACTTCGGACACACATGTCAGAAACTCCTAAGAAAATTATTGAGGTAGGTCTACCTTAAATGTTTCTTTTTTATTGTTGCAATAGCAAGATTGGAGAAATCATAGTAAATACTTAAAAACACATATATTGACTTCCTGCATTCTGATTGGCTGAATATCATTCCGGACCAATTTTGAATGGCATTTGTGATATCCTCTGGACAGTTAAGAGAATTGCTATAAGATGGATTTAGTGAGGTCAATGAGTTTGTTGCTGTTGCCATGGTAGTCTTAGTCACTGTGATGACATCATCAGTCTCAAATCATATTTTAGACTAGGTGTCAAATCTTATTTGAAACTAGGCACCCCTGCATGTATCTGCTAACTTATATTTCAGTCATCTTTGCTATTGTGTATTTTCTGGATATTTCTCAGAGGTTGATACATGTGAGAGAATATTTATCAAGATTTGGTATTCTTTGAAAACAAGATGTGAAACACCACAAATAAACATTTGTGACTGTCCCATTAAATGTGTACCATGTTTCATGTCTTTTGAAGACTTTGTTAAGTGTTTTACAGATACTTAGTGGTCTCCTTGGATGTATGGTTCTATCGGTCTGATGCAGCATTTTCTAAGAATACAGGGCACTGTACATGTTCTGTAAATATAATTAAGCTACTTTATTTGAAAGGAGGGTATTCATGTCAAGAGTAGAAAGTTAAGGTACAACTTTGCTTCTCCTGACTGTTTTGTTCAACAGGTCATTGCCATTACAGCTTCATCATTGCTTCCACAAGCTCATGCTACAGGGGATAAGAAGGTAGGTGTATACATCATTTGTCTTTCATGCCACTGAATGGTCATGATTCTGTGTAGATCGTTTAAACAATCAGACAGACAGTCCATATATTCCAAAGTACACAATATATACTATTGAATTAATTCTACAGGAATGTAGCTGGGTGGGGGCAGGGAGGTTTGGTAGTTGTGGTTGGGGGTACAGCACTTCTGTGACCCAAGTCCCCCCCCCCCCCCCAAAAAAAAAAAAAAAAATTACCAAAAACTACTTGTTGCTTTGGAAAATATCCCATTAGACTCCCTTCCCCATAACATGCAATCCTCATTTGGAAGATGTCATGAGGATGGCCCCGTGAGGGTGGCCCCTGGAATTTGTCCTGATTGGAGGGCTTTGCCATCTAATACTTTGTCTGTGGTCAGTGGGTCAGTGTGGTCTGAAACCCCCTTCCTCTCCCCCTGACCAATTCCTGGCTATATGCCTGAGATTCTAAGTGGTGTCAGATGCAGGAGTCGTTTTCCTCATATTAAAGTACTAATCAGAACATCAAAATGTTTCAAAATATGGAAGAAATATCAACCATTTTGACTTTGTGCTTTGTAATCTTCCTTAGTTTTGTTTTGGGCTCATTACTTTGTTGTTTATGGACAAAGTTGGTCAATAGCAAATGGAAACGTTGTGAATTCCTGCTTGGCTTGTATTTACCAGCTGCAAAATCCTATGTTCTGTTGTTACCTGTCATACTGGTGTGGTTATTCCTCATTACATTTCTCATGTTATGGTTCTTTCAGCTTCTTGTATCTCTGTTCTTCTGTCTCCTGGAGTGGTGTATGGCTGTCCCTGTGACATCATTGTTAGAACCAACACAGAGTAATAATAAAGAGAAAGGAGAATTACTACTTCACACTGTCTTTAGGGTAAGATAATAATATTCCTCAAAAATTTAATTTTCACCCATAAAAGGTTTCTTTCTTTTGGACAGTTGTCCTGCAATCCTGTCTGGTTCTGTTGCATTTATGTTTAGAGGACACCACACAAAAACCTGCAGTTTATGCTGTCCTGGAAGGTACAAGAGTTGCATGTGGTAGTACATAGATGTGTATTGTCAGACTGATTCTCTTGGCACTCTTCCATTTGTGTTTCCCCCAAATTTACTTTATTAATTATTTTTACTTAAATGCTAAGTATTCAGTCAGTTGCCTTTTAGTCATTATCTCGTTCAAAGCTTACACTCACCTAATGGCAAAAAATGATGAATTGGTAGACAAATGTTGTCATCTTTGGCAGGTTCTTCAGTCTGCAGCTGAAGAGGAGGTCATACACCCCAGATGGAGTACTGATCTGGCTCAGCTTGCCTCTCCAGACTATGACCCTCATCTCAACTTGGATGCCATCAAGGAGAGTAGGAGGAGTCTATTTCTGGATAGTAGTATTAGTGGTCCTCACAGTAAGTATCACCCTGGGGAGGGGGGAGGGGGATGTTGAGGGGGAGGAGTCTGTCTCTTCATGGGGTGTACCTGCCACAGAGAGTAAAATATCACTGTAGGAATTTGAAGGATCTGTCTGTACTTCCTGGGGGCACTGTCTTTATAGTTAACGTGTCTTCACTGGATTGAGTTGGGGTACCATTTTGATTAAGGTTTAATGAGTACCCTCTGAAATACGCAATCTGGGGATTTTTCTGTTCCAACAGATCAAGTCTACGAACGTTTTTGAATGGATACACACTGTTTTCTTTTCTTTTCTTTCCACAACAAAATGTTATCCTTTCCAACATTTTTAGTCTATGAGTTTAAGAAATCAACTACAAAGATAAACTTTCTTCAAAATAAATTCTCTTTGGCCTACGATTGATGTTGAAAACCACAATCTTAAACTCATAACTTGTGTGTGCCAATACAAAATACTGCTGTTTGGTAAATGCAGTCTCTGACATCTGTACAAGCACTTCCCAGCATGCCTTGTAATTCTGTAGCACAAAACTTCCTTATTATCAAGTGAGATACTAGACCGGTGATAGTCAATAATATACCATTTGCCGTGCCCCTTTCAGTATAGATGACATTTGGTATGCTGCACCTCCATTTCCATATGTGGTGAATAGTGAGGGAAAGAGGTGGCCTCTTCAGTATTTTGTGTTAAAAAAATGGATTGGCACTTCATTGTATAGTAGTTGCTGTCAGAATGTAGGATTGTTATAAAATGATCTACATTGAAATGTGATCTTTTGCTTGGAATGAAGTACCATGCAGCTTGAAAATGTTAAAATTATTGAAATCTTCCTCCATTTGAAATTCATTTGTTTTGAGAAATTCTTGTAAAACAAGATACTTCCAAACATTATGGTACTAGTGAATTGTTTTTTTTTTCAGTTTCTAGCTTTCCCTACTATTTAGCATTTAAGACAACAAGATCTATAATCTGGTGCTTTATTTACTTTCTCTTTGCACATGGGTTGTTCCAGTCTCCCTTCCCTTTCTCAATATGCATCTTTTTCTTTTTCCATTGAATTTTTAATGCATATATTTTTCTTATTCCCTAATTAGGTTTTATTCCAGGAACACCAAGTCAAGGCAGGGCATCACTTTCTTCAAATGTTGTAACCTTAACTGCCAAAATGGTAAGTGATGTAGTTGATTTGAAAGTGTTTTTTTTTTTGTTAGAAAAAAATCATTTGCAAGTATCCTGGAAAGTTTGCTTTAACATTTATGAATGCCTTTATTACAATGATTTGTTTTTCTCTCCTCTCAGGTCCTTTGTCACTTAATGAACAGACTAAACCATTTTCCTTTAGGGGGTGGACCTGCCTGTTTCACTTCCAAAGTGAATGAGTTTGATGATCTTCCAAATCTTGAAATGGACGATCTCACCCCAGCTATCTTTGAAGCTCCTAATGTGCAATTTTTCATTCATAACGACTCATCTATCGTGTCTTTAGTGCAATTTCCTACTCAGGTAAGATTTGAATATTATAATATAGATTGAAATGTTGTTTTAATTAAAATTAATAGCATTCATTATGAGTGATAAATTCTTGTGTCAAAAGTTCTTTTAATGAGGAGTAAATGCAAAGTTAAGGTGTCAAAAGACTGTAGTATTAATGTAACACAGTAAGCAGCAACAACCATTACAAAAATTACAAATAAACTAAAGAATGTACAGACAACAGAACAGCAAACATATGCAAGTGTCGGTATACAAGTCAAAACTCTTTCTTCATCTCCTCAAACTTTTTACACTTCCATTTTGAGATATTTGGTTTTGATGCAGTAAATCATCCCACCTTCGATATAAACTTCATTTTACAAAGGAACTGGTCACAGTCAGGTTTAGAATTATTGAGTTCCAGGAAAAAAATGTATTGTTTACAAGAAAGAATGAAAGATTTCATTAGGTGGAAGCTAAAAGTGTTGCTGCAGGAGAAGAAATCTTGATAAGAAAAACTGTTTACAGAAAAGTGATTGCTCAGAGTCCAAAAGAAACTAGATGTGACACAACAATTCCCCAAAAATGTTCAGTGCATGTTTCGTTTTCAGTGTGGCAATAATAACTTTGGGTTGTATCAAACATGTACTACGTACTTCTTTAATGGTAAACCCATTTAATACTTTTCTGTCAAAACAGGATACCATCAGTGATGAAGGTGAACTTCTTGCCAGTGCCCAGTCTGAGGTCAGGATCATAGTCAGGGATGTCGGAGGTAAATTCAGCTGGGATGCTTGTATCCTCTATGGGCCTTCAGACAGGAAAATGATTTCTGACAAACCAGGTAAATCTCAGTTCATTTTATTTAGTCTATTTATTAGAAATGTGGATGCAGACTCATACTCTTATAGTAGCAGTGATGAATGTAAGCTACATTTTGTACATATGGCATCAGAAGGAGATATGTAAAATTGGTGGATGCTTGGCTTAAACAAGCAGGGATTGAAATGTATATTATCATTGCTGTAGATTGATGAAAGTGAAAGTAATTGTTGGACAGTTTAGTAAATGGTGACATTTCTGTGAAATGTTTACTTTTTGGTAACTTTTAAGTTCACTTCATTTCAACTAGATATCTGTAACCGGTTTGTGGATTAATACATCCAAGTTAGAATATTGTTGTCGTAGTGTTTTACTTTCAAGTCGTACTATTTGTGTGGTGGGTTGTTAATTTTTTTCTTCATTGTTCATTGTACCACTGTATAAATCAGAAAATAACTTTTTTAAGACCTGTATTATACTTTTCCAAACATTTTGTTTTTCCAGAAGAGCAAGAAGTACAATCCATTGATACTTCTGGTGAAGGTGGATCAGAGGAAAGTTTGACAAGGATCTCAAGCTTTTCCCATTCATTGTCTGACATCCGCATCCTAAATAGACCCAGGAGCACCTTACCATCATGGGATGCAGACAGAGATACAGACCTACTTGATGAGGTAAAACTTTAAGATTACCTACTCCTGAAAAGAAATAATTGTGTTAAGGAAAAATTTTGTGGAATTGTTTGTAGTAGGTGTTATTTAGAGTGAGAGAGAGGTGTAATTGTTTTTCTTAATGACTGAAGTGATTCAGTTATATTAAGTTTAAATTTTCCATCAGATGCTCAGTGAAACCCCACATGTTGGTCCCAATGTCGAGAAACAGCTCAAGTGGGAATTTCAAAGTTTGCCTAGTACATGAAGGTGAAACTAGCAACACATTTGGGCCATTTATTAATATACTACCAACATTTAGATGCAACCAAAACTTTCACATTTAAAAACTAACCATTCTTAGTGGTCCTGTTGTTTTAGATTAATTAACCAGTACCCTGGTCATATTTTTCAGCTTCAACAGTTTCTAGGTTACACAAGTCCTGAGTGTTTATTAAGACCAGGAATACCCCTCAACCTGCCATCTCCAGCCCCAGAAGAGATATCTACCCCCCTAGAGAAAGAAGCCGTAGCTGCCATCATAGAGCAGTGTGATCTGGAGAAGAATTTCTGCTCTGAGAATGCAGAGAGGAAGAGGTAATTGTAGAGAAGAATTCTGAAATGCAGTATCAGCATCACTGTAATAATTACTTGTTTTAAGTACTAACTCTGCATTGTAACACCACCAGCCTCTCAATGAAGAATTTCCTCTTTTTGATCAAGTCCAGGAAAGAATACTAAACCTGAATGATGTTGTAGTAATTACTCTTGAGGGAAAAAGATTTAAAAAAAATCATAATCATGGTTTAGACCACATTGATATAAAACCACTTTATGTCTTTTACACACCCACATCTTTGTTTTTTTTTCTTTTGTTGTTTGTTTGGTTTTCTCAAAAAGGTCAATAATTGTGTAATAATTCTTATTTTCTTGCAGCATGGTCTCGCAGCCAGTCGAAGAAACAACTCACACGGAACCAGAGTCAAGCTTTTTCGTCTGCAGGACTCTCCTCAGCCAACTTGGTATTTTAAACTGGAATAAAAGGTCAGTGTACTCTAATAATCCTATCCTATACACATATCCATCAGTTTTCCTGTCATTCCTCTGAAATGACATTTCCAGTTCGATGTTACAGTTGCTTCAGTGTTGTACAGTTTCTGTTTGATGCCAAGAAAGAGGCAGTTTTGCCTAGGATGAGGCTTATGAATCATTTCATCCCCCTCTAGTGTCCTGATGGGAAAAGTCTGAGTAGTCTTTCAAGAACATATCTACATTTTACAGCCTTGTTTATGGAACAGTCCTTTTATCCTTTTTCTGAACTGCAGTGATTCCAGTGTGTCATAACAACATAAATTCCATCAAAATTGATGAAAATCATCAGTTTACTTTAAAATGGTCGCAAAACAGCAAAAAATGTAAAACACTTGAGGTACATTTGACACATGGACAGTAAATGACCAAATACCTTGAAAAGCTGTTCTCTGTACTGAAATAGCTTATTTGCCAAACTATTATTCACTGAGGTTACAAATTAGGAGTGGATATAGCTAGCAAAGAGAAGGGCATTAGCTTTGCATCAAATGTCTTGAAATAGTCAAAATATTTCAGAAAAAGGATAAAATTTTATAAATAAACTTCCTCTGACCTGAAAGTAGAGTGACTTGTATCTTTTTATTCCCAAGGGTTGTTAAAATCAAAGACGTAGCGGAATTAAACTTTTAAAGACTCTAAATGACTCTGAACAATAAGCTTTTAATTACTACTTGGAATTTTTGTTTTTAAGGAATACTGTCTCTTTTACCTTCCCAGGTCTCAAGTGGACATTCTTAAAAAGAATAATCAGTTAGCAAGAGAGTTGAGGAACCTGGACTCTAGACAATGGTAAGCTGTTCAAGGAACATTAATTGCAAAACTAAGCCAGTTCAAATTATAAGTTTATATGCGTGTTTTCTCTCTTACCTTTTTCTTTATCCTCTAAGAATGTGATTTTGAAAATTTTGCTGCATTTACTGGGATGCCAAGTGTTCTGATTTGGGTAGAGAAATTTCACTTTTACATCTTGAGTTAATCAATTTCCAGTTTTTATTTGTGATTTTCCAAATTTTAATAAATAGTCTGTATTAGGTGTGTTTTTTGTTCCATCAGTATGTATCCATTGTTTTGATGTATGAAGTAAGAAGTAAGGAAACATTGCTAACTTTGGGAGGGACAGAGATTGTGTTAGGTGGGTCACAGTGTAAGTGTAGCAGTGTGGAAATCATGTGTATGTGTAGGGTGGGTAATGGGGGGTTTGCATGCATCTGCTATAGGGGCTCTGAACTGAAACCACTGGATTCGACAAAATGGGGAGAAGGGGTAGAACCAAATTTGGGAAGGGATCATTGCCCCAGAATGTCCCCCACTCTCCTCTTCCCCTCATGGCCACAGGACAGTAGTGGTGGCACCCTTCCTTTATCATTTCCTTTGACTTTCGTGCCCACAGTCGAGAGACTCACAAGATTGCTGTCATGTATGTGGCTGAAGGTCAGGAAGACAAGATGTCAGTCTTATCCAACAGTGCCGGAAGCAAAGCATATGAAAACTTTGTTGCTGGCATTGGATGGGAGGTGAGTTAAATTAAATATCTTGTCAAAGCAAAATCTTAGTCAAGTAACTCCAGAGTTTCTTATAGTTTAATCTCATTGTCAGTGTTCCGCTACACATATTGGATACTTAGAGTATCAGGCTCCATACAAGACATGCCTTGAGCTTTCACTGTCAGAGGCAAGTTTTGAGACCTAAAACTTATATTTACCACTTAGAGAGTGATAAAATTTCCCACTTGAAATTTCTGGTTTCTCAAAAAGATGACCTGTTGGGTCTCTAGCCAACCACTTTCACAAAGAATGGTTGTCTCTGTGACTTAGAACATAGTCAGATGCTGGTATCGTTGGGAAGTTATGTTGGTATTACTACATCATAAATGTAGTCAAAGATGTGAAGCAGGATGGTGCTCTAAACTATAGTTTTCATTATGGCTAGTACTTTGATTGAATACTTTCAGCATCTTTGGATCACTCATAAACTTCATGCAATATGCATGCATAACTTTTATGAGGAGAAAAGATATCAGTGAAGCTTTCACTTGTGCAGTCACTAAAAACATGTTTGAGACCAAAAAACTTTCATTACATTTATTTCCCTAACAGATTGATTTAGCAACCCACACAGGATTTATGGGAGGGTTAGAGAAAAACCAGAGCACAGGAGAAACAACTCCTTACTGGGCCACTTCATCGGTAGAGGTCATCTTTCATGTGTCCACAAGAATGCCGTCTGGACCAGAAGATCATAATAAAAAGGTAGAATCAATGTAAAATTGTTTCTATAGTCTGGCTTGATGGTTTTGTCTATCTAAAGTAATCAAATTGCTGATAGATATATACTGGTTGATTGATGGTAACGCATCTGATGTCATGACATGTGAGCCTCATTATTTTTCGAAAAAATTTGATATCCCTGATGTAAGTTTTATTGTTTTGTATTAAAGCATTGACATACACAGTTGTCACCACGTTACTCTGATAAGCTTGAAAAACATGAAGATTGTATCAGAATTGATTATTTCTCTATGTTCTTACATCTCTTTGTTCCCTTGTCTCTATGTTTTTTTTTTCTTACATGGTCACTAGCTAAGATAATCAGTCTTCTCTGTTTTTCTAGTACCCATCATGTGCTCTTTGTAAAACTGTATTATAATCTTAAGTACATCATAAAATTACTTGTGACAAAGCATATGAAATATAAATTTGAGAAATTGAAATGTTTCAACACTTTAGGGGAAATAGTATTAGGAGGTTAGGGTTTGGGGTTAGATGAGGGTCATGATCAGGGATAAGGGTTAAAGACAAGATATTTACCTCAATATCTCTGTAAAATGAAGATGTGGATCAGTCACTCAAAGCCACAAGTCTGCATGTTTACAGTGTCAGAACAGAGAGATCTTGGAACATAGAGATGCTGAAACGTAAGAGATGGCTCCTTTAAATTTAGGCCCTGAGGGCAGTCATTTTGCAGAATGAAGTGACCACATATGTTGGATCATACATTGGAGAAACCTTTACAGGATTCACCTCTCGCTTCAAGTTGACTTTTTTTTAAATCCTCATTTGGGATCCTTTTCATTCAGGTCATTTCAGACAGGCAAACTGTGTATTTCTTCTTTATCTACTAGGCTGTAGCAAAGGCTTTTCCTGTAAACACTCAGTATGTACATGATTCATAGAATGCAGGAAACTCCAGTTCCATTGTTGACCCAATACATGGCTCACTTTTGTAATTACAGATGAGACATCTAGGTAATGATGAGGTTCATATAATCTGGTCTGAACACACCAGGGATTACCGGAGAGGAATCATTGCCACTGAATTTGGAGATGTCATTATTGTCATCTACCCTCTGAAGAACAAGCTCTTCCGAATACAGATTCAGAGGAAAGCTGATGTGAGTATTCCTTCTCTCCTCCCTGCCCTTTCCTCTCTCTTCTCCTCTTCTCCCACCTTTTCTCCCCCTCCCTGTCAAAAGTTGAAAGGAAATCAGCCATTGTGGTGATACCATGTTTTATGTTGCCTTTACGTTACCTTATGTAGTACAGTCAATGACAACACATGTAATAATTATAAATATGATAACTAAATATGTGTATGACATTCTTAGCACCAGCAGTACTGCTGATGTGAATTCTTGACTCATTATGTACAAAAAGTAGACAAATGAGAATCTATTGATTCACTGAGGTAGTAAGCATGTATTCATATTTGGAAAAACAATCTTTTACCAACCAGTCTTTATTCCATTGTTTATGGGAATGAATCTATAGTCAGTATCAGTTTATTTGACAGTACACTGCCCTCTAACTCGTTGTCGCTACATTTTCTCTCTCCAATCAGGTGCCTTTCTTTGGTCCTCTCTTTGATGGTGCTATTGTGGATCATATTGTTCTTCCCGGTCTTGTCAGAGCCACAGCTATTAATGCTAGTAGAAGCAAGCGGCTTCAACTTCCACACTACCAAAGATTGTATCCTTTAATCCCAACTCTTCATGTGCAAAAGTGTGTACTAGTCCACAAATGTGTCACAGTATTTGCCCATTCATAGTGACTTCTTGATTTGTGCCGGTTGGCATAGATTATGCACACATATATGCTTGTGTGCAAAGGTGCTGCTGTTTGCACATAAATTTGGTGGAAAATATGAATGGCCGTATGCCAGAGATATATCCAGATCATTCTTTTCTCAGCAAGTCAAGTCAACTGGAGCTATTTTAGGGACTCAAGTCAAGTCATTGACTCGAGTCTGTGTTATTTCAATAGGGGAAACTTGCCCAGAATTTTTCAAGTCAGGTAGTGTTTGCGGGATGTGACTCAAATCGTGACTTGAATGCAAGTCTGCTGTATGCTCAAACTTCTAATGCTGGAATTTTTGCCATGATGTTTCTGAGGTGGAAATCACCCCATAGTTAAAAGTTTACATGTAACCTTACACTTAAAGGTGACGCTTTCACAGAAATTTGATGGCATATTAGAAAGATGCATATACGTTCTGTTTGCAGGTTTTGTCTTTGTTAAGTTTTAAATACTTTGTAGTGTGCTAGAAAAGTCTTACTATCAGAGAATTAGTATTAGTTTTAAGTTTATTGCACTGAGCGAATTATTTTGAGCGGATGTAACAATAAGTGGCAAGTAGAAAAATTGCAAGAAAATTTCTTACTAGTTCTTCTACAGAATTCAACTTTAAAAGTCTAAACTGACCAAAAATCTCTACAGGGCACATTTCTTTGTCAAGTAGGAGTTACAATAAACTTATCATTAATCTGGTACTGGAATTTAAGGTAACTGTGTATACTTTGGAGGTGTTTCAACTTCAGTGGTTACGTGTACTAAACAGCCTTTTTCCTTAAGTGTTTATCTTCTCCAGCTATGAAGAGAGGGCTCAATATTTTGACACCATCATCAAGAATCACAAGAAACCCTCCTCATTTGAAGAATTTGCTGCCAATGTCTTTGAGCCGTCAGTTGCCAATAAACCTTTGACCAGGACTAAGCCTGGCCACCCATCTCACCTTGAACTACACGGTACGTAAACCAGTCCTTCTCATATCTTTCTTGGTGGAGGAGATCACTTTACTCATCATGAAAAACTTGTTGTCCCACCCTTGATTAGTCCTGTTTATAGCCCAAGCATTTGGCAAACCACCTTTTATGTTTCACAGACTACCAATTGCGTAGCAACAATGGTAATGACCGTACCATCTTCTTTGTTAAGGTGCACCATGTATAAGACTTGATGTAATATTTAGTAATTTACATGTATGCAATGCAAATTTATGTGTTTTGATATGAGATCACAGGCTTTTAATAAAGAGGACCTTTTAGTTCTTTTCAGTTTCTTTTATATTTTAAATTTTATCTCTTCCCCAGGTCAAGGTCGTCATAGTACATCACAGACACTTCCTACTCTCAAGTTGGACATCAAATCTCAAGGAGTGTCAGTCAGCCTTAAGTCTTCACAGACTCATAGTCCATCAGGTATGAAAAAGATTGGTCATATGCGATGATCATTACTATTGACACTGCTGCACTCAGTGCCACATAATGTGTGGCAGGGATGTGTTTGTATTCGTGCCACATAATATGTGTGGGAGGGATGTGTTTGTATTAGCGCCACATAATATGTGTGGGAGGGATGTGTTTGTATTAGTGCCACATAATGTAAGTGTGTCACGGAGGTGTTTGTATTGATACCACATAATATGTGTGGCAGGGATGTGTTTGTATTAAGTGCCACATAATGTGTGGCAGGGAGGTGTTTGTATTAGTGCCACATAATATGTGTGGGAGGGATGTGTTTGTATTAGTGCCACATAATATGTGTGGGAGGGATGTGTTTGTATTAGTGCCACATAATATAAGTGTGGCAGGGAGGTGTTTTTATTAGTGCCACATAATATGTGTGGCATGATGTGTTTGTATTAGTGCCACATAATATGTGTGGCAGGGATGTGTTTGTATTAGTGCCACATAATATAAGTGCGGCAGGGATGTGTTTGTATTAGTGCCACATAATATGTGTGGCAGGGATGTGTTTGTATTAGTGCCACATAATATAAGTGTGGCAGGGATGTGTTTGTATTAGTGCCACATAATATGTGTGGAATGATGTGTTTGTATTAGCACCACATAATATGTGTGGCAGGGATGTGTTGGTATTAGTGCCACATAATATGTGTGGCAGGGATGTGTTTGTATTAGTGCCACATAATATGTGTGGCAGGGATGTGTTTGTATTAGTGCCACATAATATGTGTGGAATGATGTGTTTGTATTAGCGCCACATAATATGTGTGGCAGGGATGTGTTTGTATTAGTGCCACATAATATGTGTGGCAGGGATGTGTTTGTATTAGTGCCACATAATATGTGTGGCAGGGATGTGTTTGTATTAGTGCCACATAATATGTGTGGCAGGGATGTGTTTGTATTAGTGCCACATAATATGTGTGGCAGGGATGTGTTTGTATTAGTGCCACATAATATGTGTGGCAGGGATGTGTTTGTATGACTTCTGTGTTATAAGTTTTTAGAGTTATGTCATGTTTTAGAAGATTCTGAGTGAGTGTTATTACACCAGGGTTTTAAACAGGGAGGGGTTAAGTGGGATCTTTTGGAGGTCCTCACCAAAGATGCATCATTTAGTTGGAAAAGGAGTGGACTGCTCGATCAGCAGAGCCAGTAGGTGACGATTTCTTCACTGCTAGGCAATGTAGGCCTACTGCATCCTACACTACCGTGGAATCAAACCTGGATCTGCAGATAGAACAGTGCAGTTCTCATATGAAAAAGCAATGATGTGTCATATTTGCAAAAACAATATTTTTTCAGTCTAGGGATCATTTACATTCCATGGGTATGCAGATGAAAGTTGAAAACTACTGTATTACACAGAGCCATTTGATAAATACAAGCATTGCACAGTGGATATTGGGGATGAATTACATATTGAACACTACTTTAGAAATGCTTGGCTCAGGGCTTTTGCTGTACTTTTTCGTAGGGGACCTCAATTGGTGGTGCCAGTGTTGTTAATTTGTTATGCAGATGTAGCTAGAGTAGTTATTAGAAGCCAACGTTTGTCACATCCTCTGTCCTATTAACTGTTTTACAATGCTTTCTTAGGATCTGTAGATAAAGCAGTCCAGCCGATGGCACCAGTTAATCCAGGTCCTTCAGGAAGGAGCATCCCTTCAGAGAGGTCAGCATTACACCAGACTAGTGGCAGCAATACGAATCCGTCCAATAAGTCAACAGGGACAGGTACCCTGGAAAAGCAGTCTACCATCAGACCTAGCAGTACAGGTACCCTGGAAAAGCAGTCTACAATTAGACCTAGCAGTAAAGAAGGTGGGTCATCTAAGGCAACTTGGTGGATAAAGATGTATTTGTTTCAAATGGTACTTAAGATTAGCATCTAAAAGTGTTAATGTAGGCATTATTTAAGGGCAGCTTTTTGTGGTGAAAAGAGCCATGAATGCCAAAGGTGGTGCCAGCAGAGGGACCAGTGAGGCCATGGTCCCCCTGTCGGGGAAGACTGGTGCCCCCTCCCCCCCCCCCCCCCGTGGGGAAATTTTCCAGTTTCGTCGGGAGCCTTAATCCATACGATAAAATATGTGATCCCATTGACCTTCAGTCGCCCTGACGATCTGCTTGATTTTGCTCATAGGAAGGGCATATCCTTCAATAAAGGTCCGAAATTTTCCAGTTTTTCTTTAAAAAACCCAAATTTCTCAAATTTTCTTTCATAAAAATCCAAAGTTTTGAAAATTTCTTCAATAAAACTCCCAAATTTTCAGATTTTTTTTTAAAAAGAGCGAAAAATTTTTCAGCGGTCTTTGTGTGCCGAAAATTTTGTATTCTTCACCCTTTTGTCAACTCATTGCCTTTGTCAGGGCTTTGGGTTTTTGGTCCCTGTTGGGCAAATCCTGGCACCACCCATGATGAATGCAGGCATGAATGTGGCATTTAACTTACAATTTCATGTTGGAAAGCTAATCAACTCAACACTTGAGATCAAATTTGCAATCTGCCTCCAAACCTCTCATTTACATGTATAACCATTAATTGCCAACAAATAAGACTGAACAAAAGTTGATTGCTTGTTGGAAGAAACTCCTTACCCCTGAGAACATTCATTCCCATTATTGCGGCCAGCCAGACAACGCAGTTATCACCTGGAGAAACTTAAAATCTAGTTGCTGTTTAGTTTATTCCAGGAAAGCTTTTTTGTTTTCAGGTCGTAATTATGGAAAATTAAGGGTTACATAGATAAATAGGAGGTATCAAGCCTCATAGATTCCCAAACCAGGAAGGTTTGGGGATTCTGTTCCACAAGGAAAGTCAGATCTGATGGGAGAAGAATAGATAGCTTTTAGCCACCTTCTTTTAATCCAGCTGGGGATCAAGTGCCAAATCTCCTAGTTTTTAGGCTTAGTAAGTTTGTTTCAAATGTCACCACCTGTATGCTGTACGCTTTTTAGCACAATTTGTACGTTACTGGGCAGAATGAAACATGAGTAGGACATAAAACAGAATATCTGTTGGGCTTCTTGAATATGAACTGTAACTGAAGAGATCAGACCAGTCAACATGGTAATTATGTAAATTTTCCTTTTCTTGACTTCTGTGAACAAGTGTTTGTATCTTTTCATGTCTAATTCAGGTGATAAACAAGTGGATGATACATTCTCAGGTAAACAAACATCATCAAGTTCCAAAACAAAAGACAAACCTTCTCCATCATCTGGATCAGTGACCCCTGACCTCTCATCATCATGACATTAGACAGTCATTTCATATCAGCTGTGGAAAGGTATTGTTTTCTGAGATTAATGATAAGATATTTTCTCTACCTGCACCTGGTTTTGTTGCGATATGCTACAGTACTTAAAATCTTAAAACCAGGGCTTGGCAAAGCAGGGCAAGAAAGAAAAAAATCAGTTGAGCAAGTGCACTGCTCAATATTGAAACCCTCTAGGCAAATTCCCCAGCAAAGTCTCCTCCACAATTGTGTTGAGTGGCTATTAGGCAGATTTGAGCTGGACAAGTAGATATTCATGCTGGCATGAAGATTTAGAGAACAGCTAGCTTAATTAATACAGTAAAACCCCGTTTATCCGAACCCCGTTTATCCGAAACCTCGTTTATCCGAACTGGCCGGCAGATTTAACAACAATAATATTCAATACAATTACGGTAGTAGACACCAAGTTTTCAGTGCTTTACAAGGCAAAATTCAACATAAATTTTGCAAAAAAGCACTAATTTTTCTGGGGAGTTTAAAAGTCATGGAAAGATGTCACGATATGGCTAAAACACCCGACATGTGGACATAGAAAACAATCTGTTATCTCTTTGTCAAATTTGGAAGAAATATCGTACGTATTTGCTTTGAAATTCTTGTTAGGACCCATGAGTCGGTATAGGCTCAATATCCTCTTATACAAAAGTACGTTAGGCTACCATAAGTCCTAGTTTCACTAAATCTGAAAGTTAGTAACGTAGTGAGCTTTCATACCTAAAAATAACGAAAGTAGACCTTACAAAAACATTGCGAACTGCTGTTTGAGAGTCTCCTACACATGTGTCTCTAATATTTTTGGAAATTTATGCAGAATTTATACTCTAGATACCTCTCCAGATCGTTACAGCTCTTCTTCAGCCCACACACTCATTTAGTGTGTAGATGGCATTGGTCATTCAGACGAGCGAAGGCTCGAATTTTAGGAATAAAATCTCTCTGTTTTAGAAGTCTTAAAATTTATTTGTCAAATCATCGGTCACAAAAAATAGTAACGAAATATTTGGGGGGATTTTGTCTGCAATTTTTAGCCTTTTCGGAATTTTTTTGGGAAAGTGTTGACACACTGTCTTATGGGATCCAGTGTACCGTATTTGAGGTAAAAACTTGGAACCTCGTTTATCCGAATTTTTTCGTTATCCGAACAACCTTCGGTCCCGATGTGTTCGGATAAACGGGGTTTTACTGTAATTAAAAAAAAAAAGAATTTGCAGAAGCCTGCTCAAACTGTAAGTGATTTATTCTTTTATAAATTACATCATTGTACAGGTAGTATGCCTCTAGTTGACTAGCCTGCTGTAAGCAGGCTATTGTTGAGTTTTATCAGCTACGAGTACAATTCTTAATATTTGCTTACCTAATGTTAATGTACAGTACACAGACGAAGTTTAATACAATACAATAGCCTGCCAACTTTCTAGCCAATCTCATTTCCGAGACAAAAATAACTTCATGTTAATTAATGCACACGTCATCAACGTTGGTAAGGGGTGGAGTCAACATGAGCGACCGGTTGCTCCGCTACAGCAGACAACTCTTTCAACTTGTATACACGTTATGCAGTGCAGCACGGCTATTACTCTATAGTTACTGGCTTAGCTGCTACCGTGTACATGTATACATGTACAGCTAGCAAGGAACATTGTCGTCTTGCGGCCATGCGAGGGCCTATAGACAGGCCGGCAAGATCTGGGACAAGATCCTCCGCCTAACGTTAGGCTTGACTTTTCACCGCAATGATTAGCTCAATGTTTATCCCATACATGATAATTACGTACCTTTTTAAGATGTCACCGTATCTTCAGAAGTATTCGTATGTGCGTCGTCGCAGGCCGTTGATAGTCATGAATAGTTAGTACCGTGAACACCATGTGACCTTCTTATGAATAATAATTTATCCCGCATTTTGGGGATTCGTGTAAATGAAAACTGGACGAAGGTTTGCAGACTCTGTATAGAATAGATATACAGGGTGTATTATGATTTCTGACAGAGCGCCATCTTCTGGAATCTGCTAAGAGTCTGCTCCGCAGGCTACTAGTTGACCTGCATTAAATTAAGTACTTTTCAAAGTTGACTGATTATTTTGTACCTTTAAAATTGTTGACAGGTATTGTTTCTTTTAATTTCATGTCCACATACCTCAGCTATCATAATCTCACCATAGAACTCAGAGAAGGAATTAATTTATCTGCAGAGTAATGATCTCGTTTCCATACATGTAATGTATAGGGAGGTTTCACACATGCAAAAGTCTACTAATGCAACAACTTTCTGAAGGACAAACACATGGATGCTAGGTCATGTACTAAAGCAATGTGGTGCATAGCCTGTCCACTGAATTTGACCTTATGACCTTTGGTGCAAGCTCCCTATCAGGAAATGAGATATTGTACTTTACCTAACATCAGAAATGTGAAGCCAAGTCTGAGTGTCTTAGTGTGTGTGTGCTACACCATTAGTCTGATGAAGTTCAAACTTGGTGGGTAGGTACCTGACGATAAAAACGTGTGCATTCGTAATTGATGAAGTCATACTTAGGTCAAAGGTCATGTTTTCTAGAAACTGGTTTTTTGCCATTATTTGCCTATCAGTATTTTAGAAAAAGTTATAAAACCATATAGTATGCTAGGACTGATAAGAAACTTTTAAAGTAGTCTTACCTGAAAGTGCAAAATGTGTTTTCTTTTGAAATTGATTGGTTGAAAAGATATTTGTGTGTGGTACAGAAAATTGTTATAGCTATAAAACTGTAAGTCCTTCCTATAGATTGATAGGTAGTTCAAAATAATGTAGCTGGGTATCTTTATTTTGAAAAAATAGGTTCTCATAGAAAGAATATAACTCTTTTTTTGCTCATGAGTACTTCGTTTCCCAAAATTTCAAATTTTGAAAATATGCAACATTTGTAACTCATGTAAGGCATTAACATTTTTTGGAAGAAATGCCACTGCCAGAAAAATGCAGCATCTTTTATTTTTTCTATCAAATTTTAGTTGCTTTTAATCAGGTTCACTTGTAGGTTACATGTGTAAGTACATTGTAAAGAAATATTCATTTTAGGATGACTACAGGTAGTGGTCAATGAACTTCAGTCTACTATCTCATATATAAATTAAAGATGTCTCAATGAGTACACCTTAAAGTTGACTCGAAGGTAGTTAAGCTTTCGTCAGAAGTGGCTCTGAATTTTCAGAAACCACCTTCAAGTTTGATGACATACTGGTTGAAACTTATTTAATTGCGTGGGTTCCTGTCATGGAAGCCTATCTACCAATCAATTATTTCATAAATAATAATACAAACCTCACGCTTAAGCTTGAATGAAATACATTATGCTGAACAGAAGCAAAACATTTTACATTCTGTGGGAATGTCTTATTCTAATTTTTCAGAACTTAGATATTAAATATTATCTCTTTGGTCTTTTAACAGAAACCTTCTTCCTTTTGGAAGACATTGTTTGGATACAGAGGTGTACTCTACTATGTCTTGCATGGAAGACACTCACAGAGGTTCGAAAGCTGATTAATAAGTGCACCTACATACAGGATTGGATCTTCAATTTGAAGGCTTTTGCATTTACTTGTACATACATCAGTTAATGTAATTTATGAAACATTTTTTACTAGCAGAAATATTCAAGGAGTACATTATGGTTAGGAAGATGTCACTCTGTAGTTGTTGGGGATGTGTTGTAATGAAGGATTTTATGAGAAGAGTTTGGTACATACAAGAGGGAAAAGTATAATATCATCTAGCATAGTCTGTAAGTGACTTCTGAACTAATTAAATTTCGATTAAATTATTGCCATGTAACAGTGTATTTAACCTTCTGTGTACTCAACTGCCCCTTCTGCCCCCCTCCTGGCCCAAGTACTGAAATGGCCCAAGTATACACAATTTGCAAAAAAAAAATAATCACCTTGCTTGTAAGTTCCAGCCTGATGTCAATGGTTTCTTGTTTCAATACACTATGCTATCCTTACAGGGTACCGTTAATAACAAGTTATGCTGTCTATTGTAAGTATATTCAGAGAATGCAACTTCTTATTTCTATTTCTGCAGTTTGAAATTTCTTTCCTATGTAACAGTTTTATAGTTGGGCACAAATGCAACACGTTGGATTGTCTCTTGCAGGGTTCCTTCCTAGCCTCTTAAATGAGCTTAAACCAGTTGGCTGGTACTGTAGGGTTGGTTCAAGCTATATACTCAGTTTGTGAGGCCCAAAAATAAGTTTTAAGTCCATGTGGTGGTGTGAAGTGCCATTTGTCCATGGTTGTTAGCTGTGTGCCATGTGGATTTATGTTGGTACATTGGAGTAATTACTTGCTTACATGGACATAGACCATGTAGAGTATGACACCTTTGCTGTACTCTTTGGCTCTTATTCTACACAGGTATACTGATGATTGCATTGTTTGTGAAGGGGAGGGTAACAGTGTTGTTCACCTGAATCTTACATGCCTGCTCTATGCATATTCATAACCAGGCAGTTGGGATATTTCAAAGGTGATGAAATGGCCAAAAAATTAGAAACACAAGTCCCCAGCACCTGTGTTTAGGAAATGGGTTTTAGGGTTAACCTTTTTAGTCTAGGTGAAAGTCATAATGTTTATGTTCTCTTTTCAAAGAAGCAGGGGGTACTTTGACTTCATATTTAATTTAATAATTTTTCATTACTTAAATGAGGTATTCAGGTTGCAAACAATGATACGTTTTCCATTTTTTATGTAGAACTTGTATCCTGTGTGCTTTCTTAACTTAGTGTCTGCATAACACTAGTGCCTTGTCTTATCCTAACACTGTAATCAACAAGGTTAAGTACTGTTTATCAGCCAGGTGTAACACAGTAGCTGAAAGATGAACCTGCCTGCTCAGTCCAACATCATAAAATGGCTCTTTTTGTGGCATGAACAAACATCATATATATTAACTGTTTGCCTAGTACAATGAGTTTTCGAAACACCATTCTGTAAAATAGCATTTGTGCTTGTGAACTTTCCAGATAGTAATCTTCTCAGAATAGACAAGAGAATGCAACTGATTCGCTGAAATATATCCCTGTATCACAATTAAAAACAGATATGTGCCTCGGTTGCACACTGGAAGCTTTAAAGGTCTGTGGACATGTAAATGTGATACCTATCTGTTTTATGTATGTACTATTGAAAACATTAAAAATATTCACCATTCCCATCCAAATCCATGAAATATTGCCCTTAAATCATGAATAAACATAAACTACATATTCAAATTTGTGACATAAAAAGAGGGACTCATGATATATGTGTTATGTTATCATTTGTTAGTTTAACCTTCATGCTAAGGACAGTTGTAACATTGGCATACCCCAAGGGGGTTATTTTGGAAGTATCTGTTGACTACTTTGGAAATGTTCACATTAAAGACCAAACTAGAAATAAGCTCTTAAGTAATTATAGATAATCTTTAAAGAATGAACAAAAGAAAAACAGACACTGTGCAACACTCCACAAAATAACTTTTCCTTAGCTAATGAGAAATTTCAGAAATGGTCAAACTTTTTAGGAGATATATCTTGAGAAATTTAAGGGATACAAATATTCAAATAATTCCAACATATTTTTAATCAGGGGATCTTAATCTATCACTGTTGAGGAACAGCTGTAGTGGTTACATGTCTACAAATCTTTAATGTCATGTTCACTATGTGCACTTAGTATGAAGTGTTTGGTTTGTTTAGCACTTTGCATCTGGTGTTAAGCCCAGCATTGGACTGTAGGGCTTTAGCAACATAAAATTGAACCATGGATGATAGGAATTGTGTTGGTCACAAATAAGTTTGTTTTTATTGTTAGCTCACCAAACATTTGATATGTCTGTGTGATAGTGCTGTTATGAGCAGACAGGACACAGTGTGCACAAAATATGGAGATGACTAGGAATCCCTGGAATGGGAAATACAGTGATGTAATGTAGCACGGCTATGCTATCATTGAAAATGTTTTTAAAGGGCATGAAATTATGTATAGCATATTTAATATTATCAATAATTTTACAAGTAGACTGAAAATCATAATGATTATCTCAGAGTTGTGGAGATGAAATCCATTGAACAAACTTGCTCATGTGTGAGGGATCTGTTGGAATGTAGTTCATGGAGTGAATTTACCCATGTATGGGTAAATTTGTGGGCCTATGGTACAATGAAGGAACTTACACAGATACAAATGGCTCAGTGGGTAGTAGGCTAACTTCACCTTTGAACAAATTTGTGGAGGTGATATCCCATGAACAGAATGAGATTAGGAAAATAATTTCCCATTGGTGTTTGCTGGATTTTTTTCCCTAGTTCCCAGAAGACTTCGGTGGTTATAATTGGCTTAAACTTTGAAGCTAGAAACCTTTTATTGTATTCCATGTGCTTATTTGCACAAGTGTTGTTGCTGGCGTGTATTGTTATTTAATCTGTGAGATCTGTACATGACTACAAAAAGACTTAATTGGAAGATTTATATATATATATATATTTGTATCCTGATGTCATAATTACATTTGTGACACAATACAGAATGATTTGAATCATATAAGGATAATAGCAAAAAACCCTATGGGGTTGAGAAGTTATATCATAATAAATATGCAAAAGATATACAAAATGTGTCTTTGTGGTTATTTCAACCAAAAATTTGAAGCATTTTTACACACATTTGTACAAAGGTATTGAAATGTGAAGTTAAATGTGAAGTTTAATTTTCTAAACAATCTACCAGCAGTAACTGAGATAAAAGTTATATGACAAGGGTATATACTGTTATGTTATTACACCTTTAACTTGAGCTTTCAGTGAAGGTGGTCAACACCCTGAAGTATGAATATTCATGTAAGCTTTAAATATTCATTCACCAAGCCATAAATGCTCCTAATGTTGTCCTGAAAAATTTTCATATTATCAAGGAACTGCCATGCAAAAAAATGCAGTTAATTTAAAGTGTACCTCAAGTCTAAATTTCAAAATCATATGTCACAAAACTTTCAAAATGAATCCAAATGGTCCAACTCCCATATTCACAGGGCTTTCCTGGGCTGAGATACAAAATGTTGAAGCTTATTCACTTAATTGAAATGGTAGATTGCACAATAGTTTGTGATGTCACTCTTGTACTACTCAAATTACCATCTTTGTTTTTCTTTGTTTTTTTTTAAAGCTCTGCACCTTGTGCCAAAATGTGAGCACTGTCTTACTCTTTTAGGGTGACCTGACTACACAAGCCCTATCTGTACAGCATACTATGCAAGAAAACATTTAATTTTTCAAGCTGATGTAAACATTTTAGCTTCAAAAGGAAACAAAAGCAGGTAATCTGAATTGTGCAATAAGGACATTGCAAATTATTGCACAATAGACTATTTCATATTAAGTGAATAAATTTCAACATCTCAAATATATATTCTTGTAATTCTAGACTTAAAGTACACTTTAACTGTGTACTAAAAGTATAGTCTCAGTAAAAATGATGTTCTCCAGTGATGTGGTAGAAACTTAAAATTCAAGAAATAATAATCCTTCCCATCTTCATCTTCACTTTTCAAAAACTTAACTCATCATTGATGGTGAAATGAAATAAAATTTTAAAATGACCTTTTTAAAATCGAGTCACGTTCTTACAATTTTGTGGGTGAATGCAGCCAAACCAAATTTACCCTTCCCCCACCCCAAAGATGTTTCTAGATTAAGACGTAGTAAAAGTATACTTGGAAGTGTGAAGGATCAAGAGAGTAACCTGCCTGGAACATGAGAAGGAATTTGATCAGAATGACTGATGTTTTCCAAAAACGGTTTGGGTAATAAATTTGGCCATGGCCATGCAGTACATGTTACTAAAATGCTACGTCAAAGAATAAGCAGTAACATTTCAACCTGTCTGTAAACTAGTCAAGAAATCTCTGACCTGGTAAACAACCAGTCTGTTTTTAAGAACTTTTTCTAGAGGGCCCTCAAGTTGCTTACGACGATTTGATTCTATTTTGTGGTAACATTACTCTTTTAAGTTACAATTGCAAAGGATGTAGGGCATGAACTAAACTATTACCCTAGTCACACCTAGAGGTGACACCAAACTCATATGACCACCCACTCAGCCTTCAATTCTTTACATCATGGGTCTGTCATGTGTGGCTCCATTCTAGACTGACTGGAAAGAGCAGAAACATGATCTTAGCCCAAATACTGGGAAGTGAGCATTACTGTTACAGTTGCAGATCTGGGAAGGGGGGGCTTTTCTGGCTCCAGCCCCCTTTTTGACACCACCTCCTTTTTTGGCACAACCCCAAAGCTGCACTACATAGTTTATGTACACTTGTTTTGATTGCCAGATGTCAGGAAATACCATTAAACAGTGTTTAATTTCAAATTTTCCCCAGAGACCCCCCTACCCCATCCTTGATGCTCGTATGTCCAAACTTGCCCTAACAGAGTTAGCCCCCTTCTGTAAAATCCTGGATCTGCCTCTGTGTAAAATACTTCATACAAACAGATATTTCTAAGCCACCAAGATGAAGTTAAAGGTCAGTAATAAATCTTCCCACAACAAGCTGTAATTACTGTCCTTCACACTAAATATTACAGTCATATTTTCTAAGCACAGAGCCAGCAATTCTCTCATTGTTGGAACCTCTAGAGATATCTGGAATCCAGAGCAGGTCTGGGTTCATTTCATCACCACCATATGAGGGAGACAGCCTCTACACCTCAATCGGGTTGTACTTGCCAGGACTCCCTGCACGTCGTTCATCTCACATATCTAGATTTTTTGGTATATTTTGAATCAAGAAAGGATATGCTCCAAGATTCCTTGTCTAATGAGAGGTTCACACTGAGAGCGAAGGAGAAAATGCTGTAGAGAAAGATGAAAACAACATTGAACAAGTGGCAAAACACAATGTCACAGCAAAAACATGCAGCCTGAGCTTTTGTGTAAACCTTGTATCAGCTTGACACCTTATTGCATACAAACCCATCATTTCCCCAGGTTCTTAATTCTAGAGGCAGCTGCATAACTGCATTTTTGCGACTCTCTTGCAGTTAAATTGTCATAATTACTGGTTCACATCCTTTTTTATGGAAAGTTTCTGTAATTTCTATCAGCATCTTGAATTCATGGAAATGATCATTTGTGTTACACTGTCATTATTGTGACATGAAAATAACATAGAACTAAAACATTTTCCAAGGCTTTAACAATTGTCCTTAACAGATTGAACTCACATCTACCAAGGTCTAATTTTATTCAAACCTAAGTAATTTATGTCATTTTGTCTTTGCTACACAGAAGAGTTTTCTTATTTAAGAAAACAGGAACATGAGCTGTATCAACTAAAACTTGCTCTACTCTACCAATTACACGACACTTCAAATTCTCACATAAAACTGATTTTATCGTGTCACCACTGATAAAATATATTGTCTCTATCACAACATGCTTTCACCAGCTTCAGAGCATAATTGGGAAACCTTGAAAGTGTCGGTAAGTTGACTAAGTTCTTCTGTTAGTTCACTTGTTATGAACATTGAACAAGCATTCAGAATACATTTTTTACAACCAATGCTGCCAATGCTGGGCAGCCCCACCCAGTCACCAGCATGTGCCCACACTGGGTAGCCCCACAGAAGATTTCCATCTGCCCTTAGATTATAAAATCATGAATCCTACCTGGCAAGGCACTATAACTCCAGCTGGCACAGGCAAACTTATAATTTATTTCCATTGATTAGACCACTTCTGCAGGATGGTGTTCAATATTCCTGGCACTCAGAAAATTCTGGGCACACTTTTGTACTTATTTAATTATATAGCTTTGCTTCAGAATATTTACAACTTTTATCTGACTTACCTGACTGTTTTTCTTTAACACTACCATGCTACCATCTTCGGTCTCGAATTCCCCAAAGTCCCTTAGACAACGGACCTGAAAAATGTAATATGTAGAAAAGTCTCAATTAAGTTTCTAAGATGAACAAAATGAGAGAATGCAGTAACTGCACAGCTTTATAACCAACTTGATAAGTGCCACCAATGTGACAGGCATGATAATGTATACAAGAAAGCCATCAGCTGTGTGGTCCAGTCAGATGCACCCTTTGTCTGACCTTCCATATCACTATGGTAATGTATTCAAATTATTAAATCAAACAAAGCCCCCAACAGGTGATAGTTTTACAATGCAAATCAATCTTGAGAAAATTTGCATGAAATCAATGTCAGTTTTGCAAGGCAATTCTAATTTTAAATTACCGAAAAGTTTGAACGCATTTGCCACAAAATGTTGCAACTACCCCCCAGAACACAGTCTCCAATCAGAACTTCCTGCAATTATATAAGACTTTAAAACAGTTTACTACACAAAAGCATAAGGCCTAGGTTTCCTGCAACTATTTATTAGTAAAAGTCAGGTCAAAGTATTATCAATGTCCACAGGGCATCGCAATTTGTGACCCAAAAAACCTCAGTTGCAAATCAATTTTATCTTAGTCTATCAAACGTTGTTAGTCCATATATTTCCCATGCTTTTCCTACAGGTGTGTGTTTTGACCATTGATTTTAAAACACTACAAAGCAAGATGGAGTAATTGGTACTCAATTTGATGTCTACCATTTCTCATCTATATTTGTTTTGCATCCATGCATTGAAATCAT
Source organism: Holothuria leucospilota (assembly GCA_029531755.1). NCBI lineage: Eukaryota > Metazoa > Echinodermata > Holothuroidea > Aspidochirotida > Holothuriidae > Holothuria > Holothuria leucospilota. Next base: position 54,093,937 of record CM055963.1, on the reverse strand, counting down.
GCAGCACCAGCTTGTCCATGTCCATTTACTGTACTTTCTCATTTCTACAATGCCAATCCACTGTCATTTTAACAAAATTTTAATTGACCATTACTTCTGGAGAGAAGACAGAGACAACTTCACTGACATTGGAAGTTAAAGATTGCAACCAGTATATACATCATCATTTATGAAGATGTTGCTGGTTGAAGAACGAGCTCTCCAATTTTGTCAAATGATTATTTTGGAACCTCGGTTAATAAAGATCTGAAATGCACAACAGGCAGTCCTGACATCATACTAGAACAAAATGTCACACATTAGCTCTCTTCTATTGGGCAACCGACTCTCTCTATTAGCATACTAAATTAGCTGGCTTAAAGCTGGCCTAGGTAGAACCCTGGTAATTAAAGGGTGTGCATTGGTCTGGGTTTTGATGCCCACACCGCCCAAACGTAGGTTTGGACACAACCAGGACCACCTGAAAGCGACAAGCATCATACTCAGCCCACCCGAGACAAAACTGGCATCGGTTTGGAGGTTAGTCAGGTTAGTCAAACTGCCCAAACTGACGAAGCTCTCAGACGACCCAGGACCAACCCGAAAAAACCTGAAGCAAGCTTTCATGGAATGAGTGCAGGGCCTATAGTTGATATGTGCTTCTTCACGGTATGCATTTTAAAAAGTACAAATATACTCAATAATCAGGGAATTGACATGGACATCAAATAGCATTCACTTTGATACACAGAGACAATAACCTACATGGCTTAGGCATATTTGTTCAGTGAGGGAAGGTAATTGTGACTTGGAAAAAAGGCATTAAAATAACACCAATTAAAACGTCGGTTTATCTCGGTTTGGATCAAAAACAGACAGACTACCCAAAACTGAAATGATGTTGGTTTTTGTTTAGACCACCCAACTGTCAGTTCAAAATCACCAAAACCACCCAAAACCAACCTAGGTTTCAGTTGGTTTCCATTTGTTCTCAGTTTGGGGCGATCTGTGCACACCTTTACTGGTAATAGACATAATTTTTTTTTTGTCAGTCTGCCAAAGGTGCCTGATGTTTGCTTTGGTTATTATAGGATGGTAACTTTGATGGTATGGAGGATTTTGACAAGTTTTAATTGATAGCACTGGGGGTGATGCCTGAGTGGATTCATATTAAAAACTCTTTGAACTACAAAAAGGTTTGTTGATATTCACCTGAATAAAGAGATTCTTTGGTGGTTTTCGGTCCTGCAGATGAAGAAGAATTTACTAAACTTAAGCATGGTGTAAAACTGCATGGAGATTTCTACTCTATGGTAACTTCATCCTTATATATTTCCTTTAACAATAGGAAAAACAAAGCACTCTTTTCCTGTACTTACAGCATTTACTCTTCAACGCACAAAAAACAAGAAGATTGTTTCAAATATTCCAGATTCAGGTTTTTTTTAATTCATACAGTGACTGAAACCTATCAGGTGATTATCTTGGAAAAACTGGGATAAGACTGACCTTGTACATGAAAGGCACCACCCTTCCACACAAAATAAAGGTTAAAAGAGATTGACCCACAAATTATCCTTTATTAATACATCCAAGGCTTGCTAATGCCAACATGCTACAAAATGATTTCTTCATCTCTCGCAACACACTTTGAACACTGTAGGACTAATTCCCTGAATTTCCACATTTTTAAGATACTGCAATTAAAGACTTTTCTAGGAACAATTCTGGCAATTTTCACAATGCAAGAATAACAAATCACAAAGAGAAGAAGTAAACATTGCCCTGTTTTTGCATTTACATTCTGTGGGTTCATGTAGTAGCATAATTTAAGTATAGAAAGACTAACATTGTTTTGAGCTTTTAATTCTTAATGACAATTTTGTCAGACCAAGCAACCAAAATTCAAGGACTTTGAAGACCATAAAAAAAAAATTCAGAATTTTTAAAAATTTTTTTCTATTTTCCAAACTGTGTGGAAACCCTGAATTTAACAAAATTACTGACTTAAAGAGAATACTGCATTTGTGGTACAGAAAACTTTCATACCTTTAACACCATGATTTACATACACAGAATGAAAAGCAGTTCCAAAGATAGCTCAGTAACTTTATTCTTAAGAGAGTTTTTACAAGAAATAGGAGTCATTTGTAGCTCAAGAATTTATTGTTCAATCAAATTTCTGTAATTTCAAATGATGCAACGTCCATAATTCTTGTGACATAAATTGTGGGAAGAAAAGCTATTGCTACTGTAGAGTTTATTGGTGAGACTGAATGGTTTAAGTACAATTATAGCTACTTTCTATCAATGCCATGTCAGTGCATTTTAAACACAATATTTCTCTTTGCACCTTATTAATTCACACTGTTGCCTATATATGCATAATGTGGAAATATTTTGCATACCTGTGTAAGATCTAAACCTTCTTCCCCCAAAGACCTCATATAACTGGCCAGAGACTTGCTGTATTTGTTGAACCATTGAGACTGAAGACATAGAAAGAAAAAACAATTCCCAAATGTCTTACAGCTTCTGTGGAAAATTATATACAGTATTTGATCATAAGCAGTATGAATACTATAAAGCACATTTGCATAGGGTGATGGCTTATTGTAAAGATATGAAATACTGACCTCTTGCTCGGACATATTGTTCTTGATATCTGGAGGTAGCACACTCCCAAATTCCCACCTCATTTCCTTAATTATTTCTAACCTGTTGTGTCTGTAGAAAAATAAAATTAACCAAAACTGATGTGAAAGGGCATGTGAGGAATTTGCACAACTGTTAGGCAGCACTGACTTAACTAATTCACAACTGTGTTGTTGCAACTCTTAGCAATGTATCATCTGATAAACTGGTATGTTGTCATGACAGAAGTTTTTGGTATATGATGGGTTTATACTTCATGCTAATCCTGCACTGATTTGAGATCATACAAAAACAAATTAACACTGAGGAGGACAAAAAAGCAAATTCAGCTAGTTAACTGGTTCAACCAAGGGCATTTCAGTCAGGTACACAACTGATTTCGTCAACTAGGCAACAATTTGGATGGCAAGCCTATGCCAATTAAGAGAAAAGCCAGACTACCGTGTCTGAATAAAATCCACATACCATGAGCATGGGATTCAAACCGATGCACTTGTGAAACACATTGGTGCACAGCAGTTGGAATAAACCACTCCCCCACCCAAGGACTAAAGCAAAGACAGAAGTTAACAGATCAGTTATAAAAGTAAACAGGCTTCTTTCCTTTTCTTCTAAGGCACAAGACCGGCAACAGACATTAAACATCAAAGAATTTAAGGAAACTAACTCACAGATATGCTAATAGACACCTCTGGTTCCTCTCCAAACAGGTGTGTCTGAACTGGACAGCGGACAAGAGTGACTCTGCACCAGTCATTGAGGACTCTCTCAATCTATCATAAGATAAGAAAGCAAAAACTAAAAACAAAAACCTTAGAAAATACTTAGATTTGAGAATAAAAAATAATTTAACTGTAGCTGCATGCACAGTGAGGTCTGGATGAGATTGTTGTCAAGTGTTCCTAAAACTTTACAATATCTTTAAAACATTAACAACCAAGTGCAATGTGGAACACAACCACTCAATACTTTTCCGTTGACAAGTGTATTTAGGTGGTTTCATTATATGAGAAAGCAATACATCTACTTTTCATTTATTCTGCTTTCAGTTTGGCCAAAATACTACCTAACTGAAAATAAAACTTCAATTAAAAAAAAATTAATTTAAAATAAAGGGGAATAATGCATTTGTAATAAAGAAAATTTCCACACCCTTTTAAAACTATGATATATAGATACAGATCAATGGGATATTCAAACTTAGAAAGATAATTGATTAATTTCATTTTAAGAAATAAGGTTTTTACAGATAGAAAGTAAGTAGCTCATGAATAATTTATTCACTCATTCTTTCAAAATTTTCAAATGATGCAGTCATGCAACATTCACAATTCTTGATTAATTACAGTTTGGACAAAAAGTTTAAACTGCCAAAATTTATTGATGAGACTGAAAGGTTTATAATGTCAAAAGCTGTCCGTTGCCTGTGCCATGTTAATGCAATACAAACACAATTTTTACCTTTAATAAATAATGCTGGCCATTCCAAACAAAACTTTCAGCATGAACAGTTCTAGTTTTTTTTCTCTTATTGGCCTTTTGTAAACCAGCAGCACTTGGTGACAAGAATTTTGACACAGTCATAACATGTAGCAGGTAAATTGACCAATAGGGTTGCTGCCTACAGATAAATGTTTGGAGATATCCGTGCATACTCACACATCTGCCTGGTTTTGGTCATATAATACAGATGTCTCTTCTAAAACTTGTCGGATGCCATCCTCCTGCAAAATTAAACCAGACAGCCAAAAGGCTTAGTGATTCCTTGCCGAAAGGGGGGTGCTTTGCTGCACCGTGGTTCATCCATCAAATTTATACTTCTCTACTACATCATTTTTTATGATGTGGTCACAATTTGACCTCTTCTCATGTCAGCTCATGTCACACGACCTTTGAACAAAAACTTGAATAACCAAAAAAATAAAAAAAAAAAAGGAAGGGATTTGTCTGTGATTCCTCCCTTGTAATGACATGTTTACAAAGTTTCAGTTTTGACCTCTGATGACCTCAAATGGCTTGTGACCTCCATGAAAAACAATAGGGCTTTTCTTCGCACCATACCACATGAACATACTTAGTATGAAATCTATCCAAGATTCCTACCTTGAGATATCGTATAAGGTTTTCAGAGTTTGACCCCTGGTGACCCAAGATAACCTTTGACCTCCACCAAAAACAATAGGTATCTTTCTCTTACCATAACACATTTACATACTAAGTATGAGATCTACCAAAGCTTCCTACCCTGAGATATAGTGTAAACAAGGTTTTCAGACTTTGACCCCTGGTGACCCCAGATAACCTTTGAACTCCACCAAAAATGATAGGGTTCTTCCTCTCACCATAACACATCCACAAACTAAGTATGAAATCTATCCAAGCTTCCTACCTTGAGATACCATGTAAACAAGGTTTTCAGACTTTGACCCCCGGTGACCCCTGGTGACCTTTGACCTCCATCCAAAACAATAGGGTTCTTCCTCTCACCACAACGCATCTACATACCAAGCATGAAATCTATCCAAGCTTGCTAACTTGAGATATCGTGTAAACAAGGTTTTCAGATTTTGACCCCCGATGACCCCAGATGACCTTTGACCTCCATCCAAAACAATAGGGTTCTTCCTCTCACCACAACGCATCTACATACCAAGCATGAAATCTATCCAAGCTTGCTAACTTGAGATATCGTGTAAACAAGGTTTTCAGATTTTGACCCCCAGTGACCCTAGATGACCTTTGACCTCCACCAAAAACAATAAGGTTCTTCCTCTCACCACAACGCATCTACATACCACGCACGAAATCTATCCAAATTTCTAACTTGAGATATCGTGTAAACAAGGTTTTCAGATTTTGATCCCTGGTGACCCCAGATGACCTTTGACCTCCACCAAAAACAATAGGGTTCTTCCTCTCACCACAATGCATCTACATACCAAGCATGAAATCTATCCAAGCTTTCTAACTTGAGATATCGTGTAAACAAGGTTTTCAGATTTTGACCCCGGTGACCCCAGATGACCTTTGACCTCCACCAAAACAATAGGGTTCTTCCTCTCAATATGAGCCATCTATGTACCAAGTTTGAGAACTGTCCAACTTTCCCTTCTTGAGATACCGTGTAAACAAGCAAAGCCGTCACATACACACACACACACACACACACACGACATCACCATCGCATCGATTCCTTGCCTGCCTTTGGCAAGGAATCAAAAAGGATGACTTCATCTGTACCGAAGATAAAATATGTTCATGTCGTCCTGTTACCTAAGTGAGGTACAACTCACCTCACAATTTTTTAGGACCCACATGCATAATTTTGTACTTTTCAAAATAGGGGCATAATAAAAGAACATCTAAATACTTGATATTGTCAGTACCTGTCATGATCAGCTTTGGTAATTTTTTTGTATAAAATAACAGCATTTTCTTTATTTTTATTTAAATTCTTTTTGGAGAGTTATTTTCATTTTCATGTTGTGGGACAAACATACAAATTAACTTTTTTACTGAATATGCTCATTTAACTTGTTTATACTAATTCTAAACATAGAACTGAAGTGTAAAGCAAAGGAGATCTTTTTCATTTGACTGAGCTCCACTTGGAAAAGAGACGTTATGGAAGATGGCAGGGAATAATTTATCCAGTATGGCATCACAATTTGCTACACAAGCTGGCCAAATTGCTACACAAATGCAAAAATGTGTAGCACTTTTTTGTGTGTTTAATCATAAACCACAGGGTTTTCAGTGATTTTACACTACAGAAGGAAAAATTTTCATAACTGCTATGCAAAATTGAATACTAAATTACTCCCTGAGATGGGGCATTCTAAAACTGAAATGTGAACTCATGAATTGTTTCAAAAGCGTCTCGCAAAGGTCTAACTTAAGACCTTAACCCTAGTGTATTCAACTGTCTCATATTACATTCATGCTTTGTATTACTAAACTGAATGAATCTAGGACAAATTTTCCATAAACTGGCATGTGACTGGCAACTCCTAAAAAAAGAGGAAATTATTTGGGAGACAATCAATGGCATGCACGAAGCCCCGCACTCTCTTGGCTGGGGGCCCAGGGGCCTGCTTAAGGGTCCCTGGTGGCATTGATGTAATTGTAATACAGACTTCTGATTGATTAGAACTCTGAGGGCTGTTTGTACAAGTTTAATGGCTGAGATTTATAAAGGCATTTATGACAGAAACTTTTCGTGTCTTTGGCGCGATAGAGAGGACTGAATAAAAATAAGAGGACAAGTAAAACAAAAAAAGAGGAAATCCTCTAAAAAGAGGAAGTAGCACATGCCTGTATAAACCCATCCAAGACACTTTGAAGACAGTTAAGAAAACTCTTAACTATCTTCATCTGTAGCCCCTTCTTTTTTTAAACTATTAAACAAAAAAAACAAAAAAAAAAAAAAAAAACACAGAACATCTGTCCTCTTCAACTCCAACACAAAGCTAGCCTGTACTGAGTATAACCAGGGTTTGATTTATTACTTTTTTTCTACATGTACTGGAGCATGTAGGTCAACAAAACTACATGCACAGCAAAATTTCTTCATGCACCAAACAATCTTAAAATCAGAAATACCAGAAGAAGTTGGGAGACATGGTTCACGATTTGACAGTATTTCAATCACGTTGTCAAGGTCAAATAAAGTTGATGCATTGCATGAACTTTCATCCAACAGTGATCAAAAATTGGACACGTGTGATGTGATGCCATATACACCGCCACACTGCTTTAGCAGTACAAACGTGACGTGCAGGTTTCGCAACTATCAGCAATTTGCGAGTGTATATCCAGTGCAAAGAAACATGTAAGCACATAATTATCGCCCAGCGAGTGAAAACCACATGTGCACCTTTTTTACCCCTTTTCTTACATGACATGTTCCACAAGACCCATATCAGCTCACTTCTATTTCCCCACACTGAAGGGTACTACTTTCATGATGGGGTTAGGGTATATTAATATTGCCTCCTTCCTAATCACTAACACCAAAACTTGAAAATGACTAAAAGCAAGTTTGCTTTCTGATGTCTTGCTGCGAACAACGTCAATGGGCCTTAAAAGTGTGTTTTTGTTCACATCAAGTTTGAGAATGTCCCATTGACTTACTGTGTAAAAGGATCGTAGAAGCAACGCTGCTCCGAGAAGTACAGATTTGGAATGGTTATCGCTGATATTGATGTTGCAGTAAGAAAGGTGCCGCTAGTTTTGCGCTCAAATTTCTGTGAAATGACTGCTTGTCTAACTTGAGTGAGAAACTACAATGCCATGGATGATTTGAACCAATATATTAGGATTACTTTGTACTGTAACTTAGGATTTGACCAGGAAGTTAGGCCCAGGCAAGGCCAGGCCTACGAGCACAAAGTGCTTGTAAGCCTCCACAGTTAAATGCACACGGAAAATTCTACAGGCATCTGTGCTGCATGCGTGCACCTGGGTAAATCGAACCCTGAGTATAATAACTGCCCAAGGCAGGGTGGGTGGAGTTGTCCTGGTGGTTTGAGTGTATTGCCTTGCATAGTTGAGATTCCTGACACCCCAGATCAAATCCCAGTGGAACCACTTGAAAATTTTCTTGGGACAAAAATTTTTTTGTTCAGCATGGCTTTTGCAATGGTACTGAGAGGGAGTAAACTTGTGAATTTAATTGGGTATCTGGTTGTCAGTCTTAGGACAATGTCCAACTATGGAACTTGCCCAATCAAAACATTTGTCGGTACTAATTTAGAATCTGTTCCCGGAAGTGACATAAATTACAACTTAAAACTTACAAAAGATCAGTGACAATTAAAGTTCCAAAGGAACCAATATGAAGTAGCATAACAAGACCTGAGAAAAGAAGCTGTAGAAAGAAAGGTGTCAGTGAGATTCGAACCCGGATCATTTGAAGAATACAAACGCGGTATAGATCTCAGTATAGCGATTCCATGCCCTAACAGACAGTGCTGTGAGCTGAGCTGCCGGCAAATGGTTTAAAAAATTATAAGTACAGTAGGCTTTCACGGTTAACCGATTATTATATCGATACCGGTTTTAACCCGTTTCGATTAGGTATGATTATTGCATGAGAAGAAAATCAAAAATTGAAAAAATCGTGAAAATCAAAGTAATCGTGAAATAATTGAAAAAATCGTGGAAGCTCAAGCAAATATGGGAAACATTTAATGCCATACAAAATCACATTAAACTAAAGAACATAATATAAGCTGGATTTGTGACAGTTTGCATGGCTAGACTGGCCCTGATTTGGTGCTCATGTACAGGTCACATACAGTACACACTGTTTGGCAAAACTGCAATCGGTGCAATGGGTTACTTTGAGTAAGTAAAGTATGTGGGGAAAAAGACCAATTATAATCGAATTTCGATTATCAGGGGTCCGATTATATCGATTGTCTGTTCTGGAAATATCATGAAAGCCTAAAGTACAGTACAAACAGCTCAGATGTATAAGTATAATATACGTCTATACGTATTTTATTTCTACATATATACATATATCCCTAACCGTATAACCCTAACCTGATCTCTATGCGTACCACGTGCATAACCCTATCCCTATGCGTACCCCATCCGTATCCCTACAACGTACAGTATAACCTTAACCCTATCCCTATGCATATGTGTACCCTATCTGTATGCCTACTACATATATAACACTAACCCTATCCCCCAGACTGGAAAGTTTGCCCTGCGCGGGGAATTTATCCCCCGCACAAAAATATGAATTTCAAAGTTGCCAGCCATGCAATTTAACAACTGACAACTGCAACCGCGCAAACCTGTTGGCAGCAACCAAGCAAGTTGCCAGGGAAAGGCAATTTCCTGCAATCTAGGAGGTAGTTTTGGCCAAAATTTTCTCTGTATGCTCCACGCCAACCGATGGTAGTGCTCCGCTTAGATAGTATCGGCCGTGCAATTCTCTTGGCCATTCTTAATATCCCCTGCATACCATTGCAAGCTTTCCAATCTAGCCTATCCCTATGTGTACCACGCTACGTCACTTCCGGGCATGGATTCTAAATTAGAGCCCATTTGTCTGCTTGATATTTGCTCAGTACAGTTTTCAGGCAAGGATCTTTCACCTCTCCCTGCCTTTCGGAAAGGGACTAAAGGCTGTTGATGCACTCACATCCATTTGAAGGGGAAGTTAAATGGCAGTCCCAGAAGTAGGATTGATAGGGATTAGTAATCATAATCAAACTTGTATGTCTTATCCAATAAACAGATAAAAGCTTTAGGCTGTAAAAATTTAAAAGGTACAGTATGGTGACATGACCTAATAAGGCCACTTTCGAATTTCATGCATCAATACAGTCAACAAAGAGAGTGAAAACTGCTGTCACAATCAGTGTGACAATTCTTGATACAGCACGCACATAGCAAACTCCCTTGCAAATGCGTGTGAACCGTTTAAAGACGGATTTGCAACACTCAAGTATGACTTTTAGTTGGGGGTAAGCAAAAGTCGTAATTGGTGACTACTCTTTGACTGACATCAGAGTTACAAAATTCAAAAGATGCAGAACAGCTCATATTACACAGCATGCACAGAGAATGTTTTGATTACACATGGGGTCTTTTATGCTCACCAGGATGTTCCCTTGAACAGTGAACTTTATTTGTGTCTGCACAAGAAGAAGCAGTAAAGACAATTATGGGCGGGGCTTACCACCAAGTAAAAGTCATACTTGGGGTGATGCAAATCCCTCTTTAATATTTCAAGCACACGCACGTTAAGATATGCAGCCTCAAATTGAATGCACAAACTGCCTACACTGAACCCGTATATACAGCTCTGTACAAAAATTGTAAACAGCGCCCGCTGGCCTTATTAGGTTACTTCTGTTTTTGGGCTTGAGCTGAAAATGCTGAACTTATCGTAATGGTATCTCTTGAAAGGGAAATTCTGTGGTAAAGACTGGTAGTTCTCAAATAAGGTCAAGTCCGCCAAAAGATTTTCAGGTACAAACACATTCACATACTTTTGTCTTGTTTTATAAACACGAAAACTTTCTTATCTTGATCTTGATTTGAATCCACACAAATCGCCCAGGAGGGCTGTTGACGTGTGGTCCTTCTTCGCTGGAATTAGATGTGGGTCTCCTGTCTCCAGTAACTGCTTGAAGGATAGCACACTAGGGGCAGATTTAAGCCCTGGTGGAAGTTTATTCCACAGAGGGATGGTGCATGGATAGAGCAAATACTTATAACAGTCTTTATGTGTAGAGGGGGCTGAACAGTTCATGACAGAGTGACAGAGTGACCTGAGTGGCCTTATAAGGTTGTGCCATCATAAGTGTAAACAAACGTCATATATATCTAGGAAGTTAGGTGTTAGGCCTAGGCCTATATAAAACAAATAGGCCTAATGAATGTTTTCCATTTGTGCAATAGTATGAATAATTTCATTCTTTGAAACATTGAACATTCTATTCAACGAGGCGAAGACTGAACATTCTACTCAACGAGGAGAAGCCAAGTTGAATAGTTCAATCTGTCAAGTTCAATCTGTCATAACATTCATGTTGTGTATATGGTATATACACAACATGAATGCCATGAATCCCATGATATAACTTTCGTGGAAGCGGTATAAACAATAGCCATCCATATAAAAATCGGAACGATGATTTTAGACTTAGAAATCTGCCATCAAACCTTACATTATACGGAGGGAGAGACCCTTCTGCAGCTCTCTTCAACTCCAATATTAGTTCTAAGGCTTTGTCTCCATACATACTTCTACACTAAATTGACAGGATCAGCAAAATCAGTGATTTCTCTTTCTCTCCTCATTCAAAATTACCCGGCTAGCGCAATTTTTTTTCCCACGAGGTTATGGGCAAATCATGCCAATGGACCAATCAGCTTCTTGGAAATAGGCCACACCCCTAATTCCAAAATGACAGCTTTTGAACCATTTTTTTGTAATTCTGACGCCAGATTATGAAAGAACAGGCCAAATAACTCCAGTCCACGTAACCCTAACCTTAGAAATAACCCCAACCATGATTTAGAAACAAATTTGAAAAAATTTTGAAAATCAAATTTGCCCATAACCTCGTGGGAAAAAAATTAGGCACCCGGCTACTGCCAACCAACTAGACTCAAGAGTACGCTTGCGCGCTCGCTCTGTTCAGCTTTCTCAGCCGCGCAAATAAACAAAAGTTCTTTGACCCTTGCCTTTCTCTGTTTACATCACGTGCCAAATTACTACACATGTGGCTGTGAAAGTGAACTTCATTGATTACTAAATTCAAGCCGCCTGCAGCGATAGGTTTTGTGTCACCGGTCTGTGAATATGAATAAATTGGGTTACATCAGGCTAGCGTACGCTAAATATTCGTATACAAAGTAGTGGTTTCGGCGTGGTAGCATTACATGAAAGGAAAGAAGCTTTGAAGGTAAGAGCTTGATTGAACAACTCCTCGATTCCTGCCTAACCTAAACCAAAATGACCTTGGTAAAAGATACGGTCCTATATGTAGCCTAAGCCAGTAAGAATCCTAGCCTAATGCATGTTGCCAATAACAACTAGAAATTTGAATTTGCATGGCAAATCCGACGTAGCCTCTCCGAGAAAGAGGTGTGGGAGTTGTTTTTCAATCGGGAGAAAGGAGGTGGAACATAAGGCATATTAATTAACCGCGCGCCAGAGACATTTTAATTTTTATTTAAGCAAGCTCATGACAGTAGAGTTCATGAACTTATGGAGTTATTTTACGTAAAATGTCCTGAAAGTGCAGGTAGCTAAGCATGATAAAACAGTGGGTACCAAGGACTTAAAGATTATTATTAAAGATATTATTAAAGTGAATTGAATTTACTTTTATCAGTTGCTTCGCGGGCCAGATGAATTATGGTCTCGCGGGCCGGAGGCTAAACGAACCCACATGCCGGATGTTCCTCACCCTTGCTGTACTGAGCCACCGTACATACCCTAATGATTTAAGTGCTAGTGCCCCGGTAGGCTACTTACACATACCGCTGTGTTGTTTTAACAATGGACATGAATTCATACATTTTACATCGACGGCGGCAGGAAGGTCCCCAATTTTCCCTCCAAATCTCAAAGTCGTAACTTTTGGCAATTTAATAAACGTCGGCATGCCGATTAATTATCTCAAAATTAAGCATATAGCCTAGTAAGTTTCAAGTTTCCCGACGAAAATCGCCCGCGTGTAAATACCTTGTTGCTAAATCAAACAGGCTTTCCGCTGCCAGCTTCCCGGCCGGATCCCCCGCCTGCTCCTGCTGGAATTAGCGCTACTCGACTCGCCTTCTGCAACTCCAGCTGTCCAGTGACACTAGTAGCTGGTAATACCTTTCTCAAAGTGCTGAAAAAAAATTTCGTCTGTATTCGGACGTGACAGAGAATCACTTCTTAATGATTGGTCATCATTTAAAATTCCCACTTGAGACTGGGTCAATTTAAAAATATTCAGACTATCCCGCATGCGCGGAGCTGCAAATCGAAAATTTTTTTTCAATATATCAGACAGTCTCTTCTATGCATTATTTTGGTATCGTAATTTGTTTTTATAGATTCCCACCGTTCGTACGTTTCGAAGTCATTTGAGCATTTAAAATCCTTCAGCTTAAGTCGAGGGGCAACAATGAGAATACGAAAAACTTTGAGATTTGAAAATGAAGGATTATGGTCAACCAAAATTCAAAACGAACAACTCGTCTCGAAAGTAGATCCGTACATACTTTGGTCTATGCAGGTCATGAACAAGCGTGCGTTTGTCTGATGTGTCTAGTTAATTATATATGTCAATGGTGCGTTACACAGTACGTGCTATAAAGGTAGACCTATAAAAATACAAGTAAGCTTCTACATCATACGACGACATTTTTATAACTCAGTTGGCCAGTGCATGCAGGCCAAAATCACGAGTCTCTTCTCCCAACAAGCCATGTTCAACATCTAATTGTGATAATTTTTGTGAAATATATGATCAGTGGAGAAACGTTGCAGAAATTTTCAGATTTTTTTACCCAAATTTCCAAAATATTTGCGAGTTTTATTCTGTTTGCACCTGAACATTTAGAAGCTGCGTAATCTTGGTGAAAATACATCAATGGCGACGAGGCAAAATACAGTGTTCTTCCGCTCTGAATTCATCTGCTTCATAGAGTTTCCGTATTATAAGATTTACTTTTTTTGCACAATGTAAAAAAAATGTCTACTTGGGTTGTAGTTCACCTTCCCAAATGATGGAAATACGATTCCGTACACGTAGCCTTACAGGCTACGTAATGAGGTAATTCATGTTGGAAATAGGCTATCATAGGTTACTTATTAGCCCACTTGAATGGTCAGGATCATGAGGATGTGTTAGTTGAGAGCCATACTGGAAAGTTCGCTTCTTGCGTGCGGAAGATTTAGGTCAGAATTATTATGAAAAAAATTACACGCCAAAGATTTGCACCGGTTGTGACTACGTCAAAGTATAGAACTGGCTATTTTGACTGATAAAATATGCCAGTAATTTGACGAGACTTCATGTATGCCAGAACCTTTGGCATAACCTACATGTTTTCCAGACTGGGTTGAGAGTGATCTTAGGCCAAGTGTTTTTTTAGACTGACCAATGAATAACTTAATGAAGCCCTCTAGGCCCTAGCCTAGACTATATCCCGTCAAAATGCCCCTTTACTCAAATTATCCTGCTATTATGCTACCAAAATGTTCCTGCTTTTTACAAAAATGTCACAGTGGTATAGGCCTAGGCCTATGTTAATTAACAATAATATCCTTGCATTATGATACACTAACATAAAATTATTAATAAATTGCAACTTAGAAAACATGAGGGTAAGTAGAAAATGTAGGTGTAAGAAAGGAACTAGGAATGATCTCTTCAAGAGTAACACTTGTTTGGATAAGTCCAATTGTTTCAGATAAAAAGAAATCATTGACATCTTTATGAGAGTTCAGGTAAGTTGATTGTTGTTGTTTTTAAGCCTTGTATACCAGTACCATGCTTTATACTGCATGCTAAGTATAAAGTCCCATATTGACGTAACAGAAAGCAAGACATCTTACAAAAAGATAAGGAATAAGTCATATGAACTACTGTATTCATAAAACTAATTATACAGTCATAAATTACTGAGGATTCAACTGGAGGATGGTTTGGTACAGGGACATTTTGACTGGCCAACCTCTAGATAATGTGTGAGGCTGCAAAAAGGCCTCTGCCAGGTCTTTGCCTCGTATATATGTGGCCCCTGATTTTTTAGCTGAGGCCTTTTTGAGGCATGCAAATTTTCCCAAAGAATAGTTTTCTTGTGTTTCTCACCAAGTCTTTCATGATACTCAATCGCAGTACAGTAGGGTTTGCATCAGAGGAGGACAGGATCCTAGTAGTAAACAGGATGGGGGTTGCAGCCAGGGGTGGCACCAGCAGGGGTTGGGCATGCCCCTCCTAGTCTGGGAATTTCCAATCTCGTCGGGAACCTTAATCTGCACGGTAGAGTATGTAATCCCCACAATAGTCAGTCTCCTCAACGATCTGCTTGATTTTGCTGTGAGGAAGGGGACAGATAATTCAATGAAAAGCCAAAATTATTCCAGTCGCCTCAAAAAAAACCCAAATTTTCTGCAATGAAATCCAAATTTTGCAAGTTTTCTTTGAAAAAACCCTAAGTTTCTAATTTTTTGAAATAGAAGGCCACAAATTCGCAAATTTTAGGTTCGACAACCTCTTGGCAACCCGTCACCTTTGTCAGAGTATCATTTAGGGATCCACTGGATCCAAATTTTTGGGTCTGGCCGGAACCAATTTTTTTTTTTACCTGTTAAGAGAAGAAATAGTAAAAAATAGCACTTTGGGCTGGGGGGTTGTCTAGGCAGTGGTTGACTACATGATAGTGTTAACAGTAGGCCTAGGTCACTAAGCTGGTGTGGTTTTGGAGGGTTTAGACTAGAATGATGCAGACAGAAAATTAGTTGACAAAGTGAAATTACTTCAAATAATATGTGCAGTTCTTTGCAGCAAAATTCTTTGCTACAACCAAAATCAGTTTGATAGTTACAGTGACAGTAAATGTAAATTAAAACATTCTGATAATGTGACTCAAATTGTGCGTATTGTCAAGGAATAAGTGACAGAGATTAAATTATTGTCAAATATACATTATGCTTTTGCAAATGTGGATCCTGTGATGTAAGTGGACATAGGTCTTTGAATTTGTCTTCATTGTAAGCTCCACTTATTTTGGGCATGCACATATGTAAAGGCTATTAGACTACAATATGAATGTTGCATCAGTACCACAATGAACCAGGGCCACTTAACATACACCACATCTTAAAATGGAATATTTCTTGCTATTTTACATGGACAGAAATAAAGCAAACTTTTACAAAGGTGTTAAATATACAGGACTGTATATGTGAAGCTACCCCTATCTTTTGATGATGGAGGTAGTTCTGTATAAAATTTGAGAAAAATCCGGCCACATCTTTGGAGAAATCCGGCCACAGCTGGATAATTTTCCATTATTGGGCCGGATATGCAGTGCATCCCTAGTTTTGGGTTTCTGCCCCCCCCCCCCCCCGTCGGGGAGCTTGGCCCCCTATCATGTAAATCTTGGCACCACCCATGGTCATGTCTGTCAGGGAGTCTGAGCACCACATTAGGAAATAAGAATTCATTGAGCCAAGTTTTGATATCATTGAAATAACACTAGCTTATCAAACTGGTTGGCTAATCTTCTATCAGAACCTCCTGGCAGACTGTTTTCTTCTAACTGCCCACAGTTTTATGTGTACATGAGGGCCTCAGGAACAGTCACCTGGAACCCCATCAAGGGCTTTAGGCGAGCCCACAGGACCCAATGAGTCACATAGAGCACTTTGTGAACCCACAACGCAGTTACTGTAGGCCATTCCAACATTTTCATTGTTTTTCAAAGAGAAGATTGCGCTCTTGGTTGAAATAACAAATTTCTTCCCATGTGCAAGCAGTCCCACCCAAATAGCCATAAGAAGTAAATGTTTGTGTTTTGTAATGCGAGTTCCTCTAATCGAGTGCATCAAAATTCATTTCTTCAGTCTTCCTAACTGCCTACCTGACACATTGTAGAGGAGGAACAAGAACTGTAGTGCTTAATTTGTGCTTTTGACACCATTTTTTGCAATGTCTTCACTATTATGTCTAGTGTGTTATGCCACAATTTTTTACCTTAGCTCTAGTCATGAGTGACCATGAGGTCGGCTTTATTCCCATAAAGATCCTGATCATGCTTAAAACTCATGCATGTTTCATTTCATTCCAAAATAGTCTTCTGATAAGTGTGAAATCAGGCTTTGACAAATTCTTTTTTCACTACTTGTCCAATGGGCAAGCTGTTCTCTTAGTCTACTTGTCCACATGAATATCTACTTGTCCAATTTTAATATGCCTTTAAACTCCTTTGTGGAGGAGACTTCGAAAGTACTTGCCCGGCGGGCTATGAGATTGAACAATGCACTTGCCTGAGTAACTTTTTACTTGTCCCGGACTGTCGGGCGGGGGATTTGTCGAAGCCTGGTGAAATTCAATGAAACTGCAAATGCAGTACAGTAGATTACATTTATCAGGGCCGTGGGAACCTGGGCGATGGGAGGGGGCTGCAGCCACTAAATTATTTTCAGTTTGAAGGTCCCTTTTACGTCTTGTTATGTCCAACATTAACCAGAAAATACCCAAACTTGGGAGTTGAGTGGTTCAGCCACCAATATTAAGCACGTTCAATGGCATAGCTAGAAGGGGAGGCAAGGAGCCAGTGGCATAGCTAGGATTGTTTGTTTGGGGGGGCTCTGGGGGGACTGGAGATTTTTGTGGGGGACTCCCGTTTACTATCTAAGCAGAGCACCACCGTGAGTTGGCGTGGAGCGTACCAAGAAAATTTGAGATTTTAATACATCCCAGATTGCCAGAAATGGCATTTGCTAGGCTTGATAGCAGCTATCAAGAAGTGCACTTTTTGTGAACAAAATGTAAAGTTTGATTTTATTTTATTACAAATTTCTGTGAGGACGGATTAGCTCAGCTGTTCAGACTTTTGGTCCAAGGATTGCAAGTTTGAATCCCCTTTACTAAGTGGTGTACCCAGGATTTCTCTAGCAGGAGGGGGGGGGGCATGCAGTATGTTGTGTGATTGCTGGCCTGGGGGAGGGTGTGTCCCCCTCCCCTTTGAAAATTTTTGAAAAATTAGGTGTCCTTACATGCAATCTGGTGCCACATATGCTACCTTTTGAAGAAAAATTTGTTTTAAAAAAATTTACGTATTTTTAGGAACTAAAAAAAAAAATCAACATCAGTGAGGGACATGTCCCAATGGCCTCCCAGTATACACCACTGCGTTTACTATCTAAGCGGAGCACCACCATAGGTTGGCACGGAGTTTTCCAAGAAAATTTGAGGTTTTAATACATCCCAGATGGCTGGAAATGGCACTGGACAGGCTTGATAACAGCCCATCAAGATGTGCAATTTTTGTGAAAAAATGTAAACTTTGATTTTATTTTATTCTCAAACACATTTCTGTGAGGACAGATTAGCTCAGTTGGCCAGACTTGGATTGCAAGTTTGAATCCCATTTACTATCTGCGGAGCGCCACCATAGGTTGGCGCAGAGCTTTTCAAGAGAATTTGAGGTTTTAATACATCTCAGCTGGCCGGAAATGGCACTGGACAGGCTTAGTTGCAGCCATCAAGATGTGCAATTTTGGTGGAAAAATGTAAACTTTGATTTTATTTTATTCTCAGACACACTGAGTTTGTCACCATCAATCCGAATGTGTTCAAAATTATTCTTAGTGGGTGAATTTTTTTTGCCCAGATGGTGGGGGGTGGCGATTTTCTGGTTCTGGTGTAATACTACAAACAGTTCTCCGCAAACGGGATATACAGTTGTGGGTGTGTCGGCTAGCAGACAAATTAATTTACTTGGGATCTCCTCAAGGACGACAAGTTCAATTTACATAGTTGGCTTTTGAAAGCTTCAAATGAAGGGGCCTCCCTAACAGCTGGGGGTAGACAATTCCACTCAGCCATTGTCCTTGGAATAAAAGAAAACCTATAGCAGTCCTTTCTTACAGGGGCTTGTGCCCCCAAGCCTCCCCACTGGTGATCTGGGCAAAAAAAAATTCACCCCCCCCCCCCATAGCTATGCGCCTACAAGGAGCAAGCCCCCCAAAAGCCTACAAAGTCTCTGTCAAAAACTTTTGCCACCCAACTTTCTAACTACACATGGTTGTCCATACAGTAGTTATGGAGAGTTCAGAATGGTCCTTGCATACTACACAATTCAGAAACCTAATTATAGCTTATATTGGATCCAAATGATAAAAATTGTTTGCGTGCACCAAATAAACCAAGTGACTCATTACTGTCACTTTTGAAAAGCTTTAGTTTCCATCATTTAGGCAGACCCTGGGCCACGGTTGCTCATTGCCAAGGGAAGTGCATATGACTCCTGCAGCACCCTCATAATTGCAATGATTGTTTTTTGTTCAGCACCTAAGTTTCAATCGTCATCTGCCAAAGTATTTTATTGGATTTCAAATTACAAATGGAGGACAAGGGATTTTCGTGAAAATTCCAGAATTGGTTGAATAGCCACAAAAGTCACTGGAGAAAAATTCCATGGTGAGATCCCAGGACACCTGCTTCTGGCTTGGTGCCTTCGTTGCTCCCTCTGTAACACATCGTATCTCGCACCTTAGTCAAAAGCAGCCTCCGTTGAAAATTGTTTGTCAATAGTGTTATGTTTCTATGCATGCACAGTAAATAATTATGTGTATGCATTTAATACCCCACAATGACAACATTCTGTTTATTCAGTATACCTGATCCTCAAACAGTAACAAGAAGCATGTTTTGAAAGGTTCATAGTACTGTACCTTAAAATGTTGAAACATGTAACACCATTTTGCATCTAAGCAGTACAGTTTCTTCAAAAGTTTCAAAGGAGGAGTGGTCCCCTCCCCCTAAACCACTCACCACGACAGCATTGAAGGTATTAAGCTAACTCCAAAAATCTTGCAAGCAAAATTGAACAAACACCCCTGTCACAACTGAAATAGTAACAAAATGTTATGTGAAGACAGAAATCTGCCAGAAAATTTTGTTCTTTGCTCCTGTACAGCAATGCTACTAGACACCATCCAGTGGCACTGTACAGTCATACAGATACTGGCCACATGTTTTAGCGACCATGAGGGTTCCATATTCTGCACTATTGTTGTTGAAGGTTTCATGCCCCTCCGCCTCATCAGGGCTATCACATCCCCATCAGGCAAATCCTGGCATCCCTGGGCTATATAGGATATAACAAACTGTAAAGGTTAGGCTGAGGCTTTTGCATTGTAATATGCAGTAAGCTGGCCTGGCCTCAGGCCTCTGCCTTGGAGGTGTGGCTTCTGCCCCAGTCTTGGAGGGTGTGGCCTTGGTCACATGGATGTGGCGTGGACCTGGGTCTCAGGACCTGTGGCCTAGACTACAACACTGGGATCTTCTTCAAGATCTAGTGAACCCTGCCTATTGTTGTAGCTCAAAATATCAACAGTTTTAACAATGCCTTACATATTCATTTCAATTAATGTTTGCATTAGGAGAAAGACTGCTCTTTTTGAGTGAAGGGGGGGGGGGGATAGAGGGTTTGTGGTTCATCTAGGGTCCTTGCTGAGGATTTCTTATCCTCCCTGATCCTTTCTACAGCTAAACTAATAAACTAAACTTATAACTGATAGCTTAGCCTATGTAACTTATACCAAAATGGGAGGCTATATATGAATAGCAATTTTATGGCCATCACAGGAGCCATTTCCATTATGATTTGTCCTTATCAAAGACAGCAAAACACATAGCTAATTAATGCCTTGGTAGTGATTCCAATTGATTGACTTAAATGATGCCCATGGTGTTGAACAACCTGAATAAATCACAATTCTTCTGTGGCAAACATAGTCTGAGGCTTTAGAAATGTTCCTGTGAGGGTATTTGGGATGCTTAGATGCCACCCTACATTGTTCTGTGCATGGTACTGAAAACCAGGGGAAAGAACAAACATCTCTTGCATGATGACTACCAGTCATCTTTACACTCTTGTAGTACCATGGGAAGACTACATTTCAAAGGATGGGGGAACAACTCTTGTATCAGTGGAGAGGGAATATGGCACTGTATTACTAACTGTTGATGTGGATGCAGAAAGTATTTTGGGAAGGGGAACAAGGAGAGATATGGGGGTATATCCCCCAGCCCCACCTTGTGAGGACTGATAGTCAGAATCACATTTTCTTACACATTTACAGTGTGATTATACTTCCACATGTAAGAGTAATGCAGTAGTTCTGGTCATGTAAATGAGAGCAAGTCATGACCATTGATACATTAATAACACTTCTAACCCGGAGGCTTTACGAGCCTTGTAAACAAAAGCATATAGCTGTAATTTTGATAGCAGCTTTTCAAATTGTCCTTATCTTATATCTTCCAGTTGAAAGTTGACGTGCTTTTTCTTTACACAGCAATCCTTTTGAGGCAACTGATTTGACACAAATATGAGGCGGCGCTATATTGATGAAGGAAAGAAGAATGGAGGTCGAACAAAAGAAAAAGGGCAAAAGAGACAAGACAATCAGCAAAGGTACAGCTCAGGGTTGAAATGTTCATAAACATTTAGCTACCCGACTTAAAGACAGACACTGATCACCCCAAGTACATTTTTTGTTGGGGGAAGCCAAAATCGTCAGTTGGTTACTGCTCTTTGATTGACATCAAATTCAAAAGATGCAGAGTAGCTCACATTACACAGCATGCACAGAGTGTTCTTATTACACATTAGGGCCTTGTATGTTCACCAGGATATGACCTCAAGCAATAAAATTAGGTTTGTGTCTCACACAGAGGAGCTTACAAGTAATATAGTTTTGGGAGGGGCTAGAAGTAACTTAGCTGGGAGAATTAATGGAACTGTCTGGGATGAGGAGATTTGCCCTTAAAACATCAAATTAAGTCATGTACTATGGGATGAGTATGGTGTAGGAAGGAGAGTAGGACATGGGGGGGGGGAGGGGAGTTCCCACGTCATTATACCATAAACATTTATTGTAAGTTTTGTTACACTTTGACCTTACTCAGTTTGAGAGAGGTACAGTACTCAAAGGAGTGTTAATGTACAGTAAACAGTTCCTGATTCACATGTTTCTTACCAAGTATGGCACTCACTGCCAAGTATGAGATGTGGTCACCCCTTTCTATGCCCTTAACCCAGGGGTGCTCATAGTAGTTGAAGAAACTTGCATTCAGTCTTAGTGGCTTTGGTTACCCATCCTCCACCTAGGGCAGGAAGTCTTTCACAGCACAACACAATGGTTTTTTTTTTTTTCATTTTGATCTGGTTCAACAAGAAGAGATGCTTTGAAATTGATAAGGTGGTATTCCACAGAATTTAATTTTCAATCTTTTTTTTGATGCAAGCTTCATAGACATTGCAGTAGTTGACAATGTTTCTAGAGCATTGAGTAGTCCCCTTAACTGGTGGAAATGTGTAAAAATATCTTTGCAGTTTTATTCAAACCATACAAGCCAAATAATTTTTAGCATTTTTCATATTTACTATATCTAAAAGACTTTCAACTTATGAAAAGAAAAACACAACCTGATAGTCTATGAAGGAGGTTATTTACTGCATATCTGGCAAACTTGTTTTTCAAAGTAGGATAGCTGAGAGAAAGTCTTATTATGAACCACTGTATTGCAATTTTAATATCCACCAAAGTTATAAATATGATAAAACAGTGTTAGCTACAGTTTTCTAACATATAATGATGTTTTACAAAACTAGACTCTCCAAGAGGGATCATGTAATGTTTGAATTTTCTCTATTTTTTTTTTGGGGGGGGGGGGTTACATTTAGCAAGAGTTTTCAAAGGTTGTGGAGAGAAAAACTTTCAAAACTCACACCACCAAGCTTAAGTTTCAATTTTATAAGCAAAAGAAATGAAAAAAAAAAAAATTAAAAAAAATAGAATGAAAAAGAAAAGAAGTGCAGTTTGCCATGTTCTGTTAATGTCTGATTAAAAAAAGTGTGACAAATTAGAAATCAGAAATCTGATTTAATAGCAAAGCTGCCTTGCTGTATATAACTGCCTAGCTGTTATATATGAATGCATTTGAATGCCCTATCCATTCTCTTTGCAGTTGTGTGAATGTTAGTTTGTTCACTGCAATTGAGATGACATAGTTCACAAGCAACAGTTTAATGCCACTTGAATCATTTGGCAATAGACAGGTTGTACCCATGCCAGAAAACTGTGCATGCATAGAATACCATCATTTTGTTCAGCTTAGTACCTTCAGCTGTGTGCTAATTTTTATTCAAAGAGTGCATTCTATGTGTACAAAAGGTAAATAGAAGACCTAACATATGGCAGTTTGGATCAGTAATTGCAGTGTCAGTCAGAAAGCACCTGCATTTATGGATGGCACATGTGCCACTAAACTGTGCTTCTATACCATCACTTTTTCAGCATTGTCCAGTTGTAGTTAGTGTGTTGTATTTCCACTAAGGAATTCACATTCAGTAAGTCTTTGCAAAATAAATTTACCACAGATCTTCAGCCCTGTTTAGGGATGGGATTAAATTTTATTTGCATAATTTACAATATTGACTGATACTAGCAAAGATGGTTGAGTTTTTGGTGTCCCACTTCATCTAGTTAACCCTCTGTCTTTTTCTTCATTTTATGTCAAGCTGTTTCTTGTTTCATGTCATTAAATGAATTTAGATAGCATGGTGGCCTGTTGGTTATTAAGGCGTTGGACTTGTGATCCAAGGATTGCTCGTTCGATTCCCACCTGGGTCATTATGTTGTGTCCATGAGCAAGATGCTTTATCTCCATTGCTTCTCTCCACCCAGGGGTTAAATGGGTACCTGTGAGGTAACCTGTATAGTGATGCACTGAATGTGGCTGCTCCTATGGGAAGTCCCCCAGGGGACACAATAAAGTGGCATTACTGTTCAGTGTGCCAGGTATGAACAGCAGTTTGACAAGTTAACAATGACCAGGGGTAATGATTGTGAAGTGCTTTGAGATGTGTCACATGTAAGGCACTATAAAAATCCCAGTCATTATTATTGTTGTTGTTGTTGTTGTTGTTGTTATTATTAATGGAGACAAATACAGTGTACATACCTTTACCTTTGGTGGAAGGGGGAAGGGGGTTGTGTGATAATGTCAGCTAGTCCTTAGTGTCAGTTAGGTTCAGGGAATTGCAACTACTGTCATTCTTTGACAAGTTTTGAAAAGTCGAACACAGAAAATTAAGTAAATTAGTTCCCTATGTTTACTTATTTAGATTACCTGTTTTAGTAGTTAGTGGTTTAATTTGAAACTCATTCTTGCTAATTGTTTATGGAAAATATACAGTAAAAGTTGATTTGTGACACAAAGATGTATCACTTAATTTTAAGTCGCTGGGAATAAGTAAAAAAAAAAAAAACTTGGCTGTAATGAGTAAGTGTGAGAGATTGTAAAGGAAAAGCAGGTGATATGAATTAATGTGTATTTTTGTTTTGTCAATTTCAGTGGAGGGCGTTCTCTTCTCTGGATGCTGGTTTGTGTTCTCTTTGTCCTCCTGTATCTTGTGATACCATTGCTTCTACTTGTGATTCCAGGGCTGGCTACAAAGTTGATTTTCCTCAGTTTTTGTGAGTATGGTTTGTCTATTACTGCTATGCTGTTTATATTGAAAAGAATTAATTTCTATTAGTGGAGTAGTGGACATATGAATGGTTTCTTTTTCACTTCCATTGATTCATACTTCCTCTCAGTTTTAGTTTGTGGCTAGTTTTCATTCAGTCACACCAACATGGGTTATCTATTTTCCCTGCAAGCTGCAGTGTAATTTCAAGTGTTTTTCACTTACTTCACTTTAAACAATTGTTTTTAATAACACCTTAATGTTGGTGAAAGTGAACAGATGATGGCTGTCACTGTTAAGTATAGGGGTAATTTACATTACAATGGAGCTTCCAAACTGTTGTCATGTTTAGTCATGTATAGGTAGGTAATTCTGCAGCAGTAGTTTTAATATGCTGTACATACTTACCTGCTACAGTAATCACCCAGCTTAGTCAAGTGCTCTGAACACTTTCCATGCTGGAAGAACCAGCCTCAAGTAATGTAGTGATTTTTAGTGAACACCAAGATTAAAAAAAACTTGGGTAATACTCTTATTAATACCAAGATAAGTTTTGAAGGAAAGTATTTCATGTGCACCAACACACATTCTCTTTGAACTACTGCCATAAATTGTTTCATGCACATTGCTTGACTGTTTAATTTTTCTATTTTCCTTTCAGTGAGGTGGCCAGTCTTTGTAGATTTTCATTCACCAGGAACCTACAATCTCAGTGGAACACAGAATCTCTATCTCACTGCAGAAGATGGGGTGAACATTGGAGTATGGTGAGAACCACTAAGGAATGGAAGAATTGCATTCATTGGCTGATTTTTTACCATTCATAAATAATTTCAAATATTGCAGTAATTTGTAATCTATACAACAGACAGTCAGACAGTCCTTGCTCAGATTTTCAAATACTAAACTTGAGTATTTGACCTTATACAGTTTATACAGCAGTTTTCATCTTTAACTCAGTTTGTATCTTAATATTTTTATGTCCTAAACCTCATAACCATGCTTGAAGATTTGTCTCCAACTTACCCTTTATCAAATAATTCATTGCATCTTTGTAGGCAAGTGCTACCACATTCATTGGCTTCCAAACTGGAGGGGGATCCCAGCGACAACCACGAGTTCTTTGAACAAGCTTTAGGTGATGACAAACCTGTGGTGCTTTATTTCCATGGCAACTCTGGAACAAGGTGAGGATGTAATGTGAAGCTTCACTGCTTTCTAGAAAAGCAGAATAATGTGGATAAGTTTATTTAGCACATCTAGCACCTTAGTGGTGTTATGTCCTCTGGGTAACACATTTTGGTAGCAAGTTGTTCATATCCACTAGAAGGAAATTTTGAGTGTTTTGTCCTTGGAGAAGAACCCATATACCTCAGTCGAGTCTTTGATTCATGCACTTATTTAAGACACATTGGTGCCAGTAGTATGAATCACTTTGGCCCCTGAAGACTTGCAACAGTACTGGGGTGAGAGTGTTATATTGTCAGGGATGTAAGTTTTCCAAATTTTATAGAAATCCAGATTTTAGTCGAAATTGATGAAAGTTTCCTTTTGTTTAGCTCATACCCAGATGTAAGCATGAATTAGAATTGACTTATTGAATACTGCCCATGTTTGTTAGTTTTTTTCTGTGGAAGCAGTTGATTGTACATGTTACAACCACATATCAAATATAGCTGAGTATGCATGAATTGGAATTGGTTAATTAGCCATTTCTTTGTATTGTTAACAAATGTGTACCTTCAAAGGGTTTCTGGGCCTTGAAAGTGCTAGAAGACAGCACAGACTTCTGTATGTTTGGTAACCTGGCTTGGGGTCATTTCCTACTCAGAACTAAAAACATTGTGGATATGTTAAATACTGGGTGTAATATTTAACATAGTGGACATTCACAGTAACAAAAAGAGCTACTTAAAATTAACATGTGTAGATTTCAGATGTTTTAATGAAACACCTGTTGAAAATGTTTGAATATATTTTATTATTTTCAAGATTATCATTCATCAAAGTGTGACCAAGTCTACATGTGGTGTGTAAGCCTGGGGCAACCACAGTGCTCCAGGAGTTGGGGCAAAACTTCTCTTTCAGGCAGATATTTGGACTGAAAATATTCAGACATTTTCTCAGTTTATACAGGTCTTTTTTGGGGGACAAATGGCTCAGCCGCCCCCCTCCGCACCATCCCCCTTACTGAAAAGATAACTTGTTAGCCTAGATGCATCTTAAGGAAAACTCGTCAGCTTTACAAATTACAAATAATGGAAAATTTTCCAAGTTAATAGTTTGTTATCAAAAAGTTAAACTCCTAACCTCCACATTCAGGTATGAGCTACTGCACCATTGGTGCCCTAGTTTATGAACTGTATATAACAATGAAAAACAGGAAGGAGCAACAGCATTGCACATGCTTGGCCAAAAAATAAAAGAAAAAACAATTCCACCAAGATAGGGCAAAAGTATTTTGGTGGTTGTAGCCTTCGTAAGATAGAAGTCACATAAACAGCATACTTAGAGAAATTTATTGCTGCGGTTGTTTGGTTGGTTCCTTTGATCTAGTCAAAAGGTTGTGGGGCTCTGCACACATGATCCATTTCAATATTTCTAGCTAATCTACTAGCTAAAGTACCTTAACATTTAAGTTTTGGGCATCATCTGTCTTTAAGCTAGTTAAGTCTAATATATTACATTTTGAAGTGGTGATATGCCACTTTCAATGTTTAAGCATGAAAATAAACATTTGCTTTCATTTTCAGGGCCACATATCACCGTATTTTACTTTATAAGCTTCTGTCTGCAGTGGATGTACATGTTGTTGCCGTAGACTACAGAGGTGAGATGTTTGTTAGAGATTTGTAGAATTGTAACGAATCTTTTCAAAATAGATGGTTTAATGAGGTTTTTTGAAAACATTGTGGAAAAAAATTGTGCTACATGAATCAGACTGGAAGGACAATCAATTTGTAAGTGTTCACAGACATAGTTGGCCTTCAAGATTTTGGCAGTGAAAGGAAATCAGTTTTTTAATCTTTCAAGCAGAGATGAAGGAAGGTTTATCACCTATGAGTAACTTTCACAAAAATATTTCTTAGGCATGAAATCCCTTTGCTGTCATTTTCTAACACAATCACTGGTCTTTGTCAAATCAAAGGCCCTTTCAAGCAGGGGACAAATTAGCATTCATAGTTTGATATGCCCAAACAATTTGCATGGCATTTGGGCCATAGAAGTATTGTTTTGTGCAATGCCATTGTGGGGACATTGATTGACATTCTGTGATGCATACAGTATGGTATGGCATAATTAATTTGTCCTTTGCTGTGAAGTAGATTGCCATTGCTTCCCCTGTTGAAGTGACAACTGTGATTTTGTCCTTCATTGAGGTTGTTTCTTTCTCTTCAGGATTTGGGGATTCTGGTGGAATTGCAACTCCAGATAAAATTCATCATGATATGGAAACAGTCTATGAGTGGGCCATGAAAAGGACCAAATCATCAAAAGTATATGTATGGGGCCATTCATTAGGAACAGGGTGAGGCAATCACTATGTTTTAGATTATTGTTAATGACTTCAGCAAGTTTAAGATGAAACTTACAGTACTATTTTAAGTTAAAATTAGGATTTTGTAAGGTTTTTCAGTAATTAAATGATTTCTTTTGGCAACAGTTAATGCCTAGATCAGGGAATTAATTTTGTTCACACGTTGTTTAGCCTTTTTAAAATTCATTGAATTTTTTAACCATAAAATGTATAAAATGTTAGGGTTCTGCATATAAAAACTTTTCCACAGTACTGTGTTTGTATAGAAAGTTTATAAGCTTCTGTTAGACAATGAGATATCAGACAGTTTCCAAAAGAAGTGACAAATATACATCAATAATGTCATGCAGTTGCATGAATTATGCTTACATATGTTGCTATACAAACAAACCTACCTGTGAGTTGCCTGAATTGCTAAAAATTTTGAAATTTTCAAATAAATAACCCATGAAGGACTCACAAGGAGTGAGAAGGGAAAGAATGGCCATAGTTATGAGACTTAAGTGATATAAAAATGTTGCTAAACTTATATTCAGTTAATTCAAGCAGAAACCATGATATTTCAGAGAACTGAAAACCTCCAAGGCAGAAGAAATTGTGTGGAATGGAAATGAGGCCATGCCTTAAGGCAAAACGGCAGACACTAGGGTGCACTGTTTCTTCTGCTCCAAGGAACATGCAAAATGGAAAATAATGCAAATTAAATGAAGCAATTTATACTGGTTCATGAATACTCACACCTGTAAGGTGGGAGGTTGGAACTAACTATGATTTACGTGAATTACTTGAGTTTCTGTGGAGGACTTTCTCTTAGACTGGGGAGTGATGAAGAAGTGTTTACTTTCTTCTGTTTCAATTTAATGATAGAATAGTTGCTTGAGATACTTTGTCACTTATATGCCTTCTAATTGTTCCGTCTTAATGTGTGATGACTTATTGAAGATCTTTTCATAAACTTTCCATTTCATTTTACATTTACTGCAACCATTTCAATGTTTTTGTCTTTTGTCTGCTATTTTCAGGATATCATCTGTTTTTGTAGCTAAGCTGTGTTCATCAGGTAAGTGTGATGTTCTGAATTGTGAAATGTAAAAAGAAGGGCTTAAGCAAAAATTTACTTTTCATATGTGAAAGAGGAACTAAATCTGTGCATTCTGGTGAAACTTTCATTTAAATTGGACTTGTATTACTTGAGATATCAGCAAAAGAAGTTACACCATTTGTGACCCCAAAGCTTTAGGCAAGTGGAAGTTATATCAGTAGACAGCTCCCTGATATCACTTCTTCACATTGATAAGGAATGCTTTGTTTCCTTTGTTTTTTTCAGTCTGTTGTGTTGACCTTGAATTTAATAGGGATAGGACCTCCCCATAGACCCTTTTCCAAATAGCAACTACAAAGGATTATGGGATAGACTTAAGTATGCATTTTTTTTTTGTCCACAGTAAAATGCCATTGATGAAAATGACACACACCAAAACTCGATCCCACAATCCTTTGTAATTGCTATTTGGAAAAGGGTCTATTGTGAATTTGAAGTTTGTAATTTTCCATGCCTCTCATGCAGTCACACTGTGATAACATTTGATTGTTGAGGAGAAAATTGGTGATTAAGTTTAAAGAAAAACAAAAGACTACTCATTAATGTTAGGGTATGACATCATATGTGCTTGCTTCAAATTCACTTTGTGTTGAAAATGTGACAACTTTATCTGCTGATATCTTGAGAACCACACATCGGATTTCAATGGAAATTTCACCAGATTGCTTAGAATAAGTACCCCTCTAATATATCAAAGCTTGATTTGAGCGTAGACACCTCTTGTGGTCTTATTAAGACTTACTTCATATGCTGCTTAAAAGGCTTATGAATCTTGTCGTGATTTCAGAGTCAATAATAAAAAACTCACAGATCATTGATGGAATAAAGTATAATAGATTATAGAGCCATTGAGGTTACCAGCAAATATTTACATCTTCACATCCCAAGCAGTAATACAGGTTGGTTTATAGCTGTCTGCACTAGCATTGAGAGTATAAAGGCTGTACCATCACGGTATAGGGGTGAAGCTGATCTGGAAGGCACCAAATCTAATAGGTTAACATTGAACATGTCAATGTGTCATACTATCTAGAGGAATAAATGAAGATTGCTTATGCTCTGCAAAACTAGTTGTAACTGTAGATATTGCACTGACGTTGATCATTTTGTGATTTTCAGCTGTGAAGTTTGGAGTAAAAAGGTTGAATTGCATAAAGCATTTTGACATGATACTTTTCTCAATGTGCAGTTATAGTGCTGTCACTGAGTTGTTGGCAAAAAGTGGATTTATTTTACTTGTCTAGTCTTTGTTTCAGGTATTTCTTTAAGCAACATCACATTTTATGTAAAACAGGAAACTGCCCATGTACAATATGTGCATACTTTTTGAGTTTGTTAACAGATCATCTTTTCCCTGCAGGTAGGTGTCCATCAGGACTCATTCTTGAAAGTCCTTTCAATAACTTACTAGATGAGGTGGAGTTTCATCCCTTTGGTGCTGTAAGTTTAATCTTGTATCAATACTGCATTAGATGCACTGTCTTCCAGAGAAGTAAACTTAATTTCCTGAAGTTTGGTGCTTAATTAAGCGTTGGTGTGGTTTTCCAAAAACATTTTGTGTTCAGCATTCCCTATCAATGAATGCTCTTTTTCGGAATTTAAATGTGTGCATCTTATTCAGAGCATTTGTATACTATTGAAGATATACTAGTTTTAGGGAAATTTTCCTTTGTAATGTCAATCTGGTTAAATGTGAAAAAAGTATCGAAGTGTAGAATCATTCATGATAACATAGTATGTCATATTTCCTTCTGTGGTGCACGAAATGACCAGGGTTTGTATTTTCTTATCTGTGTTGTCATGGTGATACTTGTAACCCTTTCCTAAATACTTTGGTGAGATGACTTGGTTCTTAGAGGCTAATGCTGCATATAAATATAATCAAAAGCTTTCCTTCAAATCTGACAACCCCGTAATTCTTCCTTAGTTGCATTTAGTGAAATTCCTTTTCATGTTTTAATGTTTTATATTGCAGCCTTGGTGGATCATTCCTGCCTATTCTCCGTTGATACGCTATGCATTTAAAGAAGGAGCAGAGTTCTTTCAGAGTGACGAAAAGTGAGTTTGCTTCATTGTAACTAGGCTTCAGCTAGTTAAAGTACTTCATTCTCTGGCTACAGTCATGTTTTAGGCATTGAATGTTGATAGGAACTGCAGATTTTCATTATGTTTTTTTGTGATCACGTTTGGATGCCACAAAATAAATGTTAGAAAAGCTACCACCAGAATGCATGGAAATGAAACAATGCCTTAACATTTTCACATTATCAGAAGCAGATCAAACTTTACCCAACATTTTTTTTAAAAGCACCGTTTAAAGTATTAAAATGTTACCTGATGTAATCATTTCACCCACATGGGGTCTCAAACTCAAATTACAATTTAGGAATAGAACTTCATTCAGAATTGCAATTTTAGCAACCAGCGGTGATAGGAATTGTTAGATTGTTAGTTTCAGTATTTTGCAGAGTCTTCTAAAGAGAATTGTAACAGAACTACTGAATGTGCCTGTCCATTCCAACATCTTGTGTACTTTAGGTCAGTTCTTGTCTGGTCAAGCCATGAGAGTTGTAGGGTAGATCACATGGTCAAAATGGATAGACTAGTACTGGCATCCTAACATTCAGAGCAAAGTCTAATCTATTGTGTAACTTCAGTTTGCCTTTAAGGCTTTGCATTTATTGTGGCTAAATGCATTTTGTTGTCTTGTCTGTAAGGATCTCCAGTACTGCATGTAGCTATATTGATTTTAAATAATTCTCTCTTACCATTAATTCTGTTGAATGATCAGTATTATGACAGAACGTTAGTAAAATTTCAACATTAGAGACAGATGTTTGTGCTGATTTTTTTTCAACAGTATTGATAAAATTACGTGCCCAATCATGATACTGCATGCAAAGGATGATGCTGTAGTGCCATACAGTTTGGGAGAGAAGGTAAGTGAAATGTCGACACAAATTAGCTTAGATTTAGTAAAATTTGGAAACATTCTCAGCATTCTGTATACAGACCGGCTTGACATTCATTTTCTATAGTAGAATTAAAACAATATGTGTATTTCCTTCCAGTCTGGTTATTTAGTTTACATTTTAAAATTAATATAAAATTACCCAGTGAAGTCTGAAACATGTTTTAATTCACCATTATCATCTTGATTTACAGAGACCATGTAATATAGAAAAGTAACTTATTCTAGTCAGTAGGAGAAAGATGTAAAACTTTAGAATATGGGCTTTGACTTCTTTTTGGTTTCGATGATAAGAGAAACCTATGCATTCATGATGGCGTGTATGTATGTGTGTATGTGCGTGTGTATGTGTGTATGTATGTGTGTGTGTGTGTGTTTGTGACACTTCTTGTTAACACGATATCTCCAGAAGGGAAAGTCAGGCAGTTCTCAAACTTGGTACATAGATGCCCAATATTGAGAGGAAGAACCCTATTGTTTTTGGAGGGGGTCAAAGGTCACCTGGGGTCACCGGGGGTCAAACTCTGAAAACCTTGTTAACACAATATCTCGAGGTAGGAAGCTTGGATGAATTTCATACTTGGTATGTAGATGCGTTATGGTAAGGGGAAGAACCCTATCATTTTTGGTTTAGGTGAAAGGTCATCTGGGGTCGCCGGGGGTCAGACCCTGAAAACTTCGTTAACACGATATCTCAAGAAGGGAAGCTCTGACAGTTCTCAAACTTGGTACATAGATGCCCCATATTAAGAGGAAGAACCCTATTGTTTTTGGAGGGGGTCAAA
Source organism: Holothuria leucospilota (assembly GCA_029531755.1). Lineage (NCBI taxonomy): Eukaryota > Metazoa > Echinodermata > Holothuroidea > Aspidochirotida > Holothuriidae > Holothuria > Holothuria leucospilota. The sequence continues at coordinate 54,061,169 of CM055963.1, read as the reverse complement.
GGTCACCTGGGGTCACCGGGGGTCAAACTCTGAAAACCTTGTTAACACAATATCTCGAGATAAGAAGCTTGGATGAATTTCATACTTGGTATGTAGATGCGTTATGGTAAGAGAAAGAACCCTATCATTTTTGGTGGAGGTGAAAGGTCATCTGGGGTCACCAGGGGTCAGACCCTGAAAACTTCGTTAACATGATATCTCAAGAAGGGAAGCTCTGACAGTTCTCAAACTTGGTACATAGATGCCCCATATTGAGAGGAAGAACCCTATTGTTTTTGGAGGGGGTCAAAGGTCACCTGGGGTCACCGGGGGTCAAACTCTGAAAACCTTGTTAACACAATATCTCGAGGTAGGAAGCTTGGATGAATTTCATACTTTGTATGTAGATGCGTTATGGTAAGAGAAAGAACCCTATCATTTTTGGTGGAGGTGAAAGGTCATCTGGGGTCACCGGGGGTCAGACCCTGAAAACCTTGTTAACACAATGCCTCAATGTAGAAAGCTTGGATAAATTTCATACTTTGTATGTAGATGCCTTATAGTAAGAGGAAGAATCCTATCATTTTTGGTGGGGTTCAAAGGTCATCTGGAGTCATTGGGGTTCAAACCCTCAAGACCTTGTTAACACAATATCTCCATGTAGGAAGCTTGGATAAATTTGATACTTTGTATGTAGATGCCTTATAGTAAGAGGAAGAAGCTCATCATTTTTGGTGGAGTTCAAAGTTCATTGGGGTCACTAGGGTTAAGCTCTGAAAATCTTGTTAACACGACATCTCCACGTACGAAGCTTGGATAGATTTCATACATGGTAAATTGATGTGTTATGGTGAGAAGCTGTACCCCACTGTTTTTGGTGGAGTTCAAAGGTCATCTAGGGTGGCTGAGGGTCAAACACTGAAAACCTTGTTAACACAATATCTCAAGGGAGAAAGCTTGGATAGATTTTATACGTAGTATGTGGATGCATTGTGGTGAGAATATGAACCCAATCATTTTTGGTGGAGGTCAAAGGTCATCTTGGGTCATCGTGGGCTAAACACTGAAAAGCTTGTTCACACGTATCTCCATGTAGGAAGCTTGGATAGATTTCATACTTACAGTACTATGTGGATGTGTTATGTTGAAGAGATGGACCCTATTGTTTTTGGTGGAGGTCAAAGGTCATCTGGGGTCACCAGAGGTAAAAAAGCAAAATTTCCCAAGAATTCCCAAGAGTTTTATATGGGTTCAGCAGAGGTCAAAGAGCAAAATTTTCCAAGAATTCCCAAAATTAAATAGGAACACAAAACTGTATTTTTCCAACATGTTAAGATAGCATTTGACCATTGACTGAAAGATATGGGACATCATGGCATTATTTGGAATAGAACATATATCATCGAAACCTCAATGCATTTTTGCATTCTGGTTTGACTTTGCATATACATTTTTTTTTTTGTGACTTCACACATATTTCTTGTAAATTAAAATGAAAATTTCTTAAATGGGCTGAATTACAAAATAAGTATGAAAGGCTATGAGAAAGATTTGGTTTTGTTTTGATGGCATGGGTTGTGTTCTAGTTTGGTCGTGGATGTGGACTTCTCAGCCCATTGGTTAATGAATGTAACACTGGTGTATGACAGAGGGCAGTTTTTTTTTTTTTACTTTAATGTAGCTTTTATTTAGCTTATATTCATTAGTCAAACATTTTATGTCACCATTGCAGAACAATTCCCCTTGGTCAACTCCCCTGGGAAATTGTCCCCACACAATCCCCACCCAGACCATTCCCACCCAGACAACTCCCACCAATGACAATAACCCCTCAGACAACTTCCCCAACTACAATGTTTTGAGTTGTTCTGGGTGGGAATTGACCAGGCTGGGAATTGTCTGGGATTTAATTGTCTTGGAGGGAGTTGTCCAAGGGGGGAATTGTGTGTGTTGGAATTATCCAGGGGTAAATTTTCCAGGCACAGTATGCCTTACCATGCACACAATGGTTGGTTGAGACAAACCTCAGTCTTAAGTTTGCATAATACTAAACCAAGCTCCATTTTTATAACTCAATCAAGCTCTATCAAATTGGTTTGGAGAAACGGCCAAAAGAAGCAGCTCCCATCAAGTTGGTGTCTTTTGAACCTGAGAGAAACCTTGGCCACAAATATATCGTGAATGCAAATGAAATGACAAGAGTTGTAAGGTAAATATTGCTCCTTTAATTCAAAAATTGCACAGAATGTAGCCAGTGTCAAATTTATTACACTAGTCTGTTTCCAAGGAGGACTTAAGAAGTTCATCCACAGTTACTTGCAGTCTTATGCAAGACTGAACTGAAGTGTAGTCATGTGTCACAACTCAGACGTGTGTCAAATCATAGAGCACAATGAATTAAGACCAGCACTCACCACACAGATTCAGTGGGGACCTTCCACAACTCACCCTACTTGTCGAAGATGAGTTGGAGGCTGTTATGGTTACCTAGTTTTGAAGTAGCTGGGCCGCAGTCAGATTGTAGATTTGATGATTATTGCACTGACCTGACTGCAACCTGATTTATTTTCAGTGGCATTGCATTTTGGATTGGTTATGTGCACCTGCTTTAGAAGTCAGTGTGATACGGACATACAACCACTCTACAAAGAGTGTTTTGAGCAAGTTTTTTGTATTAAGTGAAAGTTGAAGTGTATTTGATTGTGCTGCTAAGAAAGTCTCCTCTGGTGCTCCTTACAAAATAATTTGTTACTATGTTAGTGTTTTAATGTTTCAAGTGAAGGCAATATTTAGAACAAGAACAAATAAGTTACTGCTGAATCAAAATTTGGTTGAAGATAAGAGAATTTATTTGTTGGCCTTATTTTCTGTTTCAATGTTAACTGCAAGTGTAAAGAAAGGCACATAAGAGGGGACAAAATATTAAAAAGTATTCAGTTAATATTTTATGGAGTATTTGAATTAATGTTTACATTGCAGCGATTTTATCAAGAAATGAAACAATGGAGCAAGAAGTATTTCACCAACATGATATAGCTGCAGAAAGAAATGTATGCAGCACTCTGTAACATCAAGAACAGCTTTCTGTAACAACTTTATTCCTCTAAAGAAGTAACCAGTGACACAGAGAAGGAAGATGAGGGACAGAAGGGGTGGTTTGGGTTTTATTTGAATTATCTGAAGTTATTGCTGCTGCAAGAAAGGCCTCGATTGGATGAACTATCTTCAAGTGGTCAGCCAACTTTTATTTTAGGAAGAAAATATGAAACAAATGTATAATTCAGGATAAATATTTTGAAATAATGTTAAACTATTAGTAATGTATAGTTTATAAAATGTCACCAAAAACACTGTGGTGCAATAAAAGTGTTTGCAGTTTGTTAGTTATGACAACTCAAAAGGGTTTCCTTTCATGTATTTGAAAAAGCCCTACAAGCATAGCAAAATTCGTCAGGAGTTCAGTGGCCACATTCTTGCTTACACGTAGTAGATTTTTTGTGACATTTTATTTTGAACAAATTGTGTCACCTTTTAAAGTGTTGCCAAGTCTAAGAGCAGTATGAAAACTTAAAGGACAGGACTTAGAATCATTATTATGTAATTGATTAGTCATTTATTTCTACTTTTCTCCTCAGGTGAAACCTCAGAGATGAGGTATTAGAAGGGTGTCTGCAATCAGACTGATAATAAAATGAAGTAATTCTCTCTGCCTCATTTCATGAGGAGCTGCTGATAGGGGAACCAAAAAATATTCTTGTTCTATTGTTGTGGCTTGCTGCCGAGAACTTTCTTAAGTTTCATTGTATTTACATTGGTGAAGGGCATTTCTTTTCCTTTTTTGGTTCCTTGCGTTAGCAAAAGGAACCTATGTAGTCAGCTTGGCGTGTGTGTGTGTGTATGTGTGTGTGTGCGTGAACTTGTCTTCCTATCAGACTGAGGACCTAAACAATGGATTTCATGTCCTCTGAAGGAAATATGTGTATGTGTGTGTGTGTGTGTGTGACACTTGCTTTGGTACGCTGTAACTCAACAAGGGAAAGTTGGACTAAACCGAAACTTGGTATATGGATCTGTCATAGTAAGAAGGTGTGCCCTATTGTTTTTGGTGGAGGTCAAAGGTCATGTGGGGTCACCAGGGGTCAAAGACCGAAAACCTTGTTTGCACGATATCTCAAGGTAGGAAGCTTGGATAAATTTCATACTTGGTATGTAGATGCATTATGGTGAGAAGATGAATGCTGTAGCTTTTGGTGGAGGTCAAAGGTCATCTGGGGTCACCAGCAGTCAAATACTGAAAACTTGTTGTTAAAACAATATCTCAAGGTAGGAAGCTTGGATAGATTTCATACTTGGTATGTGGATGACTTATGGTGAGAAGATGAATCCTTTAATTTTTGGTGGAGGTCAAAGGTCATTTGGGGTCACTGAGAGTCAAATACTGAAAACCTTGTTAATGCAATATCTCAAGGAAAAAATCTTGGATAGATTTCATACTTAGTACATAGATACACCATAGTGAGAAGCTGTGCCATACAGTTTTGCGTGAAGGTCAAAGGTCATCTGGGGTCACCGAGGGTCAAAAACTGATAACCTTGTTGTTAGCACAATATCTCAAGGTAGGAAGCTTGGATAAATTTCATACTTAGTGGATGCCTTATGGTGGGAAAAAATATTTTGGTGGAGACCAAAGGTCCTTTGGGGTCACTGGAGGTCAAACTTTGCAAACCTTTTCAACTCTATATCTCAGTGTAGGAAGCTTGAATAGATCTTTGCTTTGAGGTGTTGCATTAAATCTAGCAGAAAACCCATATGAGTTTTGTTAGATGTCAGAGTTGAAATCACCAGATGCCAAAAAGCAAATTCCCAAGAATTCCTTAAGTCAAAAATATAAGCACAAAACTGTATCATTCCCGCACATTAAGATCACATTCACCCAATGACTGAAAGATGTGGGACATCTTTCAGAGATGCCAAGTATCTCAATTTTAATTGAAATTATAGTATTAGGATTTTAATCCATAATTCTGCCATTATGAAAACGTGCATCAAATACTGCTTTTTAATATTGCAGAAGATTCGCTGCCCACAAAGCAGAGGACTGTTGTGAAAGTTCACTAGACAGACAACATTTGTCCTTAGATTAGGACATGTGAGCTTGCAGGAATTGGAAATTGGAATTGGTTAATTAAATGCTACTATGGGTTGTTAGTTTTACAAAGAGAACCAAGTTACTGATCATTTGGATCAGATACCACTGAGCGTGCATGAATTGTGATTGCTTAATTGAATAAAACAAATTGTAACTGTATCCTGTCTGTTTTGATATCCCCTGAAGTGCCTGTAGGCTGTATTTCTTCAGAACAATTTATTTATGCTTGAATGTGTTAACACAAGATGTGCATTGTCTACAGAGCAGATTTTGTGAATCAACAGAAATACTGGTTCATTCAGTAGTTGGCTCAGTTTCATTACATTCAGCAAGGAACCACAGTGCCCATTGGGCTCTTGTTTATTTTGTTAGTATGAAGGATCTGAATAATTTCATAACTTATCTGATGTTTGCTTTCAAAGGTTTGTGATTGACTGCATAATTAATGAATCATTTTTGCTGGGCAGTAAATAAAAGTATTTCAAAACGAAGAGGTTTTATCCACATGTGAGATTTAAAAATGCTTTGTTATGGTGTTTACATTTGCATATTCTGTGTTAGTGTTTAGGATTTTGGTTTCGTGGAAGTATTTTTTTTTGGTGGTAGTGTGTTTATGTTATGTTATATGTATTATTACTGCTTCAGTGTGTGATGACATTTAAATGGTTCCATTCTGCAACTTACATTGAATTTTATCAACTTTTCATGAGATACTTTTTGCTGGCATTTGTATTTTTGCATATTTTTCATTGGAATCATATGCTGTATAGAGAAAGAGAACTTCAAAGAATTTTTGTGATACCTCTTAATATTTCTAATGGTTCAGTGCCCAGTACGGTATATCTTATCTCCAGTTGTTGTGGGCACAACACTCTTCTCTCAGGTTGCAGGGAAATGTTTTGCCTACACTATTGATCATACTTTTTAAAGTTGGACTTACTGTCAAGATTAAAATTAAATCGTACATTTGAAGCGAGCGATCAAAAATCCTTGCATGCGCAATGTCCGTCTGGTACATTTAAATTTCCTGTGTAAGGGATGCAGAATATTTTGTCCAGTGGCAGCATGTGGTCAGTTCCACGCCCCCCTTCCCCCTGTGTATAAGTTTTGTGGAGGAAGATAACTTTGTTTCTGCTGTGGTGTTTCATTTTCTTTTAGACTTAGCCCAACTGGAGGGCCGTCATACCTTGTAGCTGATATTCTGCATTTATTTAATTCAGTTTGTCTCAGGGCTAGATAGACTTGACTTTTCAGTTGTTTTACTTCTTTACTGTTCATTTAATTTTAGTTTAATGTTTGCTGTGTGGTAAGTATCCTGAGGAGGAACTGAGAAAGAGGGGTCTTTTAGATCGATATTAGGAAGGTAGGCTACCCAGACACTTTTAGAAATAAAAAAACCAAAGGCAGCTGATATTTAGAAGTGTCTATTGAGTAGCTGAAATTGACCAAAGAGAGAAAAGTGTAAGTGATGTTGCACAAAACATTACTAACCTTCTTTGAGATTTCATTTCTTTATATCTCTTTGGTTTGGTCTCTCATAATCTGCCATTATCATCATAAGTTTCTATATCTAAAAATACTTGAAAAATGGAATTAAAAGTTTTAGTTCATGCTTAGTCTGATCCACACCTGCCCTGTCTTCATGTTTGCATCAAAACAAAATAACAGTAAATGAGGTTTTCTTAATGTTGTAATTGTGAACAATTGAATATGGTTTATCATTCTAAAATAATTATGCTTGGAATGTGACTTTTGATTTAGAGGCAGCAAAAGTAGCACAAGATTAATGGCAGGGTTTGGACTGTGTTTTTGTCATGGATCAAATGTGGCTACACGAAATAAAGTAACGGAGTCGCATAGAACAGTAGTGTTGCAGTCCTTGTATTGACTTTTTTGAATATCAACAAGTTGGAAGTATTTTGTGAAAAGGTTTAAAATCATGGTACTTTGGAGGTAGAAAATGGCATTCAGTATGTCATTATGATGTAATGTCAGATTTAAGTTTGATTTTATCTAAATTTAGGTGTAAAAAAATTCTTTTGTTAATATTTCGAATGATAGCAATAACAAACAATGGAACTGAAAGTATAATGGATGATAAGATGAATGATTTCTGATAACATGTTTACTAGAAGCTGCTCTTCTGACATGCAGTTAACTGCAGCAGTAAAGGGTGGTATCTGCGCATGTCTAAACTTGTATGTACTGCCCACATAGCCATATTTGTCTTAATGGTGTGTAATTGTCACGGATTTCGTATATATTAGAAGTTCGTGGTCATGTCTTCTTATAATGTACTGCATGCATGTGTGTGGTATGAATATACAGTGTACACTTCTCATAATATACTGCAAGCACCCAGTTGGTTGGTTGGGTAACTGTATGCGTGTGGTACATATACATAGCACACATGGTATATTTACATAGCACACACGGACAACAACATTGTTGCAGTTACGGTTAGTGTGCACTGTGTATACATACGTACCACATGCACCTGCACTATATAATTACATTATAGAAGACTGTGACTAATGTTTAGACGAATATTGCTCAGTGGGCGGTACATAAAGTTCAGGCATGCGCAGACACTAACCTTTACCTCTGCATTTAATTGCATGTGGTCTTTTGCATAGAATTAATGGTACAATATTTACATGAGGATATTGATGGCGCTGTTTCACATATCTGTATACAGTATATCTTACAACAGTAATGATACTGTAATTGATGTCAGATGGGGGAAGGAAGTTAAAAAAAAATGGTGGTCTTATCATTTGTATGCTTTTAAGTACTCCTTGGTCAGCTTCCATGTTAGACAAAAATCTCTTTTTCGATACATACTGGAGAAATAATTAGTATTTAGTCTTTAAGTCACTTAAATAATAGTTACAGCTCATACCTAGGTTCCTTATAATTCAGACAGATGGCAAACATGAATTTGAATTATGAATTGGGAAAGTGAGTAATGTGATGTTAACAATTACTTTCATTGTTAAAACATACTTTCATGGCAGGCTTTAATGTTGGACGTAAGTGTAGAATCATGTAAACTGCTCTGTAATTAGTATTCAGAACTTTTTCATGATATCATGGCTATTCATATATTAGGGTCATAGTAGGGAGAGCCTATAGTACTTAAAACAACTGAAAATTATTTTCTGTCAATATGTAATTACTAGATTGGCTATTAAATATTTACAACAAAGATTGAATTAAATAAGATACATTGGATACAATTTTATCAGATACAATTCTAGCATATTTTGTTTTGAGATGACTGCAGATAAGAAAGAGGTTTCTTTATCTTGTTGTGGTGTGAGGGTTTTGTTTGCTTTCATTGACAATTAAAATCCATTGCAGAAATTGTAAGTCTTACCCTGTCATTTTCTTGAGGTCAAATATCTTTTCTGTCCACTCAATCACACCCGCCCCCCTCCTATTCCCCCGGCAAACTATTTTAATGCTCTGATAAGAGTATTCCCACAAGTAGACCTTTTGGATGCACAGCATATGTGTAGGTTGCAGGGGGAAAGAGGTGCTAAAGTACCTCAGTCAAAAATGCAAGGGGGATGAAGTAAGTTCAGTTCAAGTAAACTTTGTTAAGCACCAGTAATGGCAAATACAGCTCGCAAAAAAACAATAAGATGAATAAGAGCATAGAGAGGAGAAAACATGAAAGACATAACCCCACTTTTCAAGCTGAGCGAAATTCATCAGACTTTTGCAAGAGAAGCGATTAAACCTTTTCAAAAATGTACTTGAAAACTGCATAAAATTGCATTCAAGGACCTTCAAGTATTCAAAAATTATTCGATGAAGGGAGGGAAACGCACTTCCTGTGAATCCCTCCCACATGATGGTAGTCTGAAGCATTCATACCCCTCCTTCCCTTCCACCCCCCCCCCTCCAAGCTGAGAACAGCTATCTATGGCCTATGATACCAAGTGAGTGGTTTGGGAATTGATGGCAGGGATTACATTAAGCAGCACCCACAGCTACAATAACCTTGAGGAACGTCCATTAGTGTTATCCCCCTAGGGGAGGATCTGAAGTTTTTCAGACAAGGGTCCAGGGCATTTCCCCAAAGGATTCACTGTAACAGTATCCAAATGGAGCACAGTCACCACTGTTTGGAATGCAGCTTACCAAGGAAAGTTAAGCCAAAAATGTCATCTCCTAGATTGCTATAAATGCCACTTCCCATGACCAGTATAATGTTCCTTAACATCCTTTATGTCATAGGAAGTGTTGCCACAAACTGCCAATTTTCAAAATCATTGAGGGTCTTCCCCTAAAAATTTCAAAATGATAATGTGATTAAGCCCATTGCAATGAGACAGAAGGGCAATCATGGCTAGAGAAGAAAAGTGGGGAGATGGGGGGGGGATATCTTAATTGTCATACCGTGGAGGAATACAATGAATCTTTATTTACAAAATAACTTGCAAATCACTAAATTCACAAAATCACCCACAATGGGGCAAAAATTTGGTGTGGAAGATTCTGTATGAACATTTGGACCACTTTGCCAGCATTCTTACTGCATAGACCCGAGCCCTTTTTGCTTCAATGAATTTTGCATTGAAAAAGTTATTTCCCTTATAAGATATTTCTTCCTAATTCATCTAATCTCCTTTCCTTTCCTTCTCACATGATTTTGTCTTCCTAGAGCAAGGGTCAAGATGGGGTCAGACCTCCCCAGTTTGTGTCTATATCCCAATGGGACTTTTTATTTTAAAGTATATATGGAAAATGGATTAGTCCAGGAATATACCTTTTGCTGAAAATCACTATCAATGCGACTCAAACACTGCCTTTTTTGATTCAAGTTCTCACATATAATGCGTTATCACATAAACTTGTGATGTGATCATTGCCACTACAATAATATTTGAAGCAACCAGTCCATGTTTATTTTTCACCCCTTGCTGGTAATCCATGCTTTATTTCCTCTCAGTCGTATCATGGAGGTAATACTTGGTCCGGGCTTATATCTTCACGGTGACAATCTGCTCCTCACCAGGCCTGTAACCAGGGAGGGCATGGGTCATATCCCCTGCTCCTTAATTGACTTGGCCCCCTGTTCTGCGGGTATAGTCAGGCTCCTGTGCAATAACTTATACTTAGCACCCCCTCCCTGAGATTGGTTTGGTCTCCTGTCTCCAAATCTGGTTACGGACCTGAGGCCTCACTTCATTATCCGGACTGCCAGTGGGCATGTCGTAACGGGACGTTAACACACCTCTGAAGTTCCCGAACAGATGTTTTTGCACTTCTTATGTGTTGTATTCTTTGATGGTATTCTTGATACGTATGTTTAGAAAAGACGAATCATCCAATTAAACTTTCGCATTTGTTATTTGCTACGATTAAATCTAACGGTTTGGGGAGCTTATTGCAGTCTACTGTTCGTCCTCATTTGTCCACTTGTCACCTAAAATAGGCAAATCGGCTTAAGTCTTAATGTTCAGACTTTGATGTGCCGCCCGACTATTGTGCTTCTTAAATAAGGGTTGAGTGCGTAAGACCTTGCGTACGCGCACCTGGTACGTCTTTATCCCAGGCGCAAATACAGAAAATTGATGATTTCAAGTGCTTTTACAATCAAGTTCCTGCTCGCCCACAATGGTGATGGTTACTCATGTGTTACTGTATAACGGGCGTCGGCATTTTCAAAGCTATCGAGAAACGGAAGCACTGTGTGAATCCTAAAATCAGGTCGTTTTCTTGCAGTCGACTAAAGAGGCCGATTATGATGGTCTCCAAAATACTAGGCGGAACTTGTCGATTATTGCTTTCGTTTAGTTGAGATTTGTGATCGCCTTTCATGCACGATTGGGTGTTTAAATTACTAGGTGTTTATTAGTCTCGCCCTCCATATCTTACCTGGCCCCATATCTTACCTGGGCCCATATCTTACCTGGGCCGCTTTATAAAGATTAACGATCAGTCTTAATTTTGATCTATCATGCAATAGTCCTATTGAAATCAAACTAAGATTGATTGTAGGCTTTTTATGAAACAGGGCCTTTTTGTATTCAATGCATGAATTGGAAACAATTTATAGTTATGCAAACTGGGGCGTCATTACCAGGGGTGCTGCACCCCCAGAAATGTTCAAAGTGTCGTCTGTCGGGAAAATTCTGCGGTCCGTCGGGGAAAAATGCCACTTTCTTTTGAAATCCATTTACTTTGTCAGAAGAAGTCTTTTACTTGGGGCTAAAGAAATGTCGGGAAATTTTATGATCACAACGTTTTACAGTGAATTAGTGACGGGTGAAAATATTACTTTAGATATATTTAACCATAGACCTAACCCCCCCCCCCCTCCCACCACCACCACATTTAACTGCATGGGGAAACTTTTGTTTGTCGGGAAATTATTACATATTGTGGGAAAACTTAATCAGGGTGCTGTATCCTTATAATAATCTAAACCCAGGGAGCTGGAAGTTCCAGCTCCCTGCTCTACCACACTACAGTTGTCTTTTGAAGAATTCAAGGCTGTGAAAATCATAGAAGCACCGAATTGCATAAGCCTAACTGTTTGTCGTGATATAAACGCCATGTCCGACACTGTTAAATTAAAGACTTTTCGGAATGTGATGCAACTCAAGCTGACTGTTCTTCGGGGAGGATGAGTTGTAGGTAATATTGGTCAGTTGCTTGGGGTTGCATACGGATTGTGGGTTATCCACGCAACACACTGTCAAGGTGGCTATAAATCTATCCATTGTTCATCAATCCAGGGAGGTGTTACTAGCTGGAGATCCATCGAAAACTTTAATTTATGCTAATCCAATTAGATTGCCCTCAGAGTGGAGAGTAAATCCTTTACTTGGGGATTATTGAACTACCAGGGTATCTAATATCTAGGCAACCTCATTCATGCCTACAGCGACCCCAACAAAAAGGATTATTTGGAACAATGCTTTAATGTCTATACTAGTTGCCGACAGTCAAGTACAAAGCACTGTTCTGACATTCAAAACGACTGTCAATTGCCAAGGAACCTAATGATCCTGATAAACCAGTGCTCATGATTATGCAAATGAGCAGAAGAAGTATAAGACTAAACTTCGCTGTCGGATTTTCAATTTCCGCATTCCCTTGCATGATTTAAAAGGCACACCCATATTGAGCAAGTTTAGGGAACTAGACAAGAAGGCCTATGTTGTAAATAGCGTCGAAACCCTCAAATTAATTTTCATCTTAAGCGACTGCCAATTTTAAGGCAAGGGGAAATTTCCCGATCAGCTCTTCGAGATGTAGCAGACGACGTGCCCTACTTGTACTTAGTTCCTAACAACTCTTGAGCCTATTGAATTATCAAGAACAACACACAAAAGAGATTATTTTCGGCAACTAGTAGGGTTCAAAGAAAGAGTTTTCGATGGATCTCCAGCAAATAACACCTCCCTGATCAATCACACATGAGGGCGAGCACATCGACTTTCTGCAACCGTTGTCTGAGTTCGCAAACACTTCTTTATTGACCAATCTTCATCATAAAAAAAGAAAGAAAATGGGTCGCAGTTGGGTCAATGACAACTGCACATAGACCCTTTTCTATATAGCAGTCACAAAGGATTGTGGGATTGACTTTTGAAGTGGGGCGTTTTTCTCAATGGCATTCTACTGTGGCCAAAAACGACGCACACCAAAATCCAATCCCACAATCCTTTGTAATTGCTATTTGGAAAAGGGTCTATTGCCACGACTAAAAAGTCTGATATTTCGGATGTGGTCGCGATGAAGTCTGTCGGATCGCAATCGGAACCGACTGTCGGGTTGAGAAAGAAAATTTAGCACACACGCTTAACCAACCCCGGCGGCTCTTTGCCACGCGAATGGTTTTCACTGAAGCGTCGCTGTCAGGTCGGTGCAGTGTGTGCTGGTTTTTTTTTATTTTTTTTTTTCACCTTCTCAGATCGTTAAGTCGGAGCGTGTTCGTGTTTGGTGCAGTGGCGTAGCTAGAGGGGGGGGGGGCAGGGGACGGTCCCCCCCCACAAAGCCTCCGAAGGCCTCTGTCGGAAATTTCTAGTCTCTGTCGGAAATAAATAAAAACAATTCATTTGAAACACTTACGACACCTCTTACGTTTCTAAACAGAATTACACATCGATATGTCAACGTGAAAAATCAAAAGTCGGTCTCAAATTGCCCGCAAAGCAAAAAAAAAGAAAAGAAAGTCCTCAAAATTTCGAATCGTACAACTATCAAGATAATAATATGTCGGAATTTTTTTGCTTTTGCCCCCCCCCCCCCCCACAAAAAGTATGTAGTTACGCCACTGGTTTGGTGTAAGCACTTGACAGTGCTTCCATGTATTCGCGATTTTTGCGAAGGAGACTGGCTTTCCTATAGCCCACAGAGCGGACGAACTATTTTCGTTCAGGTCATCGCTACGAAAAACGGCAGCCAAAATGAAACGGCAGCCACAAAGGTGCTACGCAGGCTAGTTTTCCGACGACTGCTTTGAAGATGCAGTGCCTAACCAGAAAGTCCAAAGGCTTAGTGATTCCTTGCATAAAGGTGTGCTTTGTTACACTGAGTTCCATCCCTCAGTCAATTTTATACTTCTTGACAATGTCATTTTTACTTTGTTTTCACAATTTGACCTCTACTGACCTCATATGACCTTTGAACCCACCACTCAATAATGTCTTCTGTGTGACAAACCGCGGAGCACCATTGAATCCATTACGGCATCAAAGAATTCGTCGTTATCGTATGGTATTTCTAATCAGGATACAGTCACAGCATCCTTTACACGTGTTCATAATTAGGAAATTCAAATTCGAATTATTACTGGAACAGTTATGCTTCTGAAAAATAAATGTTCTCTATAACTTTATCTTTGGAATAGTAGAAAAATTCAGCCCTAACTTTTCGTTCGTCACGAAACGCCGGACACAATTTGGAGGTGCCTCCCACTGTTTATTTAGTTTACGAGGTTTCGTAGTTTTACCTCTGATGACCTCATGTGACCGTCGACCTCCAACAGACCCATAGGGTTCCCTCTCTTTTAAAGTAACACATCTACACACCAAGTATAAAAAGTATCCATTTTCCCTGTCTTGAAAAAATCGTATTTTTCGAGGTTTTCTGTTTTTGACCTCTGATGACCTCAAATGACAGCTGACCTTCACTGAAACAATAGAGTTCTTGCTCTTAATATACCAAGTATGAAAATTGTCCATCATAGCTATGTTTACAAGGTTTTCGGCTTTTGACCTCTTTTGACCTCACATGAGCTAGCTTTGACCTCCGCCAAAAACAACAGGGATCTTCCTCTCAATATGCTTATTCTAAATTCCAGTGTGAAAATCCATCATTGCTATCTTGAGATATCGTGTTTGCAAGCCAAGCTTCACAAACACACATACATACATGTACTTGCATAATTGCATTGATTCCTTTCGCCTTCGGCGTGGAATCAATACGTTACTTATTAAATACGTTTGATTTCTTTCTTTTCTTTTCTTTTTTTTTGACGCGCTTCCTTAGGATATATGCGCCAGTTGTCCAACTATGAATACGAGGAGAGAGTGCCTTAATTGGTTCAGTGCAAAACCCAGTGCAACCTTCCTAATTACCCATCCTAACTACCAACCCTCAAACTTGCTGCATCATAAAGGTATCAAAACGCCGTTAGTCACTATCAAACAAAAGGGCAAACTGCGATTTTTAAGCCTGTTCAGTGCGTATTCAGTGCTATTTAAAGATAGGTAATTACTATGTAAAATGAATATTTCTAAAATGTCCGTAAAGTGTCATTTTTCGGGGCGCCTTGCTCGCATTCATCTTGTACTCTTGTTGTCCTATCGTACGGTAACTTTCCATAGATCAAAGTTAATGAATTATTGGAAACTCCGTAGAAACTCTATAATCCTCTACCCTCCCCGCCACCAATCTCGTTGCATCTTGAAATCGACAGCCGTTTAGTCCATCTTACGCTATTTCGAAAAAATATAGACAGACATCGATTTTTATGGCCTAGATGTGTATTCAATGCCAGCAGTCGCTTCAAGTTTATTTCCAAAAATTTCTTAATCTTACAAATGTCCTCTTATTTCACTCACAAGTACCTTTCATGATGTTTATTCATAAAAAAAAAAACATTGAATATTGAAGGTACCCAAGGAGTTATTATGCATGAATTTTAATAAATTCATAAAATAAATTAAAAATAAATTAAAAGAAATTTATATAAGTTCATAAAATAAGTAACAAAAATATTGTCACATGATTGATAAGAGCCATTCCTGAATTAGGATGACGGGGTACACTAATTTGAATTAGGAGACTGTATTTTCCCTTTAAATATAAGCGTCAAAAGCTTCTCAAAAATATGTGTGTGTTGGGGGGGGGGGGGGGAGAGGACATAACCTTGACGAAAATAGTTCAAAGGCAAATCGTGAAGCCCAAGAAACGAGGAATCCAGGACCCCCTTGAGGGCCCCGAAAAAATTGAATTTGAGAAGATCTGAGGCATTTTCCCGCCATTTTAATTCACTAAATGACACCATTTTCAAGCTTTTGTTAAATTGGCTACTTGTAAGCTATAGAATCAAACAACGTAACTGCTGTTTTTGTTTTGGTTCTGGAAAAAGTTTTGATGTAAGCAAAAAAGCAGGAACCACCACCACCCTTTTATGCAAGCTCTTCTAGCTCAAAATCTCAGCGGTCATGGTACACAAATTTGAAATCAGTGTGAAAAGGCCTACTCTTCAGCTTTCATATGAGGAGTATAGCTTGTGCCAGTTGAAAACTTCTACAAGGGAGAGTCCAGAGGCCACGAAATGGGCCAAAATTAGTGTATAAGTCAATGAAGGAATAGTAAGTGGCGTGCTACAACATCAGACGGCAGACCCGAGTTCAATTTGTATTGGTCTTATAATTGTTCGCACTAAACCGAAAACACCAATTTCACACATGAGCTGGCTGAGTTAGAAAGTAGAAACAGATTTTACTCGCATAGGGCAGTGGGCGTAGTGGATTCAGGATTTCTCGAGTCGGAGATGGGAGCGAAAAGGGTCCATGGACAAAATATAGCCACATACCAAAATTCGGAAACTTTGTTTACAGTGGCGTGTATGGCTATGTCCCCAAAGGGGGCAGGCAAATACAAACAGTAGGAGAAGAGTCTAAAGAAAATGAACCCAACAAAATTGTTTTAAAGCGTATTTCCTTGTGGCGCGCAAGACCTAATTGTGTTGTCTTTATTACCGGTATATGGCAGGCTGATTATTCGGATATGTAAAATGAAATTATTTTCCAGTCTACATGTCTCGATTCTTTCCAGTATCTGAGAACATAATATCATTACAACTCCTGCGGTCACATTCCGTTTATAAAGACTCCAATTCGTCTGTTTGCCAACTGGCAGGTAATTTTCTTCTTATTAAAACATAATAATCCCGTCATTTCAAGTATGCAGAACAAAGTTCACCATTTCACGAAAGTTCACGCGGCAACCGCCTGTTACGATCTTTACGGTGGGCGTAACTTCAAAATACCGGAGGTTTGTAGGAAAAGACGAGGTAACTTAGGTTCAAGTTCATTCCAAAAGAAAGGTCATCTTCAAATTTCATGAGTACATTGTCATACTTCAAGTGAACGGTTTTTAATGTCCCTCCAGTCACGGAAGTATTTCAATGCTAAAGCAGTATTCAGATGATTGTGCCTGTCAGGGCCTATGTTTCTCTGTAAGATTGTATGATTTATGAAATCAGTAATATAAGACCAAATTTGCGTTGGCGGATGAAGGAAAAGGCAAAATCATAGGTGTATGCTGCCCCTGCACCAGTGGCGTAGCTAGAGGGGGCAGGGGCGGTCGCCCCCCCACAAAGCCTCCGAAGGCCTCTGTCGGAAATTTCTAGTCTCTGTCGGAAATAAATAAAAACAATTCATTTCAAACACTCACAACACTTCTTATGTTTTTAAGCAGAATTACACATCGATATGTCAACGTGAAAGCCAAAGTCGGTCTCAAAATTGCCGGGAAGCAAAAAAAAAAAAAAAAAGAAAAGGTCCCCAGAATTTTGAATCGTACAACTAACAAGATAATCTGTCGGAATTCTTTTGCTTCTGCCCCCCACGAACAATGTCTAGCTACGCCACTGCCCTCCACCCCTAGCAAAACAAAAACCCCTAAAAATGTCGATTTTCAGCTGTTTAGGGAAATAAAATGACGATTTTTCATGACTAATTTGTCATAACTGAAGTGTCATCATTGTTTGTTTACTAGGTACGGTAATATTTCAAGGTAAACACCGTCCACCCTTTATAATTATTTTCCCAAAGTTCATGGAGAAAGCCATACTGATGTTCTATAACGGTGACAACTATGGCACGGGTGACAGGCACGCACCCGAAGGGATTGGAGACTTCATCCAGATTCCTACTTGAAAAGAGGATAATTGAACGTCATTTTTTGATGTTTCTCTTCATTTTTTATACTATGGCCAACAACGTATTTCTGAGTATTTGAACACCAAACTTTTACTACCTTGTACACATTTCCTTGGTGGATGAATCCCATCCGATGGAGATTTCTGGGTGGGTCATTAGAACATTAGAACAGAAGAAAGAATATAAAGTAATACAAAATAACGGCAGAGCAGTTTATTTAAGTCAATCTTACACTATTTTTTTCTTTATGAAAATCTAGCCCTCACCCTCCGGAGGGAGCAGAGTGGGGGGAAACTGCACCACCAGCCCCATCTCGTACGCCCTTAAGCACACGACTAACTCATTTACAAAATTGCAATATGGCGGGTTGCCCCAGTTTCCCCTTACCGTCATGGTAATTTCGCGGTGGCCTGGTGGTCCCTTTAGGCGTCATGTCTCTTTACACTTGGGAGTTGCAGGCATGGGCGTCAATCTTTACTCGAATGTGGGGGGGGGGGGGACATGGCCACTTCTGTCAAAAATTTACTGTGTAAAAATCTTAAGTCAATGGGCGTTTTTCCAAAATGTGGGGGGGGACGTGTCCCCCTGTCCCCCCAGGATTGACGCCCATGGTTGCAGGTACTTCTTATATCAATCGGAGCGCTGGGTACCGGCAAGATAAAATCGTGATTTGGTCCTTGAACTGTGTTCTGGCTCTTACGTTGTGCAATCATCCGTTTGGAAACCATAACCAAGGCCAACTTCAGAATCAATACACTTAATCCAGAATTATTGATTACTTCCTCAGATACAATGTTGAAGGCAACTTCACAGTGGGCTCTGATAGAAAGGATCAAATGAGTTGAGCTTCACTGTCCAGTTACACACTATCTGTTTTATTGCATATGAAAAAAGTCTCTATGCTATTCTGGTAAACGGGAAATTCAAGTACACTTTTCAAAAGGGCTAACATTTATAGTGATATTCATCAGCCCGACAGAAAATACTCCCGGCCATGAAGCATTTGTGAAGAGGCATGTGCTATAAATATTTTTGAAGAGCGCCACTAAAAACTTTTGTAGGCAGTTCACAAAGTCATGGATACAACATGGAGCTATTTCGTAGCAGCTCCATGCTTTGGCGAAGAGCCGAGGGGCGAAAATCAAATGTTATTCCCGAACGAGTTCTGTTCTCTAAAGGAGCAGGGACCTCGGAGACGGGGGAAGGGGGCTACAGGGTCTTTGGCCCCCGCACTTTTCATGTCGTGGGCGATTTGGGCTGCCTTAAAAGACTTATTTTCTTGAACAAATTGGGCAGTTTCGATGATTAGCCCCCCCCCCCCCCCATTCAAAATTGGCTCCGCGGCCCCTGATGAGCTACGTCCCCAAGCAGGCGAGGATCCAGGGGGGGCTTTCCCGGGCTCAGCCCCCCTTTTTTCATCAACAATAACAATACGCGAAAATTAGCATAATGTTTATCTAGGAGAATATTTAAGGTGGCTTTCAGCCCCACCCTTTTCGAAATTTCTGGATCCGCGCCTGCCAAGAGACGTTCAGACTTCAAGTGACCATCCTCTTGACCCTCATAGCTCTACATCATGGGTGACTATATAAACTATATGATTTCCCATGAAACATAGCCTAACGTCACTTGTTCAGAATAGAAAAGACGTTTGAACTCTGAAAAGGGCTGTGTTGGAATTGATCCACGGAAGCACGAATTTCCTCAACCATACTGATGGGATATCTTTCTTCCCTTTATGTCGTATCTGTGCAAGCCTCGATATGAGTATATGCCTACAAGCCGGGGTCTACCCTTCGGGCCGGTACTAAACCAACTTGAAGTTTGTCAACATTCTCTGATAATACATACGGACTTTTCTCGGAAAAAAAAAAAAAACCATTCACCCCGAAAAATATGAGGTAGTCAGTTTTGCTTTCATGGCTGCCTGTGTAAAAGGAGATAGTGAAAATTTTTCGAAGTGGGAGGGGCGCCCCCTGCCCCTGGTTATTGGCTTGCTTAGGGCTCTGGTAAATTTTTAAGTATTTGAGCTTAAAGGGTCCATACATGCAATCACCCCTCCACAGTGGCGTTGCCAGAATTTTTTTGAGCAGGGGGCACTGGGGGTCACGAACCTTTTCTTGGTGGCGCAATTTCTGAATTCTCTCCCTCTCTATAGGGCTTATATACAGAACTGTGCATTTCCAAAATTTTTTTACAGGGGGCACCTGGGGTGGTACGGCTTTGTCGTGGGGGAAGTCCCCCCCCGTAGCTACGTCACTGCCCTCCACCAGCCAGTCTCTTCATTTGCCCTTGACTGTGAAGTAGAGGAGCATCATCCAAGACGGCAAAAAGCTGTTTAGTCTTCCATGGGCGGCGATCCTGGGGGACACACGGACATGTAACCTGCAGTATTTGAGAAATCGCCCATTGACTTTGACTTTTCACCCAGTTAACTGATAATGGGGTCATGTCCCCCCAATACTTAGAAGAAATGGCTGCCCTTGTATTCTTCATGATTTCTCTGTTACTCTCTGAGAATTCTTGACTCATCCCTCAGCCTATGGTAACCAACAGTTTTCTCGGTACAGTTACAACTTACGCAAATAAGTGATTTATTGAGTCCCACCTACACTTGTCTGCCAAAACCGCAGCACAGGGTAATGACGTCACATAACTCTCTCAGCTGGTTCGATCCTGTTGGTAGGTAAGCCGACGTATGCGTGGATACACGATTTGCGTATGATGCATACCGACTGTGCCATAGTAACACGTGTATAATAATGTTTATGGCTACAATGTACTGTTCGCAGCATACATTTTATGTGAAGAATACGCATACTACATAAACGTTGGTTCAATTGCATAGTGAATACTGTACGTACTTACGTATGCACAATACGTACTGGCGTAGCTGTAGTAGAGTATATATCAGCTATTACTCCCAGGCCGAGGTTTCCTCTACTCTGAGCGGAATCATATTAAAAGCAACTCAAGCAAATATAAAGCTCAGAACATCAAAAGTGACCGTCGTTCGGGGGACGGACTGTCACATGTTTAGAGGAAGTCATTGGAACTGTATGCACTTGCAACTTCTTGTTTGGGATATTTTTGAAGTTGATTGGTCGAAATACTTGTCGTGATCAATTAGCATAACTGTTACTACTGTTTCATTTCGAGCAAAAATCTTGTTGTGGAGGTCACCCTGTCCCAACGTTAGTCTTGTTTCCAAAGTTTTGACTTTTGTGAGTAGCATTGCTCGTCCTTAGCCTAATTCTATAGTATATTGTGCCAGCTTGCAGAGTATTTCATGAAGCTGCCTGTGTTAAATTATTCCTAATTTCTGTAAGAAATTTCCACAATACCCATGGTCTTAACTGGACTTACGAGAGACTTGCAGAATTTAGATTCCATCCACAGCACATCGAGTGTAGAGTTGAACAATATGCCTCCCGATGTGCAACCTCGAGCTTCGGCATCAGAACCCCCGTCACCCATGGCTAGTCGACGGGGTGCGATTACCAGTGATCCAAGGATTGTTCGAGCTAGTTCTGACGCAGAAGAGTGGACTTTACTTAACTATGTTAAACCAGAAAAATTAAAATGTGTTCTAGTGGGAGATGGTGCAATAGGGAAAACAAGTTTAGTCGTCAGCTACACCACAAATGGATATCCAAAGCAGTACGTACCCACGGCTTTTGATAACTACGCTGGTAAGTTATAAGTTCTAGTACATATTTAGTGTAACATGCCCTATGAGTATGACCCACCTTGAAGCCTGGTAATTTTTAAGTATAATGGAATAATTATAGAATACCCCACCAAGAGAAAACAATATACCAGCCATTTTTTAGGAAGGGAAATTTCAGGAGTAAAATTAAAGTGAGGGGGGGGGGGGGGGGAGCTAGCCTGGTAGTCTATGGAAGAAATAACTGGCACAGCCCACTCACAAACTGCAACTTGATTTGTAGGGGTCAGGTTGTTTTAGTTTAGCCTAGGATTTGGACTTCAGGGCATCTTATGGGGCCTTTTGGGCCTTATTAATTTTATTCATCAAACTGAAGAAAACTAAAAAAGAAAAAGATATCAGAGAGATCTCCTTTTTGATGAAACATCTTTTTTAGGAATTCAGTAAAGTTTTGTTGGATTTTTTACATATTTCGTGTGCATATATTTATGTGGCAGATTTAGGCTGATAAAATGGAAGGAATTTCCAGTAGACAAGTACTGTCTTTGCAATATAAGCAGACTCAGATGCAGAAATGCGCACCATAGTGTGATTTGTGAACACTGGCTGTGGGGACATACTCTATTCAAAAATATACACAGGTATGACCATATGTGTAGGTATGAAGATAAATTTTTTAATT
The DNA here is from genome assembly GCA_029531755.1 of Holothuria leucospilota. NCBI lineage: Eukaryota > Metazoa > Echinodermata > Holothuroidea > Aspidochirotida > Holothuriidae > Holothuria > Holothuria leucospilota. The sequence goes on along the minus strand of CM055963.1, from coordinate 54,039,273 downwards.
TTGGTTTAACCATCTTTGCCACAGAAAAACCCAAAGTAAGTTGAGAAAAAGCATGATTATTTGCAAAAATCTGCCCAAGAAATAATTTTAGGCTCACCTGGTAGTGGGAGAGAGAGAGCTGTTAGCCCCATCCTCCATTCATATGGTTAAGAGAAAAACGAAAAGACAGAAGAAAGAGAAGTTCCATAGATATGCCATACTTACATGCCATACTGTGTTCATCTTGCTTTTATCATTGCCTGGAATTTCAGAGCAAAAAGGGAGTGTTGGTTATTTACATTTAATTGCTTTTTTTTTTTTGAGAATTATAAATGAAGTTGAACTGTGCACACAGTACTGTAGTTGATACCACATAAAACTGTTGGCCACCCGAATCATGGTAAAACTAATTAATGGTTGGGAAATGGGAATTGCAACAAGTTCTCAGTGAATGTTGATAGTAGTACTGTATCTGTAGTAGTTAAATATTTTGTATGATTTAGTCTTCAAATTATATTGACCACTGAATTTGAGTAAAAGCATGTTTGTCCAATAGCCTAGCACTTAAATACATTGCATTAAAGGTGACTGAAATTACAGAACAAAGTTCATATTTTGAAATGCTGCAAATTTCACTGAAAGATCATGCATGAATCATCTGCTGGCAGGGGCGTATCCAGGAATTTTCAATAGAAGGGGGCACAAGGTTTGATTGATCGCAGTCCTGAGGTGGGGTGTGAGGGGAGGGGGCGTAACCCTCTCCTTTGGAAAATTTTTGCTTTTGAAGAGGACTGAGATGCAAAATGGTGCCATATTTGACACATTTTTAAGCATTTTCTTTTTTTGCCTCAACGTTTTTTTCATGCATGACGACCAGTAGGGGAGGCACATGCCTGTTGCGCTCCCGCCTGGATCCGCCATTGGCTGGGCAGAATGGTGTGATAGGAGCTTTGAAACAGTGTTAGGTACCTTTAAGTATAGACTTCAGCATCATTGTACACCGAATAGATCATACAGTAATTGATATACTTTCAAATGATTTTCCCTTGAATGATGGTGGAAGGAAACAGCAATGGACAATCAATTTTTTTATTTTATCATTTTACCTCTGATGAAGTGATCTGAGAGTAAAATTAAAAATAAAGCTGAATGCTTTCTCTGAAAATAGTATCTAAGAGCTAGTATGGCAAAGAATATGCCAAAGATGGCCCAAAATCGTTGTTCCTGAAGTATAGATGTAAATAGCTTGTCTGTAAATTATTAATTGTACCTCCCTCTGTATAATGTGACAGTAGGCTTCTTCTAATGCTATTTGGCATACTTGTGATGTGCATCCTCAAAGTTGCTTGTCATTCGTAACCTTTCTCATCGTTTTCTTTCACACAGTAAATGTTGAAGTAGATGGTAATCCAGTTTGTCTGCAGATCTGTGACACAGCAGGACAGGTAGGTCTAGTTGAATATGAATTCATGAATTTCAACCTGTGAGCATTTTCTTTATTTTGCTCATGTTACAAAACTTACCATTAACAAGAGGTTGGAGTAAAGTACCTTCACTGAACTGTAATAGATATTGACAAAATATGTACTAAGAATATGTACTAAGATTTACAATTTGAAATTGTTGCACTGTAGGACAAAATCTTGAAAGTTACCTTTGATGAAGAAGCAAAATGCACAAACTGTGTTTAATAGGCTGGCTAAGCCTGAAAGTTGTTTAAAAACCCCAAATACAGTTCCCTGGATGCTTACCAGTTACTCCATTTCAGTTTGAAGCTAAAGAGAAATGCAAGTAGAGGTCCTAAGTAGTGATGCCAGCCAGAATTCAAGTGTGACAGCTGATGGGTCAGACTGATCATATATGATCATGTTTTGAGCCCCAGGGCATGTCATCACCTCTTTGTGATGAAATAATCCCAGTCCTGTAGTTTTCACCCCTGAGAAGCTGTGTTAATCCTTAAGAATTCTTGTGAGTTTCAACGGGCAAAGTAAAGAATGTATGTCTCTGGTGGAGCTCCTTGGTATCCTCCCAACTATACCCAGTGTTTTTTCAGTGACAAGATCACAGAGACAAAGTGAACACTGGTCAAGAGTAAATGTACAGTGTAATTAGTTCTTTGAAAAGCTAGGCTCCTATTAATGTCATACAAGTCTCAAAGGTGAATTTTTAAATCAAAAGCCTGCTTCTCTGGCAATTGGGGTGAGGGTGGAGGTTGAAGAGATACTTGGAAGGGGGATCAGCCATTATTTTCTATTTTCTGTATTTCCTTCCATTGCAAAAGATCTGTGTTAGAAGGCTGATCATTGTATGGTCTATCATGACTGGCTATCAGTGTAAGATGTGGTTAAGCAGCACCTGATCAAGTTGTTATTGCAATTATCATACTGTAAACCTTAGGTTGCCCAGATCATTGCTACAGCACAGAGCCTTGCTCTGAGAAATGAAAACTTCCTGCTGTGATGGCAGAAGAAGTCAAGTCTGAATAATGAGAATTGAGAACTGTGTTTGTCATATTAGCAAATATTGATGACTTGTGATAAGTTGGCCAAGTGTGTATGTGTGTGTGTAATATTGAACTGTTTTGTTGGCCATTTACACCACAGTCTCTTTCACAGTCGAAGTTGATAGTCCTGTACATGTACTTGAAATAAATTTCCACCATCTAGTGTCTAGCACATTCCAGTGGGTACTAGCCCATGAGAATTGAACCATACACCAGTATGCTGTAGGATGAATCAGCTAGCTCAGTAGAATTGGCTTATCTATGGCTGACAATAAAAGGAGAGAGGGTGTTTGTTGACACAAGTTCACACTTAAAAGACACAAGGGCACCTAGTAGGTATGCCAGTACCTTTGTGTGTACACTGTGCACTTGTGATTGGATGTACAATGTAGTTGGGGTCTTGGGTAGTTATGAAATTGATAACAGTTTAGTAAATCATTAAGTTTTCTGCTGCGGATGAAATCCTGAAGGCTTTCAAACTTTAATTCCACCAGGCTGTTGCATTGTATTGAACTAATCATTGTATCATTGAATCTCCTGTATTTGCATTTTATGACATAGCTTGAGCAAAGTCTTGATTTAAGATGGCAAAGTTGAGGGTGCGTATTGCAGGCTTCTTGGCCACTTTTAATATGCATTTAACACCCCTTTGTGGAGGAGACTTCGCAAGGGTACTTGCCCAGCCGGCTATGGTATTGAACAATGCACTTGCCCGAGTAACTTTTTACTTGTCCCGGACTGTCGGGTGGGGGATTTATCGAAGCCTGGCGGATTGGCTTAAGTTTTGGGGACTGTGTTGTATTAATTTTTATGAAAATAAGACATATACTGTACTGTTGTTGGCAAGTTATGGTGCTACCATTTGAAGCTAATGTGATAAAGCAATGCACTATATCATAGATCTGTGTGTGTGGTATTGATAGTGGAAGCTATCAGCAAATAAACCCAATTTGATCTTGTTAGTAGGTTTGTCCTATTACATGTATACTTTCAATATGGTACTGTATTTGCTCTGCTTGGTGATGTGCTGTATGCTGCAAGTTTAAACTTGTGAATTGACCTGTTGTTAGAACAGTGTAAGTTATTAGACTCTAGGCCTATTTGCAGTTGATGTGGAATTTGTTGGAACTTTGGACCTCAGCCTGATTTGCTTCAATAGGCTAGCTATTGTTAATCATTACTTCAGAAGATGAAATTGTAATTCTTTGGAACCCAGGTAACCAGGGAACTACTGATTACAAGTGGAAGTGGTTAGAAAACCCTTGTATAAATTGGAAGAACTTGGTAGCTTAGGGAGTTGTCCGGTTTGGATTATCCAAATTTGTCTAACGACAGTCAGAGAGGAATATTACAGTTAGTGTTGGTTGTTGTTAGGGCATTTAATGTACCTTGTATTCAACTGGCATTTAAATCATGCTTTAGATTGTGGTAATGGTTGAAGGAGAGTTGCAGTCCTTTAGTATAAACTATGAAAATGTGTTCTGCATTTTCTTGACATCCCAAGTTCCAACTTTTGTGAAACCTGTGACATGTGTATCAAATTACCCGTAGCAGCACCATGTGGCATACAGTAATGTTAAACCTGTAAGCTGTAGTCAATGGTGAAACTAAGGAATGTCATTTTGACCATCCAGGGGCCTGCAGTCTCAGCAGGTTATTTGATCTTGTTGCAATTAACCCTCAATCTCTGACCATGGACTCTTGCAGCTCAACACTACTGACCTACAGACCTACATGACCTTAGTTCGAAACTCAAAAGCTGTTTACTTCAAGTAGCCTGCTTGTCTCTGGAGTCCTGAATGTTATTTTACAATTTCAAATTTCATTTGATTTGTGATATTGGATGAGATGGGACAATGTGTAGATATTCTGAAATTAATTTAAAAATGATAAAGCATCTGTTCAACAAATTTGAGTACTTAAAAAAAAAATTTGATTATGGTGAAGCATCTTTTCAACTATCATTTGATTTTGATTAAAAAAAAAAAAAACTGGTCTACATGTTGGTTTGTCACAAATTTAAACACATCATTGATGGGAAACTGAGAAAAAGTGTAAATTAAAGAAGGAAAAAGAAGGCCCTTTATGTTATCTGTGGTATAGCCTAAATACTCAGCTGGGGGCCTGTATTATGTGATACCTGCATGTACCTTTGCATTGAGAAAGTCATTCAAGTATATAATGGAATTCTTTGATCCTCAGATCTATAGAATCCTCACCACAAAACTGTGCAGGAGGTCGCAGTATGGATTGAATCTTGTCTACTTTTACCTTTGTCTCTGTGTCTCACTTCATCCATGGAAGTGCTGTCTCTGAGGGAGAGGTAGTACTTCCATGCATCATCAGTACAAACTGGTGTAAGGAAGCAGTAATTAGATCTCATAATGATACACACTGTTCTGAGTTTGATCTCTAGCAACTCCCTGGTTTGACATAATAAAGTTTATGTCCACTCCCATGCAATAGCCTTCTTTCTACTGTATCTAATATAGCATACTGACAAGACAAGCTGTACCACAGAGAGCATTGGAATTAGGGAACATATATTTTGATATAGTAATGGCCAGTCTCAGGCTGACCGTAACCTGTGTGTGAAATGAAAATGGTGGAAGGAAATTTTGCACAATTAATACCCTGTCACACTGTGTGCAGGTACATTGTGGTATACAACTATTAAAAACAGCACACAAAGTTGCCAACTCACTATAGATTCCATAGTCTGTTATTCAATGAGTCAAGTTGATCAGTGATGTGTACAAGTTTATAAAGAGACTAAGAGTAAATTGCAGCCATTTGTTTGGATTGACCTGTGGGAAAATTTTGGGCCAATTGTACCAGGGCTCTGGGAGTAAAGAATAAATTGATGAAGTCAATATTAGTTGCACCAAAAAAAAAAAAAAAGAAACGAAAATAAAACTAAAAAGCTGGTAAAAGGTTAACAACTGTACAGTAGTACTATTGTACAGCAAAATCTCCATTTGGAGAAAAGTTAGCTTTGTCAGCAAATGCAGCTGGCTACCAAAATTTTTACACATTATATTCAGTATGGTACCATATACGTAGTACTGTATACGTGTAGGCTACATGCATATTGTAATTTGTATCTGTGTACAGTGAAGCTGGTTGTTTCAGGAATTATGATGCAGAATTTAAGCATTTCATGTTAGGATGGAAGAATTGGCTCAGGATAGATTAATATGTCTTTAAAGGTGAATGAATTTAATGTACAAATGCACTAATGCAGTGATAAAGTTAGAACTATACAGTGTGGTACTGTATTCTATTTCATGAATGGTGCTTATGTGGCAACATTTTTGTTGCAGAATTTTTATATTAAAGCAGTATATAGATCCCTGGCTTAAATCATAAAAATATTCAATATTTACTTTGTGTCACATTCAGGGCTGGAAAAAATATTTGTTTCCCGGGAAGGGAGTCAAATTGTCTGCAATTCCGTCCATGCTTTCATGTACGAATAAAGTAAATTACCCTCCAATTGCCAAAATTTCCCTCTAGGTACACAAATTTCCAGGGAAGGAGCCTCCCAGCTTCCCCACTTTTTCCACCCATGGTAACATTAAAGATCAGGGAAATAACATAGTTGTAGCTGATGTCGAATAAGGTACATGGTAAAGTTCTACCTAAAATGAAGATTAGATGGCACAATAGTCTGTTTCTTGTTCTGATGGGTTATCTAAATTGAGAGATTATTAGGCCTTTATATTTGTATAGGCTCATGTATCCATGTGGCAGATTATGAAGTTGAAAAATGATCTTTGAAGGATTGAATTGTTGAATGTCAAAACCCTTAAGTCTCTACTTCCTTAAGTAGTATTGAGAAAATGATCATAGTTTGTGTGTAGCTTCTCTAGCATTAATTACTTTCTAAGCAGCTAGTTCATGATCAATTCATATTCTGCAGACTGCTAGCAGTCATTTCAACCATTTGTTCTCTATTTACTTCAAAGTACTTAGTTTAAAAGATTTATGGTCAGAGAGGACATTTTAATAGAAAGGATGAGTCACTCTCTGCTACCTTGAAGTTTAAGCCCCCAGGGATACCTTTGAAATAAGATAAATCTGTGGCAATTGTTTGTCAGAAAAGTTTTAGACATCAAAGCCATGTACATGTATGTACAGTTTGCACAGTGAGTTTCTCCATTTGTGTGTGTTTCTCTCTCATAAAGAACAGTACTTAGTACTTTCAAAGGCAATTCGGCAGATCTATACCAAACTATTGTAAACTCTTGTCTTGACTGCTAGCTGTTGTATACCCTTTCAATGGATTAGTACCCACAATTCCTCAATACCCAGTCACTTCAGGCTTTTTGATGTCAGATGACCACCCAGGATCAAGAGCATCCCAAGCGCTTCAGGAAGTCTCTCTTGTTCCGCTTTGAATGCTAGTATAAAAGAGTTGAATGGACAGTAGCCCTATACAGTAAAGCGTCTTATTCTTTTCTTATGGTGTAGTGAACTGGATTCTAAGTTTTTAAAGTATTTCTTGATGGCTGGACAGATAGATACTGTATAAAAGAATTGCACATGAGAGAAAGGGAGCCTTAAACCTTGGGTTCTGTACTCATCTGCAGAGACCTTGCATGTATTAGAAGTATGTGATGTAGAAATGTCAAATCTTTTCACTTTGAGAGATTTAACTGTTCAGTAAGAGCCTTACCAGAAATATGCTTAGTGTGAAAAAAGGAAACCTTTTTGATGATAGGAGTTCACTTTACTGAGAAAATCTCCTGGGAAGGATTTATTTTGTTGTAGTAGTGTGTGAGTCCTTTATCAGCAACATGGTTGTGGAGACCTGAATGGGTGTCTGTTTAAGAGGAGAAGCAAGCCTTACAATAACTGTTGAGTTGCATGTAATACTGTTAGCACTTAAACTATGACCATCTCAGAGTCTTGTTCTTGAGACATAAAGTTTATAGACCTATCAACTCTTTAAAAATATGTGTTGGTACCATGGTGGCCAGAATGTCAAAAAGGTCAATTTGTGGGACAGACCTTACTTGTGCAGTCAATCATATTAAATGCAGTAGATCGACAACAGCTGGGGCATTTTCTTTACCATCTGTTTCAAGTACTTTAATGATGCAGTCACTTATGAATATTTTTATGTTGGTAACATTCAGACTTAACATTAATAATAAGGATCTCCATTTTACAACTTGAGACAAACCCAAAATTTGTATTTGAATTGATGGAAAATTTGATCAAGAAAAACAAAAGTTGTACAAATGTGTCTTCATCAGCTAAAAGTAGCTGGGAATACATACTTGGGTTCATTAATCCCTGTAGTAAGCAAATTTCCAAACATAGACCTTTTTCCATATAGCAGCCACAAAGGATTGTGGGATACACTTTTGAAGTGGGGCCATAGAGCAGGATATAGGATTATATCCTGCTCTATAGCCGTGTTCCCATTTGAGTGAGCGCGGTGGATCAAGATCTACCGCTGTAGATCAAACTCTAATGCCGACTTGTAAACATTGGTGACCTTGCGCAATGTGTTCATATAACATGTTGATCTATCGCGCTCACTCAAATGGGAACGCAGCTCTGGATCAAGTTATTCGACACCGCTTGATGCAATAAAACCCTGATCTACCACTCTCACTCAAATGGGAACACGGCTTATGAGTGGGGCATTTTTCTCAGTGGCATTTTACTGTGGCCAAAAACGATGCACACCAAAATCCAATCCCACAATCTTTTGTAATTTGCTATTTGGAAAAGGGTCTATTGTTATTCAGATAGTGAAAAAAGGTACTCAGGTGATAAATAATACAAAATAATGACAGCTAGTGGAGTTTCCACTGACACCAAAATGCTGATGCAATCATGCAATAGGCCTATAAACTTATCATGCTACTTACTTTTCTGTCAATGAAGGATCCAGCAGCCAAACTGCGACAATAGTACTTTCTTGTATGCTCAAATAGCTGCCTATTTGTTTATAAGGTTAGAATGCTTTGCTCATGTTAGGGCTGTGAACGTTTAGCAAAATTACTAAATGTTTAATCGCAAAATTTTGCGATCGTTTAGCAATTAATCGCAAATACCTATGATCAACATAGAGACTTTAAACGTGCTCTTGAATATGATGATTGATGAATATGTAAAATGCGTTAGTGACATCCGGGGGACATAGTTTCCATGAACCAAAAACACGGATCCTCATAGAAGCTTGACTTTGAAGTCGTATGTTTACGTGTGTATATGTGTGTCGTTTGTATAATTATGTATTTCACTTTTTCAAAAAGAGTTGAAGTGAACATCTAATTTTCTGAAATGACTGCAGGTTGTTTTTTATTTCGTACGGAAAAATGGGTTTTGCGATTAATCGCTGGTAGCTTTGTACTAAACGTTTATTACACATGCGATCGTTAAGCGATTAATCGCTAAATGATCACAGCCCTAGCTCATGTCCTATTGTGTTTTTGGTTTAAATGTTGACCACCTGTTTCATCTTTTGCAGGATGACTTTGACAGACTTCGGCCCTTGTGCTACCCTCAGACAGATGTATTTTTGCTGTGCTTCAGTGTAGTATCTCCGACATCCTTCCATAACATGATGGAGAAGTGGTTACCAGAAATTCGCTCATACAATCAAAAGACTCCAGTTATCCTTGTAGGAACCCAGAGCGACTTGAGGACTGATGTGAATGTACTCATCGAACTCTCCCAAAACAAAGAAAGTCCAGTCACGGAAAGTGAAGCCAAAGAGTGTGCTGAAAAGATTAATGCTGTCACTTATGTGGAATGTTCGGCACTAACCCAGCATAATCTGAAAGAAGTGTTTGACACTGCAATACTTACAGGTCTGAAACTGACAGTACCACCGAAGTCTTCCCGAAGTCTGATGAGGAGACTGAGCAAAAAAGATAACTACCTTGTTAATATTCCAGCCAAGAAAAAAACCAAAACAAGAAAACCCAACATCTGGAGAAAGCTTTGTTGCATACCAGTTCCCTATGAGGCAGATTGAAGGCAAAATGAATGTTAGTTTACAGTCATGTTTTGCCCTCCATCCATAATTTGCTTAGGGTAGTAGTTTTGTGACAATGAGTCAAAAGAGGTTTTAGCTACCTAGCAGTACTTTCTCAACACAAGCACAGGATTGTGTCGTCAGAGAAATCATGGAAGAACTATCTCAGAGGTAGTTCTTCTAGGAGAAATGAGGTATGCTGGTTATTTTCAGAGTCATTCCTACAGTGCTTCTTTGTGCAAGATTTAATGCCAAGTAAGTACTTTGTGAAATAGTTGCCAATAGACTTCAAATGTTTTGGTGAAAACATGAAGAGGTATCATTGATGAAAGTTTTGAACCCTTGATTGGAAATGAAACCAACTATATGTGAAACATTTACAGAGTATTCTGAAATAAATAAGTAGATTATTTAACCTCAGTATGTGCATTTTTAGGAGTACTGGAGGCAAAGATCATTTTAAGTGTAACATCTTGGTATTAAAGCTCTGAATTCATGCAAAATTAAAGGTTTGGAAGTTGGAATCAGAAATTGCTATGCATTTACAAAGATGGAAGTGGGCCAGTGGGGTAGGTGTCATAGAAATTTCATTTTAATGTTTTATAAACCAGTGTTTTTACTATTTATGGAGTCTTTCAGTGTTGTAATTGTTTCTTTTTACAGCATTTGCTGTTTCAATTCAATGGAATCAAAAGCTACAATTTTAGGTGTTTTCTGTTAACTCCTTTGCACTAAAGGTTGATTTTTAACTACTGTAGTTCGTTTGAAGATGCAAAGTGACAAATCTCTTAGGTTGAATATTCAGGTTTAATTTGAAAAGGAAAGAAAGTTTTTTCAAGGTTTAGTCTTTTATTTCCTTGTGGCCTCATTTTGTTACTTTCTACTTTGAGAGAAGCATCTCCTACACTCTAAGGAGATTCATTTAATGCATATCTAAATATGCTAAGTTTGGAGGAGAAACATACAATGTTCTGGCTTGAGATGTTGTAAACATTTGATAGGTTGCTATTCTAAGGGAGTAGCATGTTCCAGTGAAGTTGTTGAAGAGATATTACTCAGCTCATGTGAAGGAATTTAAAAGCAAGAGCTTTGTACTGTAGACAAAAAAAGACTTAGAAAAAGAAAATGGTGTCCTCCATTTCTCCTGCCACTTTGATGCAGTTTCTTTGGGCTGTTCTGGTTAACATGCAATAATTAAGCAGTCAGTCAGAGAAACCTTAGACCTGACAGGTTTACCCTTCAGTGATCATCTCATCCAGGATCTTCCTCTTCTGTCCGTGCAGCTCATAATGCCTTTTGTAAGACAGCATTCTATTACACTGAGCTCTACTTAGGCAACCCTGCAGTTTTCATAAGATTTACTTGGAGGCCATTGTTTGTGTTCCACTCAACTTAGGCTTTAAGTTGGAGAGAGGATCATTTGTACATTTGTATTCATGATGGTCTCCAAGGTTTTCTTTTCTCTTGTTAAATCAGATCTCCTTTTGTTTGCAGTTGGGTGTGAATCTACAGTTTGAAAAACTGGCTTGTGATCATTCTGGAAGAGGATCAACTCCCTATTATAAGAATGTGCTGTCTGGGCCCATTTTCATGTGAAATTGATGTTACATGTGTATTTTTTTGATGTGTAACATTTCCCCTGATCCACTGATAGGGATGTCTATTTGCCAAAAATGTCATGCCTAGTTTTAACTGTGATATGCAATACTTACTGGAAGCACCATCAGAGGTGCTGTACTCTTAGTGGAAGTTTCAATTTCCCAGACTTGCTCTTTTACCCTTTATATTTATGACAAAAAATACACAAGTGTCTGTCTTCTATACTTAAGGGAATAAGTTCGGTAATTTATCCTCCCTTTTTGTCCAGTCTTAAAACCTGCTACACACTGCATCTTCTGGAAAAAGTAGAAGTCCAGAGGCTTTCATATACAAACTGCATACTGTACATGTAAATTTTTTGACATGTCATTGAAGGCTGTATTTCAGTAGGGGTATACTCAGATGCAAATATCCTTCAGGGTATATCTATGTTGGATATTCCTGGAGACTTGATTACTTCCTGCATGCCTCCAGTGAAACTGAGAAAATCCCTTCTGATACAAAACTTGTCAAGAAAGTTTGATATCAAAGTATGCCATCTCAGTCTGTGACAGGGTATGATTGCAGCCTGGTTGTGGAAGCAAATAAGTGTGGCAGGTAACATGCATTGAAAGTACTACCTTGGGAGGTAGTACTTCCATGGCTGATGTGAGAGAAAATCGATAAAGTAAGATTGATTGAGGTTTTAGATTTGATAATTCAAACTTATCATGCTGTGGGGAAGGCTGTGTTATTAAATACTTCCCACATATGCCTGTGCAGCAAGGATATCTGACCGCTTCTTGATTAGACTTACAAATGGTACTATGTCCTAAGTACTCTTTTATTTTCCTAAGTGTCTGAGGGAAGGAAATGTATGTGGACAAATATGCTAGCCACCAGTCTGAAGAGAGGTATTGGGAAAAGGTCATAGTGATGGTTGGTGTAAACAGATAGTTATTTTAGAGTACAGCAATGGCAGGAGTGCTGACAGACACTCTGTTTGCAATCACATTTTTGGAAGGGGCCCATAGGTATGAACTGAATACAAGATCAGTTTTTAACCTCACAACCATGGGAACTGTACCAAAACTATGATCTTTACCCAACACAGTTGTTGACTGGTAAAGTTGCAGCATTGCTTTGGCCATTGTTATGGGTTACTTTAGGGCTCTCTCACACTAAGATTGATGTGATATGATAAAAAGTGAAAATCAGTCTTATTACTTAGAGACCCTTTCACACTAGGTGCAATACAATGAGGCACAATAAAATTGAGTTTACAAAGTTAGATCACATAGCTTGGATCATCACTGAGAATTGAAGAAAAAGTTATTTGAAGTTTTCATTTTCATGACATATCTCATTGCACTGTAATGTGTTGACTGAAGCATGAAAGGGGCTTGAGTACAGTGTACACCAAGAAAATATCCCCAAATGAAATAAAATGCCACAGTTTCATTTTCAAAAGATACAGATTAAGTTGTCATGTAATTTCCAGTACTATAGCTATCTCTTTGACATAGACTGATACTTTTTAAGTCTGATTTGAGGAAGATAATTAAGGGGAATTGAATTAAAACCCTACACATTTTGTCCACTGTTTAAGCCTCCTCAAGCTTTCAAGGCTTATGTTTGGTTTCAGTGATGTATTTAATCATCTCCAAAAAGAAAATGTTTTAATGTAAGGGGTTTTCTGCTTATGCTTTTTTCATTTCCATGTAAATTAAGAGATATATTTGTATACATTGACCCAGTGCTTCACTTTAAATCTAATATTACTGAAGAACAGAAATAAAAATGTGTTCATGTACAATGACATGAATTTGTTTCACAATCATTTGTTTTGTATTGGAAAAATCAGTGGGAGGGGTAATAACTTGACCAAGGCTTTGAGAAATTTGATCATATGACAAAAAGACCAAGACCTCCCTTAGTGCCTCACCACATAGGCTTTCAGTTTATTTTCTATGGCCTGCATAAGGGATGGTAAAAGCCAGAAGGTTGTTGCCACGCAGAAGAAACAAGTCCCATCTCAATTATATTAGTCAGCACATACTTTGTATCTGATGGGATGTGTGATCAATGTGTCTTTCAGTTCCTGTGGGTCTTAAAATTGGTCTTTACAAGAAAAATCATATTACTTTTACACCCTAGTAGACTGGATGTTTGCTTTGTCAAAGTGTATGAAATGACAATGACCTTTTGCTTTGAAAGTATGCTATGAGAAGGGGGAAAGGGCTAGAGAAAGAATGTTTTCTACTCTGGTAAAAATGATGAAATGAATTACAGCCCTTAAATGGAGATATGAAGATGGTGCTTGGGCGTGATCTTTATTCCTGATGGGTCCTCCTTTCATTAACTTAACTTTATTGCTACTTGCAGGACTTGTTTCTAATGTTACTGCAGCAATGCAAGTTACTTCCTTCACTGAATTTTCTGCTGAACTTTCCTGTCATCATCAGTAAATGCCAGAACAATTACTTTTCTGAAATTAAGATACTTTCATGATAACTTTCACAGGGTCCTTTGCTGTGAGGTCTCAAACATCACCCCTCTCCCCTACAAAGTGACTTTCAACTTTGTTCAAACATGCATATCTCCAGAATCTAGCAAGAATAATGCTAAAATACATCTGAAATCCCTAGGGAATTTCTCTGTAAGTTTTTTCCCAAGGTACCTTACCTGTTGTACTTACAATAAATGAGTTCGCTGCTCCAGTTATGGAATTCCAGTACCACAGCTCCATGCTCCAATTAACCAAACACAGTACAAGAACTAATTCAATAGAAAGAACCTAACACCCCCACAGACCTACTTAGTACAATGGAGCTACTGTGTGGGAGCTAGGGTTTAAGCTCCATGTTCATAACTTCACCATTCCATAGGACATCAAGTGGGCAATTTTGAGAATGCTCATGTCTTCAGAGTGGACCTTGTGAGTCTTAGGTAAACAATCTCCACCTGGTAGGTCCACTCTTCAGTCATCTTTATCATATCTTGGTAAGTTTGATCACTGGATGAAGTTAGGGTTTACAATGGGTTGGTAGCTTCACTTAACACTCAAGGTGTCCCACAATCAATCAGCTTGGGATGGCTGGTTGTCAGTCTTCTTTAGCAGAGCCAACCAGAACATTTTTACACAAATAATCAGCCTTTACTTACAAAGATATGCATTGCATCCAGACATGAGAGTTGTCAATCAAGTAATACCTTGGAGAAAAATGTGTTAATCATGACACCTCATGAAAGTAGTATGAGTAGCCTAATTGAGATACTTGAGGAACACAAGGCACCTGTGTTTATCACCCTGCTGTTATCTTTACAACATACAAATGAGGGGCAGAGCTATTCTAAATAACTCAAGACCACCCATGCACTGTACTTGTTGCAAGTCTTCATTGTCACACACACACATGTGGATAGGTATAAAAGGAGTCAGGAGATGGAGAAGTGAGGGATTTGATTTTATTATTTTTCTGGTGCTGCACACCCATGTTGATACATACACAGGTACTGACAAGTGGAATCTCTGCTTAAGTCTTGCTACTTCTCTTCAATTTACACCATATAAATGGTGATTTCAGTGAAGGTAGGGGGGAAAGGGCTTTATTTTGAGACCCTAAAAGAAACAAGAACAAAATTTAGTTCATAAAAGGGAAACCCCTGAATCTCACACTCACAACTGCAATCGTTTTACATTCTTAAGCAACTACTACGAAGTAGTAAATTAAGTCCAAGTTGCTCTGTAATGCAAAAAAACAAAAATTCAAGGTAATCCATCTAAAGAAAAGGACAGCAACACATGACAGTTCTGATGCCAAGATGATTAAGTTTAACCTCTTGATCAATAAATGGTGATTGAACAAGAAAACATGCTAGACTTTGTCAACAGTTACTTGACACAGGTTGCACAAGCGTGAGCATTTCCGAAACCCGTAATAAAACAAACACAGACAACAATGACAATTCATCAATCTATTCTGACTTAAATTGTCTCATACACAGAGCTCTTCTTAGGATGGATCTGACAGAAAGAGTCTAATGTTCTGAGAGTCAACATGCTTGTTTGCTGGAAAGCAAAGGCGTGGGACGAGAGCAAATAAAATCATAAGTAGAGAGATCATAGAAGACTCAGATACCTGTAATAAATTGGTTGTGCAATCTACAAGCTGGCCTGTTCTTACATGTTAAAGCTATAACAACATGTCCAGTGTCTACAGTTATGTTCTTGACTTATTTTATGGCAATAGCAGTTGTTAATGTTATGGACCATAGGTGAGGAATCTAACGAGTGCTTTTCAAATAATAAAATGTCAGAAATGCTTCAAAGACATCTTGCAGCCAACCAAAAGAAGCTTTTAGTCTGTTGCAGTTCATGGGTTATGGTAACTTTTGACTGAAATATCAAGGGAAGACATTGGCAGGCTGGGCAATTGGCCCAAGTGTGGAGAATGTTAACTACACCTGCAGTAACCACTAACTATGATGGGAGAGGGAAAGAATCATCTCAAAATCCAATCTTATGAACTTAGTGTCTTTGACTTTCTGGAAAACAAGTTTTTCAGTTATTTAAAAAACTAAATGTTCAGCAGAGAGGAGGAAGACTCAAATTGCAGAGTTGGAAATACACACATGTACTAAACATTTTTTCTTTCCAAATTTCATGAGTATGAAGGGAGAGGTAACAGCAACAGTTTTTTCATACGAATGGATTACACCTTACAGAACAAACAAGCTTGTGCTGGCCATTTTTAAGGAGTAAACAAAGGAGAGTTTACAGCACAGAGGGAGAAGAAAATAGCTCTGGAACAACTTTTACAGGAATGAGAATCATTAAAAAATGTAAAGCATGTTAGTAGCAGCATCTGTATGGACCATTATAATAACGTGAACTCACATTTTGTCCCAGATTTCCTGTCATATCAAGGCAACATGTACTCACTTTTAAAAGTCATCATTACATCTATTCTGACACATGGAAGTATTAACTCAGAAGCTTAAAGAAAAATCTTACAGGAACAGGAATCATAAAATTGTAAAGCAGTAACGGCATCTGTATAGACCATTATAACATTGTGAACTCTCATTTTGTCCTAGATTTCTTATCATATCAAGGCAACATGTAATCACTTTTAAAAGTCATCGTTGCATCTATTCTGACGTGTGGAAGTATCACCTCAGATGCTTAAACAAAAGTCTTCTTTGAAAAGCAAGCACATTGCATCAAATACAATTTCCCTTACGACTACATTAGCATTCCTTTGGTATTACACAAACATGACTGAATAGCCCAGAAAAACTAGTTTATGACAATCCTTTCCTTACAATTGCTAGATAATCGTGCATACATTTACCAGGCATTCAATATGCTAATATGATACACAAAACGGAAACCTGTAATTTTTAAACAAATTTCATTGCCAGCTATTCCGTCACTGCTAACACCTTCTACAAGGGGGTTCGATTGCACAAAAGAACCTGATTGAAAGAGTGCTGTGAACTTGAACACGGTCACTTGTAACAATGATAGCTGACTGATTTGCTATACAGCCTTCTTTTTCTTTTCCAGTAACAGAACGGTGGGTGGATGTTGTGGTTTAGTTGAGCTTTAGTAAGTAAACCGAGTGGGTATGCAAGGTTCTAATGAGTTACTCCACAGGAGTCTTCCCCTCCGTTGTATTACAACAAAGACAAAGAACGTAAAGAAAACTATCGTCAGCAGTGACAAAGAAAGAAAGGTGTTAGATTATCACATGTGCGGTGTCTTTGATGAGAAACTGTAGTTCAATGTTTTCAATTAATTTCTCTCAAAGCTATGGAAGTTTGTTCCTTTCCATTTTTTGGAACTTTGCTATTTTTAATTATATTACTAAAAGTCTTAAACAATACTTTCACTTCCATCATGAAGCTCATGCATATTCTACACCTCTCAGAGTCATATTTCTTCATAACAATTTTGTTTTCTCATTATGAGTATCACAGCCCCTCATTACACTGAACACAGTGTCAGCTCTCCACTCCTCTAGATGACATACTAACCTGCAGTTTATCCACCAAGTTTGAAACCAGAGAAATCCACCTTCCTCCCCTGGCTCTCCCACTCCCTTTCAAATTCTCTTCCCTGTCCATCTACTCATACTATAGAAAAATGCATAAGCCTACATGCAAGTAACCAAAAAATGGAACCACAAACAATTCTTTTCAAGGACAGGGTCATGATTCATCATGGTGAACTGCTACTATTATTGATTTTAAAGGGAATACGCAGTCACCCCTAACTTACTTTGTCAGATGAACTTAATGTTACCAATCTTGTCTTATCTCTTTTGCAAGTATTTTTCATAATGTTTCAGAACACAGAATGGCATTCTCAAGGTAAACGATGGAATTGTTTTGCATAAATTTAAAAATTCAGTTACATTATGTTTGTCACATGATCTAAAAGAGCCATTCATGAATAAGGATACCCAGTTATACTAAGTCAATTTGGGATGACTGCATTCTCCCTTTAAACTTTGAAGAATTTCTGGAAAGCTTTAACAAAAAAAACAAAAAAATAAAATAAAAAAAAAAAATAAAAAACACCAACAAAGAAACAAATAAAATTCTTGAAGTGCTAACAAAGACTGCAGAAAATGGAAGACAATGAAAGTGTATAAAAGGATTTCTTCCTTCACCATTATCAGGACTTTCTTGGCTTTAGAAACTGACTCTAATATCCATGGTGATCCTGATATTGTTCCTGTCATATATGCATAGCCTGGTTGCCCCTGAGATATCCCCTCCCACATTTCTGGGCATTTCTTGCATTCATTTTAATCCTTTACTCATGGAAAAAGTATGACAAATCAGGATGTTTATGTTCAGTTTCTTCCATAAAAGAGCAGTTTCTGAATAATGATGAATGATGAATCATTCCCCACATACCTTCTTTTATTAGTTCCTGAACTTTGTATCCTCACCTCAGTGTGTACAATGATATGACCTGCACTTGACCCATAGGGTGACATGGGTATGGTCTAGTGGTTACCAGGCCCATAGCAGAGCCAAGTCTTAAAACACCACTAGGCATCAAATAATTGAGTACAGTAGATCTGTTCCTTGATTTATGACCATTGTAATGGCAATAAACATGCAAGTTGTCCAAATGTTCCCCACCTGACTGGGAAGATTGGCACAGGGTATGCCTGCATGTTTTTCATAAGGGAACTGGGACTTTACATGTATAATGTAACAATTTGCTATGACACAGCGACTAGCTATTCTGGCTAATTTTCTCGCCCATTGTGCTGCCAAAAATGATAGCACATTCTTTCATTTATTGGGGCCAAAGTATCAAACCCACTTCCATATACTGCATACCTGCTCACAACTTCTCTGTTCTAATTCACAGTGCAAATCATCAATTCAGGGCATTCCTCTGTATATACCTGACAAAAACAATTCTACAATTTATAGCTTTGAAAATAAATATCCAGTTTATTCCATTCATTGAAAACGGGAGTGCATCTCCTCAAAACTTACAGAAGGAATGCAAATGCCTGCTTCTGCCCCCAGTTGTATAGAAGTTATGAAAATATATCCTTTCACGTTTGAACTCTGTTCACAGGTGAGGATTTTGAAGTAAAACATGGAGGTGGTATTGTTTCTACTTGACAAAGATCACACCATTCTCGTTCCTCCAATAATTCAAACTTGCTTCATTGTCTAAGTGTGGTATTGTACATGAAATGAAAGTGTTTAAACTGAATCCTTTGTTTATAGTTCACGTCATCTAAAACAGTTTTTAAATGTATCTCTACAATTCTCTTCCTTTCCAAATTTTGTCATGAACCTATCTTCCAAACAATTCTTTAAACTTGCTGTGTAAGAGTCATATGTTACAAAAGTATGTAACCATTAAAGGAGTAAAGTGCTTAGTTTAGAAATCACATCTCCTTAAAAGTGATGAACTTTCCCCCTAAACATTTGTTACCCACCCATTCTTTGGTAAATTATACATTATGACATCAGAAGTAAAGGAAACACACTACCATGACACATGATACAGGCAATCTTCACATCTAAGCCATGGGGATCTATTTTGTAATGCCTGTGCTTTTTTCATTTTACCACACAGCTGTTAGTTTTACAGCATCCCTGCCATTCTCTCCCCTTTTGAGAACTTTCCATAGACCAGGGGACATGATGTAACAAAGGAGAATAGCCTCCTTGATGTAACAAATGTATCAAGCATTCTTCCAAACCTGTCTTCAAACTTGCTTAGCCATTGAAGTGAGTAAGCATTTTGAGTAGGACAAATCTTTAAGACATAGTTACATCTCCAAAAACAGTTGTAAAGAATTATCTTTCTTTCCACAATTTTTTCATGGACATTGGTGATTGTCTTTCCATTCACAATCGTACAAAAATGAAGGGATGAGCCTAAGTTGGTATAGCAACAGTGGTATTGTTCTACCTGCAAAATCCTAAACATGGCTCTTTTTGGGACGCTTGCCAGTGTCAGCAAATTCAACATTCTGTGACTCATTTCCTCAACTCCAAAGCCCAACAGGAGCATTTGACTAGCAGCATCTTCCTTGTGAAACATCTGCCATAAAGGAAATAAAGAGAATGAAAATGAGAGAATATGAAAAGCAACTTAAAATATGACAAAATTCAGGAATATTATGGGCTTTTCATACTGTAAAATTTCAAAAAAATTTTGCCATCATTGTATGCATGTCCTATAGAGCTTATGCACCTACGTCACGTTTCTCTATTTTTCCATCCAGGCGTACATTCTGCAACAATTGTTACTAAGGTGCTGTCGTGAGGGCGTATCTTTAACACACCTACTACGTGTGGCAGTTCCATCCAGTAAGCCAAATTGAAACGCGCTGACGTCACGTGCATAAGCTCTATAAGACAGGAATTACCAACATCTTCAGTGTGAGCAGTATGTCTTCCTTAGAAGAGATTACAGTAAGAGGATCTGAAAAAACCTTTTAGCTGGAAAAACTCATTCATAGAGGGAAAGCTTCTTAAAAGCTACAATGTCTCATTTCAAACATTGAAAAAAACATACACAAATGCAATGCAGTACAGTTATTCAGGTTAGTCTACAGAAGACTTGTTTCACCCTTATGGTTTTAGTCTTGGAAACTTTTTACTTCAGGCTGAACTTTATATCTTGTTTATAGTTACCAGTAGTCATGGTTACCAAGTAACTTGCTCCTACCTGATCCACTGACACAAATTCCCCAAAACTCTGCTGGTTTGGGAGTCTATGAGCTCTGATACTTACCTCCTATTTACAGTTGGCAGGTTCCCAAGGTGCTATTAGTTTTTTGCCAGATGGTTACTGCAGGCAATCATGGTATACATGTGTAAATAGGAGGTAAGGAAAAGTGAAACAGACCCACCTATATGTGGCAAGAATATGTTTTATTTGAATGTAAGATCATACTCAAGATCAAGCAACAGAAAATTACATCAGTGGGGACAGTATTAAAGACAGATACTCATCACCCCAAGTATGACTTTTACTTGGGGGTAAGCAAAAGTCTTAATTGGTGACTACACTTTGATTGACATCAGAGTTACAAAATTCAAAAGATGCACAGCAGCTCATATTACATAGCATGCACAGAGAGTGTTTTGATTACACATTAGGGCCTTGTATGATCACCAGGATACAGGATACTTCATTTGTGTCTGCACAAGGCAAGCTAAAGACAGTTACGGGTGGGGCTAGAACTAACTTAGTTGGGAGAATTGAAACTTTCTGGGATGAGATTTTCCCTTAATACATCCCTCATGATGTGACATAGCTTTGAACATATTAATTCTTTTTCAAAGTGTGAATGCTTACTTGAGTCCAGCTCAATTGCAGCATGGAAGTACTACCTCGGACTTCCATAACTGCAACAACAGCTTGTGAGTACTGAAATACTGCAAAGAGAGGACAAGGCTCAATTGAATAAAGAGTAACATCATTTGTAATATATTTAACCCTCCACAGCAAAGTAAGCACAAGTGCTACAAAACTAATATGCAAATAAGTCTGCTTTACTCTGTCTGGCTTCTGCCATATGGTGCTACTACCCATCCGAGCCAAATAAACCCCTTTCACAAAGGTGTTGTTATTTTCATCTATTGCCCATTGGACTCACCCTGCTTTGTAGTGGTGTACCATGTGGGTGACAAATTACATTTAACTCCCTGGGTGTGCACATAGTGCTGTGCAATAGCAGTATTGCTTCTCTACGTAATACATGCCTTAACCAAGACCATTGCCCTGAGGCTCTGTAAATAAAGTTTCCATCAGTTTTCTACCTTAACTGGAAAATTTTACGCCTGCAGATATTGGGTTTCATTTTTCTTTTCTTTTGTTGGGTGGGTTGAACAAAAAACTTCATCCACTCTGCAGGCTACAAGCAAATGTGCCTCAATGAATATGGTGACTTCATGAACTCTGCACCTAAAGGCACCGTTATGACAAAACTATGACAGGAGTGTGTAAGCAAGGTTGCCATATTGCACTGAATTTGGCAGTTTTCAGTGGTGTGGTATGTGGAATTTAAAATAAAACACACCCCAAACAGCTTGTCATTTTTTTTTTCTTTTTTTGTGTGTGTGTGTGTGTGTTTTACATTTGACTATCAATTGTCCTTAAAAGAGTATGTTTTTCCACAAGTATTGAAGGAAACTGTGGCAAAATGCATAATTTATATCCCAAAATTCACATCAAGAGTATAATTGTGTATTAACTTGGGTGGTGTTCCTAAAAAACTGGGCTTTTTTTTTATTGATCATTTTTAAGCAACTGGAATATTACTGGCACTGAATTTTTATTTGGCTTATTTTGACCATACTAAACACCACATTTGGCCTGTTTTCTCACTGAAAATCTAGCGACCCTGTGCATAAGCATAATCAGGGAGCTGGAAGACAGCTCCCTGGCATAATCAACCTTGTAGTCAACCAAACCAGGGGATGTTAGCAACTCCCTGATAAAACCTCCTTCCATATCACAAATCGTCTTCAAGGACCACCCACTTAAAATTCCCTGAATAAAATTTGTGCTCTGCAGTAAATTGCAACAAGCTAGTGGACTCCCCTATCAGCCTAGATGGGTACTAGCTGATAAGAATGACACATGAAAGATCAATTAAAAAGGCTACCACACACCTTTATCAGGACAAGACAAATAGCTATTGCTGATGACCTATGACCTAGTCTGATACTCTGGACCACAAATGGCTAATCAAGAGGCTGACCTCTGTGTTAGAACACTATAAACTCCAGCATCAATTAAGAGTTTTATAATCTTTGTGGTTTTTAAGGGTGTCACAGAGGTGTGGTATCTTTGAAATAAAGCTCAATAACTCTTCATATGTATTCAGACATCAAAGAAATTTCATATCCAATTTAATTCAATTTTGGTCAGGATTAGGTCTGAGGCTTTTTTCTTAATATGATATAAGCCATGCTAGAGAGCTATTAGAAATTAGGGTCTCTCAAGAGTTAGAAATGAGAGTATGAATGATGAAGCTGGCTGGCAAGTCTGCATTGTCTTAATTGAGACACATAATCTATTCAAGGAAAGATAACCTGCATACCTAGCCTTACATCTTTGTTACAGCTTATGAAATTCTCAGTGAGGTCATTATGATAGGAAGGTGTGAGCAAAGAAACTTCTGATGAGTAGGTACCATACTTAAAGGGAAATAATGGGTTTGTTTTACTGAAAATTTTCATATTTTCCAAATGAACTTTTACACATACAGAATAAATGATAATTCAAAATGAGGCAGTACACTAGCTTTCTTTTCAAGAAACAAGGTTCTCAAAGACAGAAATTCAGTTATTTATTGCTCAAGAATAATTTGGTGAGGAGATAAAGCTATTGCTGGAGTTTATTGGTGAAACTAAATGGTTTCATGATACTTAAAGTTATTTTCTTCATATGCATTTGTGTGGAAATTAAATGCAATATTTCCCTTTAAATTAGGAGTGAATAATGAAAATAACTACACAGAGGAAAGATAACACACTTGCTTCAAATGGACCCCTGATATGAAATGATCTGAAAATGTTACCCCTATCACAAATTACAAAACCATTAAATCAAGAGACAAACATTAGCTTTTTCACAAAGGCCTACAGTGTGCTGTCTTTCACATGATTATGAGTATAAATTTAAGATCTGCAGCCAATTAGCAGGTCTGCAACATTTACAATCCAACCAGCATGTTTATAGTTCCATTCTTCCAAATTGATGAAGTCTATAACTGAATGTTTGTGCGAATAGGTCATGGTGGAAGCAAGTAGATATTACTAATGAGATAGTGGCTGGAAAAGAATAGCTTACAAAATTATTAGGTTGCTGAAGGAGCAGTCAATGACACTTGAAACCAGTGTGACATTTGATAGCAATCAGACAGGCCTACACCTCAGTCACATTTGCATACACAGATGCTGGTAGGTAATAAGAGATATGTTAACTTCTATGGTCAATTAAGAAGCTTGCAAACAGGGAAGTAATACGTAACTGCTCGATTGGGTGTTGTGGCAATGGTATCTGAAGCAATGAAGCTTTGCACCTGGGATGTTTGGGGTTTGCTCCCTGGCTGGATCACAGTGAGGTGGATTTTCATCCAAGAGCAACCTACCGTATTCACACCTAAAGCGGCAAAAAAAACTGACGATATGGCAAAACTGTTATATGCAATCTAATTGCACAATAGCTGCTTTTCTACTTAATTTAAGTTTGAACATGCAGATCTAACTTTGTACAAGTCAGCTTGATGGGTAGTTTTAGACTGTTTAAAACAGTCACATCATGTATATTTGGTGTCTTTTCATCTAAATACCCCCCCCCAAAAAAATGATACCTTAACATGTACCTTACATGATTAAAACTGAATACACTAAGCACCAACTTACACACTCTTTCTACCATCCTCTTCCCCTTCCCCACCCCCTTTTCTCTACAAATACTTCTAAAAGATCACAATTTCTATGTGTACACATTCACAAACAAGAACACATTTTCAGACAAACAGATGCTTTCAGAACAGGCATATCAAAACTAGCAGTAATACATAAAATCAAAAGGCTTCCAAGTTGTGCTGCACAACTTTGGTACAGTACTTGACTTTAAGTAAGTAGGGTAGCTATCAACAGGTGGTACAATCTGCCATGGTGATATCAAAGTTCACAGATCCTGCTGGATTAAGAATCTCCAGGTTCCTTGGCAAACCTTATCAAAGAGGGTAGAAAGTTCAATTGTTTTTTGTTTGGTAGAGTGTTGTAACCCCACAACCTATGAATACTTCACCAAACAGTGAACATCCGTTCTGGATGATCTATGATCAAACAATTGTTCTTCTTGACTGACACTTCAAAAATAGTATGGGGGCAAAGTAGAATATGAGGCCATCAGCCTGCACC
The DNA here is from genome assembly GCA_029531755.1 of Holothuria leucospilota. NCBI lineage: Eukaryota > Metazoa > Echinodermata > Holothuroidea > Aspidochirotida > Holothuriidae > Holothuria > Holothuria leucospilota. The sequence goes on along the minus strand of CM055963.1, from coordinate 54,014,776 downwards.
CATGTGACAACAAAAGGAACAATGGTATGATGGACACCTGAATAGCACTTCACAAAAATTCTTTTGATGACTAGTTAACTCTGTTGATGGCATAACATTTACAGCACTTAAAAGAAAAGTTTACATTGCTGTTTCAAGGGTCCGTCCTTTTGAGTTCAAATGAATGAGGAAATCGACGGATACTGAAAGTTGAGCTATGTCGATCATGTCTGAAAATGTGGTATAAAAGTATAAAGAACAAATTTAATTTATCCTTCTCTGCTGCCAATCATTACCAAAGAAAGCATTTATAAAGCTGGTGGGCTTATTGGCAGTACATCCACATTTCACAAATTATATCCCAAACTTCACCAAATAAAGTTCTTAGAACGAAGATATCATTTTTGAAATCGACTGACATGACTGTCAGGCCAGGTACTGTTAGGTATAGGCTTGTACATCAAAGCACCCTAAGTTACTACCCACATGAGTTCCCTACAGTTTTTAGTACTAGGAGGCTTTCCACAAAGTCTCTTACCTATCTTTTTTAATTTTTAACTGTTGTCCTCCAAAATTGTGAGAATAACCTTATTAATTGGAAAGTGTCTTCAATATTTGATACCCTTGAAGATGTATGATTAGAAAAGTCAACTACTGGCAAAAATAACATTGGAATAAATTATTTGACTTGAGATGGAATTATTCTTTAACAGGCTTACAAATACTCATTATATACAAGAAACTGATTTACCAACTGTCATTCGAACAAAATCCACGTCAAAACATCTGCAAGGCCCAGAACTTTAAATTTATCCAAACCTAAACATGGTTATGTGAGAATTCATTATTTTTCAAATAACAGGTTAAACATGTGTTGTTTCAGAAAAGAAATGTTGCATTGAGTATACTTGTTGAGTAATCTTGTTATGATTGGAATAAAAAGGAAAACATGTGATGGTGTGATTTGCCACTTAGTTCCTCATTCCAGCCAAATGGAAACACAATGTCAACAAATCAAGACTAGTTGAGATTAAATAGACTGCTTAATAAATGTCGATCTGGTGTCCCGTTATCTATGGTAGATAACTTCACCCTGTTTAGATCCACTTATTGAAGGAATACATCACACGATGAGATAAAACAATAGATGGTAAAGATTGCATGTCTACCCCACTCTGTCAGGTCATATCTTTCTGAATGTAAGCCAAAGGTTAGACGATTTGTCAATCGCTGGATATAAGCCAACTGATGATACGAACACCTACCGTACCAAGTTTGTATTGTGCTTCATGAGACAACAGAATGAAGATTGCATTAAGTATAAACACTCTGGGAATCAAGTGGAACATTTTTCTTGTTACAAAATAAATAGAAAGAGGGATGGCAACCTCCCAAAAATTTTGGATGGGGTTTTCAAATCTGGTGTGTGTGTGTGTGTGTGGGGGGGGGGGGGGAGGATATTTTGAAGTTTCTCATTTCTGAACTTCTCAGTTGGATGATTAAGGCCAGATCATAGTGGGAATATTGCTGCCTAACAGAAATATGCATATTTTTTGTAAGATTTTTTTGTAATCCTACCTTTTTGGAATCCTATGTCTTCATGTTGACACCAGATGTGTAAAATACACCTACTAAATTTATCAAGTTTAAGGAAGGTGATGAGAAGGAAGGGTTGTATGGAAAGTGGGAGGAGAGGGGTTACATTCAATTATTATCATTCCATAATTAAAGATACCACTTGAAATTAGGAGGGAAGTTACAAAAAGCAACATCATTTACTTTGTTTGGTAGGTTTATAACCATACCATGTGGTAAAAGTTTTATACAAAGTCAAATGAATGTATGTACACAAAACATGGTGAGAAGCAACTGGAAGTAAGCTTTAAGCTAAGTTGGGTTGGTTGAGGACGTACTCCTTGTACTAGATGAAAACAGAAAAAAAGAAAAGACAACCTAGACATTTAAGTACTACCAACATTTATCTCACTGACTAGAAAGCATTCTCCCCTTAAACATACATCCTGTCCCGATTATTCCAGGCCCAAAGTTGATTACTTCATAGTAATTCATGTAGTCAATAACATGATACCCTACAATAGCTACAATAAAAAGTGTCTTAAAGAATAATGAAACCATTCTTGTAAAAACTGCATGGTCAACTATACTAAACTTCTAGTCCAAAACTTTCAAAACACTTACTGGCATCTACTTTGAATATAATGATGAAATGTATGTAAACAATACCTAAATTGTTTGTTTCTATTACTATTTCTATCAAAACCGTTACCCCAGATATAATCCCAAAGATATAAACAATACAATATTAAACAGAAAGTCATTTAAAAAAGTTAAGATCTAGAGCTGACAGTTGAGTAGGTGAATCATTTATCAATATACCAACCCGGATATTGATCTAGATATGATAAAGTGTCTGTAGTAAACAACCAGCTCTAATACAATAATGAAGATAACACATGGAGGATGCCATCACAATAATATTCATATTATCTATTCACACACGAGATAGTCTATCTTCACTTGTAAAGATATATTTTCCAGACTCAACTTGCATTTTGATTTGTCTAAGATGACTAATTGTTTGATTATCCTTCACTGGTTAAACATTTGGTATCATCACAACTTTGTGGGGCAACGTCAGTCTAATTATGTAAACATATCCATCAGTAGATTCATGCTATTGTATACAAAAGAAGAAAACCAATCCCATTCATGTGTGTAATTATGGTAAAAGTGATGCATGAAATTGTCCCCTTGAGGTTCTGGTTCCACCAATTGTGGTTTTCTTTCTAATAAATGATAGGAGTACTGACTCATCAGGGTGTGGTTAAATACTGTTTTTTCTATGGAGAATGGTGTGCCTCTTTCTCTAATAAAATCACTTTTTCCAGACTTTGTTGGCGTGAAATGCACAGACTATGATGGGAAGCCAGTGTCTCATCTACTGTGTAACAATCTACCTTGGGTGTACTTTAAAGGTCTACCAATAAATTATCAAAATGAAGAGAATTTGGTGTTATTTACAGACTCATCTTATAAAAAATAACATTGAACCATTGTGAAAAACAGGACCTACTTTGTGTATTTTTTTTTAACAGTTAAAATGTCCAAACAATTACAACTTTTATGTGTGTCTGTAAAGTCCCTTTCACACTACATGGGATACGATATGACGCGACATGATACCACAAAACAAAAATGTTGCCAACCCTTTCACACCACAGGCGACTTTTTCTAAATCTCTCAGCAATATTCCAATGACCAATTAGTCACATGATCTAATGGGATAGCAATTCTGTCTCACCATTGGTTACTCAAAATATCGCTCCACGACAAGTGGGTGAAATCATTTCAACTCCATTTTACAGTGCCGTATCGTGTCCTGTCATATCCCATCTTCTTGTGCCAAATGTGAAAAGATCTAAGTAAAACAATGTTTTCAAGTTTTTGATTGTATCGTATCACATTGCATAATGCTAAGTGTGAAAGATGTTTAAGAAGTATTAAAATTGCTGACCACTTGTGCTGGTGTATATCATGGGAATGACATACCTGAAAACAGTGGTTTATAATAGTTTGAAAAATGGAGTTGTCCTGCTCTGGATTAATGCAGGAATGATTTTCGAATATTTACAGAGGTCACAACAGGTTTCTATCAACATGCTGACATTTTCAAACACTGCCCAATGTGTTAACATGTATACAACTTTATCTTCAACAAGCATTATATACTTTTAGTTCATTTCTGTGCCAGGCTCTTCTTGGTTCAAGTTCAATGCGACTCTTATCCCTCCAAGAAGCTAACAATACTTTCACAATTTCTGCAAAATCTGAATAAAACGGAAGTAAGTCTGGTGTCACTTTTCAAAGAATAAACATGCCCAAAGGTATCTTGACTGAAGGAGGCAAAGAACAATTTGGTAACAAGCTGTGCTTTTTCCATTTTATGTTTTTATATCAAGGTCAAGCTGATTGGATTAAAAAGAATATACTGAGTGGTTCCATCAAGCAAACAAGTATACTTAAAGCAAAGGGTGATAAAGTTGAGAAGGTTAAGCTAGTGTGACCGTTAAGCCACTTTTCAAGTATTGACACACCCTAAACCACTCTTAGAAAGGGAGGCAGAAGGATCACTGGTAAACCAGGACAAAATTTAACTGGTACGAATACACCACAAGACCTCTAAAAACTGTCTTAATTAACTATACTCTATTCCCTGGAAGCAAAATACGCCTCAGCAGCCTGGTAATGGATGAAACTGGGTTATGAGAATTAAGGTCAAGGGTCAGCCATGGGAGGGATATGTGCCAACAATGATCATTTCAGTGGTAGAAAGAACTGGCACAGTACCTTTAGTGAGAGAAAGTACATACAGGCCTATAAAAAGATTAAGAAGTACAGGCCCATGGAGATGGCATAAAGTCACCTTACAGCCATATGAATCATGAATGTTTTGGGAGAGGATACTTGATTTTAAAATATTGTGGGAATGGGACATGCAGGTGAATATTAAAGCATAGTTCATCCATCTTTCTAATTTATAAACATTCAAAAAATGTTGGGTCTCTTCTACATTATGCTGCAGTTTGTAGTAATAACAAGCAAAGGGTAATAGAATGCTCAAAGAAAAACAAAAGTGAATTGTTTTTATTACACATCAGAGGTACCAGTGTAGAAACTGAATAACTGAATAACCTTCTCTACAGGATATATTAGAAACAGGTGATAAATGCCAAGAGAGTTATAACTACATCAAAAGTACTCTCAGAATAAACATTTTTACCAAACTTTAATATTTTTGCTTTGAGAGAAAACCTGCCACAGAAGTCAACAGCTGATGAGGATCTAGGGCAGCCTGGATAATAGTTGCTAACATCTATCTTCAACAGATCTGATAAAATATTTTGACACCTGACACTTGAGACAGTTAACACCCAATCAGGTGACAAGACCACCAGTTTATGGATGAGGAACACCTCCTGACAAAGTGGTGACTGATAAAATGGTTTAACAGAATTAGTTTCAAAAAGACTGCTGATTTCACAGCAGTAGGTCTGTACCTTCACAACAAGATATAGGCAAATGGCACCTTAATGATTTGCAATAGATACAGGGAAGGGGGGGGGAGGGGGACGGTAAGGGTTGCAACAGGCACCAACCCCCTACCAACACCTTAAAAGAACACAACCAACAAATGTTTCCAAATATGCATTTTTTTAATCCAAAAACAGGTCACTTAGGGCCAATGATTTTCCGCAATCGCAGAAAAAAAAACGGAATTTACTTTTGTACATGGAATTTCACTTATCAGGCTCAAAATACATGTAAATTTTTGACAAAAAACCGAGCTATTTTTCTACAAAACTATGCCATATGAATGCCTGCATATACCAAAGACATACACAAACATTTTACCATTTAAAATGGTGGCAAATTCATCTCAGAAAACAAGCAGGACATTTACGAAAATCGGCAAAATTTTGCTGGGATAGGCTCCTAATTGCCTATGCTGTAGTGTGTTAAGCTGGGTCGTTTGTGTGTTACAAGTGTTTGCTGCCTTCAGGATCGTAACCAGACAAGTTTAGGACTTTTTCAACATTATTACTCCAAAATCCGAAAATCACGGAAAGGGGTTATGCTTGAAACGGAATTTTGCGGAATTTGGAAAGTTAAAACGTAATTTTGTGATTTGTGAAGCGGAAAATCATTGGCCCTAGTAGTCACTATCCTCAAAAATTGTTTGTGTGTGTGTTGCTTTTGTTCTTGCTATTTTGTATACAAGCACACAGAGTTGCCCTGGATGACTTTCCCATTGAAAAATTCTAGATATGTCACTGATTTGGATGGGGGCGCAACCTTTACTGCCCAAATTTCTAGGCCTTTTAGGCATCGTTTAACCCTGCCCTACCCACCACCCCCCCCCCCTTCACATCATATGCCTATGGTACAAGGTTAACTCACACCTTCTTTAGTAACAAGCTGTCTGTACATTAGAAATATGCAAATAAGTTGTAGGATTGGCATAAACCATGTATAAAGCCATGATGAAAAATATGAAAAGTCAACTTGCAATCTTTTATTATTGGAATAGTATGTCTATTTGGAAAAGAGGGTCTCCGCTTCACCCCTGTTATCAATGGGCATAACAAAGTGCATAAAATCAATACAGAAATTTGATGTGCAGCATTCAGCTGGGTGTAACCTTTATCACTATAGACTATGATGTCACTACAGTAGATTATTACTGGTGATGAGCTGAAACACTCCCAGCCAGCAAATCACCATGTTTGGTCGTGAAGCATTCATCACACAGTTCGCTACAGTTTCAAGTGTTTCGACAGACACCTCTCCATTGTGCTCTTTCTCACAACAGTAGCACACAAAGAGTTGAGACAAGCGCTTCATATCGGCTGCTACGCCAGGGCAAACAGAATGGTAAATCAGATGGAGTAAGTAAGAATACACAAAGGAGGCAAGATGAAAGCTGAAGCAATACCGGGCATGGATGCTCCATTGTAGTTACAAAGACTGGTGTCTGATCCTATTTTTGACTCTGTTTGTTTTTAAGATCAATGGAGACAAGTGATGTTCCCTCATCTCCTTTGACTATACACTAAGTAAAATCTTACAAAGGAGCCTTGCCAGTGTCAAATCACACAGGAGATCCTTGAAGGTATTAGGCAAAGAGTTACCCTATTAGTTTAATTATAAGACCAAATCTGCTTCTTGGATGGACACTCTAGGCAAAGTTTGAACAACTTAATGTTTCAATAAGCCCATTAACTAGAGGTCTTTGGCGGAATTGCTTAAGGATAGGATTAGGTTGAAGTCCTCTGACAGAAGGGCCAGAGAGAAAGTATCTTGCTGAGTTTAGGCCCGAAGATGATTCATACCCAGTGGACCCTTGATACAGTGAGCAGCAATTCCTAAAAAAGTTGTGAGTTAGTGGTAAACAATTCATAAGAGGTGAATCACCTTACAAATGACCGCTGTTGCATTTCATGGTCTTTTAGCAAACATTTTCTTTTCTTTAACATTTTCATGTATTTCATGTAGGCCTATCTGTTTCTTCACAACAGCTGATAGACACATGTACAGAGTAAAGTTAAATTTGGTTCACATAAACAAGCAGTTGTGAAAGGAATTACTCTAAAAAGACAGGAATCTTAACAAAGTAGAGCACTCTCCGTACAGAAATTAGCTAAACTAGAGAAAGACAAAAGAAAAAGAAAAAAAAAAAATAAAAATAAATAAAGTCTATCAATATACTAAAGACAGTAATAAAAAGTAATCATAGGTATTTTAAAGAAACTACAAAAAAAGTAATTAATATTTCACAATGCTCTGCTGAATTAATTTTCTCTTAAGTAAGGGGGTAGACAGCAGCCACTGAAAATGGAGGGGGGAAGGAATTCCAAACATTGATAGCATGTGTTCGCAAACTAAAGTGACCACAATTTGTGCTCCAAGGGTAGTGGTGGATATGATTGCATGTCAGGAGCTATAGCTATCAACTTCATTGTTTCTGTGGAAAAAATCTGTGAAAAGGAGGCAGTAAGGTATGATTTAAAGCTTTGTGGGCAATGCAAGCAACACTCACTCTGGCCAAATCCTTCAATTGCAAGACATTAAATATTCGGAGCAAAGGACTGGTGTGATCAGGGGAGTCAGCTTGAGAAATGTAACGGATAGCTTGTTTTTGTAAAATAAAGAATTGATTTAGGTTTTTAATTACATGGGCAACATAAAGAAGGTGGAAAACACTGTTTTTATTTCATCCATGTCTAACTATTACGGTTCTCTCTACCTTCCCTCCCCCAACCATTGGATACTTCACAAATGGCTGGGTAGCATGTGCCATACAATTAAGGCAGTATGTGCCCACAGTGGGTAGTACTGGGCAGCCTGCCCTGCACTAAAAAATTGGCCTGGCCTACTAATTTAAAGGGGAATTTTCATGATCCCAGACAGTTCCAGTTCTCCCAACTATGCATCTTCTAGCTCCTCCCATAACTGTATGAGGCTCTTCCTTGGGCAAGAATAAACCTGTTTTATTGCTTAAGGCCATGTCCTGGTGAGCACACAAGGCTATAAAATGTAATAAAAGTACTCTCTCTGCCTTGTGCGGAATGTGAGCTACTCTGCATCTTTCAAATTTTCAAACTTTGGTGTCAATCAAACAGCAGTCACCAACTGAGAATTTTGATATACATACACTAAAAATATACTTTGGGGCGATGACAGTCTGTCTTTAATAATCCTTAATACTTCCACTGGCAGACACAAATCTCTCACTTTCCCTCTCCTTAGATCCCTCCCCCAAGAAAGTAATCAAAATAAGGTAGATGGGATTGTTCACGTGTATAACAGATGAGGTAAGTAGGAGTGAAATAGATTATCCAGTACCCACACATCCCTGTTGAAGGTTTCCAGTCTTACCTTCACCGCTTCCAAAACCTCACCAAATATCATTACTACATAATCAGTAATCAGTTCACAAGTATAGATTCTCGTCGGTAGAAATATCTTTGATCGTTAGACCAACCACCAGGAGCCATACAAAGAATTATTATTTCTTCCGCATATGACTTAAGATTTTTGCAATAAAGTAGACAGATCGGAAACACTGAGTTTAACAATACCCTCTTATGCAAACAGTTTAGGCTCCAAGCACTTTGTTGTTGTATGGAAAGTTAAATGATATCCTGTTTGCACAATTCAGTCAGCTTTCTGCCAGCAAATATGCTGCTATAACTCGGTCAATTACACTTTGCATTACATCGCAAATTAAAAATCTGAAAGATTCCTCACTGCAACAGAAGTAGAATGAAAGCAAAGGGCACTTGGAAAATTCTGGAATGCTCCAAACTGAATAGGGATATCAAGGGAACTAAAGAGAAATTGTGGGGAAGGGCAAGACATGCATAATCATCAAACCTTTTTAAATAGGTAATGGGAGATACTTTTAGTTCAGCAGAGATGAAACACACTTTTGAAGATTCTAAAGGGTAAAATTCCCAGGGGTAAAAGCAGTTAAATATTTTGACTTCCATGCCTTGCAAAGATGGAACAGGGAGTGCAGAGTTCCTCACAGGAGGGCATCCTATTGCTGTGGTAACAACTCTCCCAGGTACTTACTTGCAGGCAACTAGGGATTACAAATGTAGAAACCAAATAATGAGGGGTGACATTCATTTAATCATGATATGGCCAAGAAAAAATTCCTTTGCAAACCAAGAAAAGACTTCTAGTGCTGCTCTTACATTAATGTATACAATCTTTATGTAATTATCCATTTATTGTGTTATTATAATCAACCACACCTGCCTGAAAGGACTAGAATGATCAATGCACCTGAGGTAGAATGAGATAGCATAATTGGTCAGCCAGCTTCACCTTTCAAAGAATGTGAGGCTTCAAGATATCGCCGATATCCCCGAAGCCTGAAAGAAGAACATGCGATGGAGCACCATTTATAACAAAGGGAGGGTATCCATGCATTATAATTGTAAACTGCAGACAACGAATGTTATGGGAGGGCATATAATCCCCCCTTCGTTCGTGTAATGTGTCAGTAGAATCTTAATTAAACTTCAACCTTAGGGTCTCGTTCAATTTTTAGATTCTACTTCCCATTACACTCACTTCGGGGTAATTATATGAGACTTCAAAGCTGTGCTTCGAGCATGCATGAAATAAAACATTGAACTACTCAAACTTTGAGTTATCTCTTTTGTATTGTCTTGTCTTTTTCAAAATCATACATCTTGGAACTGTGTTTTTACTAGCTCAATCAAGCATGAACGTGTGCTTAACATGTACATATGATTCAGATAAAGTAACACACAATATAATTATTTTGTTTAGACATAATATAACATTTTAACTACTCGAACTTTGTGTTATCTCGTTTTTATTGCGCTTTCTTTCCCAAAATCATTTCTCTTGGAGCTGTGTTTTTTACTAACTCAATCAAACAACAGTGTATGCTTAACATGTATATGATCCAAATAAAGTAACACACAATATAATTATTTTGTTTAACACTTTAGCATGATTACAATGGCCAAAGCTGCTTGCTTTAGCAAAATTAAACAATGTATCTGTCTCTTGTGAGTGCCTGTTTTGACATAACGTTACATTTTGACATGCCTACTCTGTAGGCTTCCTTGGACCAAGGTTGTTTGCTTTAGCAAACTTGAACAATATATTTCGTCTCTTGTGAATGCCTGTTTTAGCATAACGTAACATTTTAACATGCCTACTCTGTAGGCTTCTTAACATTTTAGCATGCCTACTCTGCTTACTCTGTAGGCTTCTTAACATTTGAATATGTCTAAATTGTAAGCTTGAGCCAAAGCTTCTTGCTTTAGCAAACTTGAACAACAGAAACTTCGTACTTGTGATACCTAATTATTCCTTTCTACTTAACTGTTTCACCACACCGTATTAAGCGTCTAAAATTGCCATTGCAAAGGAATTGTTGCCAGTTACCTGTATGGGCTTTTTGTAATAACGTGCAAATATTGACTCTGAGGACCACCCGGCAGTATTTAGGATGTCATCTATTGGCAAATTCTTACGACTTGCAGCGGACACAGCCGCCGCTCTGGTACTATGAGCAGCATACTGTGGCACATCAACCCCAGCTGCAGCCAATATTTCCCTTATCCACCGTGATAAGGAATCTCTAGAAACTGGTTTATGGGGAGGAATATAACTGATAAATAATTGCGTTTCACTTCCTCTCAGTGGTTTAGTAACTAGGAGGTAACGCTTGAGGACACTATAAACATCTAATTTCTCATCTTCTTGATACCTGTTATTACTACTTCCAAGGGCTTTGAGCCAGGGTGTGACTGTTTAAGCCTGTTAGGCAAAACAAATACAGCTTCTTTGGAGCCTAAGTGAAGGTTGGTTATGTCCAGTAACCACAGTGTTTGTAACCTTTGGGCCGAGGTTAGGGCTATAAGCATTAACAGCTTTTGAGTAAGTTGTTTCAAAGTTAAGTCTGAAATAGGGTGCAAGGAGCGTAGATAATTTAATACTAATGACACATCCCAAATCCTTTTATATCGTGGTTGAGGGTCCTGACTTCGAAAACTCCTTTAAAAAATCTTCGAACGAGGGGATGTGAGCCGATCGTGTGTCTGTGGTTAACGTCCACAAGGGCAGAGAGGGCGGATCTTGCGGTATTAATTGCAGAGTAACTGAGGCCTGCATGAACCAGATCTGTCAGGAATTGTAGTACCGTCTTCACAGGGGGATGAAATGCATCAACCGACAGTCTAGAGCAGAATTCGAGCCATCTGTTCTGATAAGTAGCGTATTGCTTTTGGGTAGAGGGCCTCCAGGAAGCCATGAGGATGTTTGTAGTGTTCTCTGGAATTCCGAAGCTTCGCAAGCGATTCCGGACACTGCACATGCCACCAGTTGCAATTTGTGAGAAAGAGGATGTATGTGCTGCTCCGCTCCCGGCAGCGATAGGACATGTTTTCCCCTTGGTAGCGTCCTGGGCATATTGGTGGTCATGGTCAACAGCTTGGCGTACCAGTGTTGTGTGGGCCACAGTGGGACTATGATTACTCCTTTTGCACGGTCCTTCTTTATCTTTTGAAGGGTTCTTGAAATTAGGCTAAAAGGAGGGAATGCATAAAAGTAGTAATTTTCCCAATTAACTGAGAAAGCATCTACTGCCAATGCTTCTGGGTCTGGCCGCCATGAGATATAAGGGCATATTTGCCTATTTGTGCGGGATGCAAATAAGTCTATCTGAAATGGCCCCCATAACCGAGAAATATCTTTAAAGATTGATTGGTTTAGCATCCATTCTGTGTTATTGTTAAACTTCCGTGATAGGCTATCTGCTATGGTATTGACTTTTCCTGGCAAATGACAACAAGATAGCCAAATATGCCTTTCATAGCACCAGTACCAGATAGCTTTGGCTAAAGAGTTGCAATGGGGGGAGTGTGTACCACCCATCCCATTAATGTATGCCACAGCTGTTGAATTATCGGTCAGAATCCTGATATGTTTATGGCGGTAGTTTGCAACCAATGCTTTGAGCACAAAATATATGGCTAACAATTCCAGTATATTGATGTGGTAGGTATTTTCATGAGCGGTCCACTTTCCCTGAGCCTCTGTGCCGAGGGTAGTGGAGCGACCACCCCAACCCTGTAGCGAAGCGTCCGTCTCAATGACTATATCAGGGTCAGGATCTAAAATATACTTGAATGCTGTCGGGAGGTTTTCTTGCCACCAATCAAGTTCCCTGAAATAGTGATCTGGAATTGAAAATTGAGTGTCAAACTCCCCATGATGTTTTTTGAGGAGTTTAATTTTAAGGAGTTCCATGTCCCTGTAGTGGAGTGGGCCATGCTGCACACCTGGGAGCAGGGAAACTAGGATACCAATGATATGAGCAAGCTCTCTTATTGTTTTAGTTCACTTGCCTCTAAATTTTGTGATCTCAGACAGGGTTGATGCTATTCTCTCAGGTTTAGGTCTAATAGTCATAGTTTGTGAGTCAAGAACGAACTCCAAAAAGGTCAAATTGGTGCTGGGGTTGAGCACTGACTTGTCAGGATGTACTATGAAGCCCACCTTTTCGAACAAGTGAACCGCTTGATTAACAGCATATGCACATTCTATATGGGACCTGGCCTGTATGTAAACATCATCTATATAACTCAAGCAAGAAATCCCTAGCCGACGTAGCTCTGATAAAACAGGTTTTAACAATTTTGTAAAGACACGAGGCGCCGAGGCCAGTCCATTTGGCAAACAAGTGTATTGATATAATTTTCCATTGCACAGCAGTCGAAGAAATTTCCTGCTTTCACGACTGACTGGTACTGAATAGTATGCATCTTTCAGGTCGACTGATGCCATGAAACACTTTGGCTCCATGAGTTTCAGTGCAGACTGTAGACTATCCATTTTAAAATGATGGTATGCAACATTTTCATTCAATTTCTTCTGGTTAAGAATCATCCGGAAAGAGCCATCAGGTTTAGGTCGTAAAAATACTGGGGAAATGAACTCGTCGCCAGAGTGCGATGTTTGTTCTAGGACCCCTTTTGCGATAAGTTTGTTAATTTCATGTTGCATAACCTGATCCTCTGGTTTGTTCAGGAGGCCAGAGTGTGGTAAATGTTTTGGGTAATGAATAAGTTTACTACTGTTAAATTCAATATCATAGCCCATAACATAGCTCAAAATGACTGGGTCGCTAGTAATTTCTTGCCACTGAGTCAGGAAATACTGCAAGCGCCCCGCAGTTACTGGGCGTGTGGGCTTGCATGGCGAAAAACATACCTCACCTGATGGATCTATGCCACATGGCGTCTGCCTCGGCCTCTGCCTCTGCTGTAGGCTTGATTCTGTCGCTTGTCTAAAAAAGGCTGGTAACGGTGGTCTGGGCGTCCCCGACCGCGGATCTTTCCACTGCCACGGCCCCGAGCATTTTCCCGGGAGGGGTACATACAACGCTTACTCAATTTGTTAGCATCAGCGATATCTCGTAGTTGTTGCGAGATATCGTCGCCAAATAGGAACTTTGAAGATCCGGTAGGTTTACCGAACAGTGCCTTATATTCCGCTTTCATTTCAGGTCTAATAAGTTCACGGCGGAATTGAAGCTGGCTGACCAATTATGCTATCTCATATAATTACCCCGAAGTGAGTGTAATGGGAAGTAGAATTACTTCCAACATGCCAGCTAATAGTCAAGACTTCTTCATCTGTGAGACAAAGCCAATAACTAGTCCTCTATTGTTACTTCTCTCTCCCATTGTTGCTGCTCTCATTTCCCAATTCAGATCCAGCTGAATCCAGTTTACAGACAAAGAATAACCAGGTTTGAAAGAAAACTAGGTCTGTGTCACCCCTAGCTGTACTGTGAGCACCCAATTAGTCACCAAGTACTGTTGATGAGTAAACAAAATGACAATTGTGGCTCTTTTCTTTTTCTTTTTTCTTCATTTACTTTTTCATCTTTAAGGGTTCCCTACCCGGTTTTGTTGCGGATATGAGCAAGAGTTAGTTCATGACTAAGTTACTCTACAAACTAAAGAAACAGCGGAGAAAGCTTGACCAAAGTGTATTTTGAACCCTGGACATATGTTTACTGATGTCCAAGTTCACACATTGCAAACCTTAGTGCAAAATTTCTCTGAAACAAACGTAAGGATATCTTGGTTAATTAACCACCTGCTTAAAGTCATTTGTTAATTTTTCAGAAAGGAACAAACATGGTAAGACTGTATTGCTATTTAGTGAGAATATGGTAGCAAATTAGAACCACGATGTTATGTAACTAGATACACTAAAAGTTCAGTGCCCAGTGCACAGCTTTATCAAAAAACTAAAGGGCATGTGCGGCTAGGTGGCTGGGGGGGGGGGACCAAGTTTTCAGTTCCATGCATTGCTACAAATGAAAATGTCCATGGGTGTAGGTGTAAGAGCCAAAAGCTTTTCATTTGTGTCAGAAAACTGACAGAACCTTCATATACATAACCACAAGGAGAATGGCTTGACTGAGGCAACTGAATATAATACTTTTTATGCAGAGAAGCATTACTATAATCATGCAGTGGTACACACACCCAGGGAGGTCAGTATTGTGGGTGGTTCAAAGTCTGCACACATTCTAAGTTCCAACACCTCTTACAAATGCCCCTTTATTCACCAAAGTAAAATAACAACTGATTTGACAGAGAGGTATGAAGCAATTAATTTTTTCTTATGAAATTAACTCCTATTTGAGCAAATATATACTACAATATTTACCACAACAGGAACTTTATAAAATTGGGGCACTTCAGTAGTATGTGTTTGAACTTAGTAACTTTAATACTACCGTTTAACTTGTCACCTCCATAGAACCTTTTCCAAATAGCTATTACAAAGGATTGTGGGATAGTATTTTGGCTTGCGTCATTTTTTACCACAGTAAAATGCCATTGACAAAAATGATGCGTACAGATACTCTATCCCACAATCCTTTGAAATTGCTATTTGGAAAAAGGTCTATGGTGCAGCACAACTGTGGTTATGCCTACACACAGTTTTATAACACTTCCAAGCAGGGTTAACCCAATGGGTAATCTGAAATTTAGCTCGGTAAAGAGAAAATGTAGTCCCCCCCAATTTGAATTAGTGTACCCCACCATCCTAATTCAGGAATGGCTCCTGACAATCATGTGACAATACTTTTGTTACTTATCTGTTAAATTCATACAGATTAAACTCCTTTAGTTTACCTTCAATATTCAATGTTTTATGCAGAGACATAAATAAAAGATACTTGTGAGTGAAATAAGAGGAAATTTGTAAGATGTAGTAGATTTTTTTAAAATAAATTTGGGGCAACTGCCTCCTCCCTTTAATACTAAGTACAACAACTCTGGGACTCTGTGAAATGACTCTTAGACTATCACTGACTCAAGGGGCAAAAGCATTAACTGGTGAAGCCCAAAGAGACCTGCTTTGAAGAATATATTATGATGCAGTCCCCACCTTCCTTTGGCACACCAAGTATTTCTGTTATGACCATCTTCCATGTTGCTTCACACAACTAAAATGATATTAAAGAAAAAACCCAGAATCAAGGAGCTGGCTGACAAAATTTAACAATATGTTGGGGAAAAAAACTAAAATTACATAAAATTGTTGTACAACACCACTGTTAAGCACAAGGCTGTTATGTGTGGTACATGTTTACAAAAAAGGTCCATTTTGTGCTTGGTAAGTGCAATTTTCTTAAGTGCCTACATTTTCTGCCCAAGTAATCCCTACAAAAGCAAACCTGCCTGACACTGATGTAGAGGAAGTTCTTTTGTATTTATCACCTAAATTTAACTACTAAATGAGTCCCCTGGTAATATTACAAAAGAGAATTTAAACAGGTCAATCATGGATTAACCTCATTTCACAATTATCAAGAGAGGTCCACCTAAAAAACCACAGTGTCACTTTCCCTGTGGTTGAGTGGTCCTAGTTTAAGGTGGTCCAAAGCTACTACTGGTTAATGCAGCATGAGTAATTTTAACAATGGTCTTAGTCACAACAATGACTGGGTCACTTATGGCTCTTTACTCCCTGTTCTTATTTTGCCTGTAACCCAAGAACTTAGGGCATGTATGTTGCCAAAAGATGAAAAGTGTCCTCCATAGTTTACTGTTGGTGCAAATTTTCAAAGTTCATCGTTTTATGGAAAGTTTGTAACAGAAAGGTTGTTGGTATCATGTAGCTACCCTTTTATGAACCTTGGGTCTGACACAGGTATGTTAACCTGACTGTCCTACCTTGTTGTGTAATTGACATAATAATGAGAGGTGATCACTCCATTCCAGTGTTATACTTGACAGTTTAACTGATAAGCTGAGTACCAACCATTAATTCTGAATTTTTAAGTTCAAATCATTTTTTCTTGCATACCTTCAGTAACATGTGTATTGATGAGATATGCAATTAGAAACAGTAAAACCTCCCCTGGGTATACTGCTTCTCTGTTTCAAGTACAATTCCTATAGAGAGACAAACTTAAAGTGTACCTAAAGTCTGAAAATTCAAAAATATATATTACAGAGCATGAAAACTGAATTCCAATGGTTCAATTCCCATCTTCACAGGACTTTCTTAAGCTGAGATATAAAATGTTGAAGTTTATTCACTCGATTTAAAAAGGTAGATTGCGCAATAATTTGTGATGTCATTGTTGTACTACTCAAATTACAATCTTTGTATTTCTTTGTTTTTCTGAAAGCCACCGCACCTTGTGCCAAAATGTGATCGCGTTCTTACTGCTTTGGGGTGACTTGACTCTATAAGCCCTCTCTGTACAGCATGTCATGCAAGAAAACAGGAAGCGGTCAAGGTCATATAAACATTTTTAATTTTAAAAGAAAACAAAGCATTTAATGTGAGTTGTACAACAAGATTGTCAAAAATTATTGCGCAATGAACTGTTTGGATTTAAGTGAATAAATTTTAACATTTAATATCTCAGCAATGGAATAAGCTATGACAATGGGAGTTGGACCAATAAGATTTTTTGTAACCTCTAAAATATATATTTTTGAATTTTTAGACTTTAGGTCCACTTTAATAGCTTTGAAATACTTATTTTTCACCACAAAGTCAACTAAAGAAAATAACCAATCATTTACTATGATTACATCAGGCTGGCAGTAATTTTCCACTTAAATTGAGGTATTAAGGCAGATCAATAATACTACATGACAAAACTTCCAAAGACAAAAAGGCCATAGTATTAAGTAAAACAGATCCTATGAAAGTTCAACAACAGTAGATTGAAGAGGAATATACTTTTTAAGGTAACAAAAGGTTTCTTCTTGTTTGACGTGTGCAGAAATTTGTTATGTCCATTATGTTTTTCAGACAAATTTGTCACTTTCGAAGTATTTCACTAAGGTTCAAATGGTCAAAAATGAGCAGAAATTCTACAACTGGTTTGCTAACTTTGCTTACTTTTCTAATTAACTGTAATGCAGGATTAAACATTTTAACAAAAAAATTAAAACCAAATGGGTCATGTATGTAAATCACCTTTACCTTGTTTTTATTTACTCCACAACTATCAGAAACCACAAGTATAACCCAAAGACCAGTCACTCTATTTTCTTTGAAATTTGCATCAGTATCGTTTTACTGGTTAATAGCCTTACATTTGATTACGTCTAAAGAATTTTGTGGAATGTAACACACAGTAGCTGAATTACACAGGGTTTTAGTACAGCTGGTTTAATTACTACCCTCTTGCTAAACTACTAAAAGGCAGAAAAGGTGAATGACTGCAGATGTAGTAGGTTTAAGGTCATTATATCTGGCTGAGTTGCAGCTACACAGTGTCAAAGAAAGATATCACTTCAGTAAGTTCAGTTTCATTAGCCTATAGGCCTAAACATTATTTGTATGAAAATTTGCCCAAAACTTACTTTAAGGGGGTAGGGTAGGTGGGTGAATGGCAGGGGAGCATCGTTCAACCATACTGAAACATCTCAAGACCTCCTTGTGACAAATCTGTGGTTGGTGTCTTTCCTCCTTTCTTCTTTGTATACTTTTGAATGATGTATGACATGCTAAATCCACTTCTGTTTGGCAGGTGATGGGAGAATACCTTAAACTTCTGCTGTTATTGTCTTTTTCTATTTGCTTCTGTAATGCTTTTGTATAAATGATGGCCAAACATTGTAAATAAATATTTGTTTCAGAGACTAGAATTGTTTTAAAACATGACTCTACCTTTCTTGCCAAAGACTTGACTTCTTTCCTCTCTCCATGAAACCATAACTAGTTATTGGAAAACTTCCTACTGCAATCTGAATTGTTCAATTCACCTCATACCTATGTATGTCTACAAGAATGTAGGACATCTAAACCTTCCCTTGGCCCAAAATAACAGCTTCCTTATTCTACAAATCTTTTTATTTTCTTCTTTTACAAAAGGTGCACTTTATAAGGTCAGGTTCTTCTGCATTCAACTAAATGTTACGCCCTAAGGGGACTTATTATTGGAAGTAGTGTTTGAAAATATCCAGAGCCTTTTGATCTACATTTCATAGGGAAACTTGTACAGAAGAAAGACTACTTCTTGACAGGTCTTGTGCCCTTATGATTTGCTATCAGATTATGTTAGACAAAAAATTTATTTTCAAGGGGATACAGACACACCCAACTACTAAACTTTTCTTGCATGACTAAGGTGATGTAAAAGATGCCAGCGTAAACTTCAAGGTTATTCACCTATTTTTGGCTGGTGGTCAGCATGCATGTTTGACCCTACTTTCAACAGAAAATATTGGTAGGGGAGCACACAGACAGTTTATTCACTTTTATACTTCAAAACATATAACATTTTATAAGATGTTGTTGTAGGAAATGGCAAAAGAGAACTGTGCAAACATGCATGGTTATCCTGGGACAATGTGGTAGTGGCAAATATGGGATACTGCATTTTAATGAGGTTGAAAAACAGGAGGGTAAAACAAAAAGTTGCAAAAAAGTGACCAGAATATTACCCAACCATACAATTTGGCTACCATCTGATTAACTGTACTAACACCTATTATGTTCATGTGATATTACTGCTGAATGAGTAAAACTCTTTGCTAATGAACATTAAAGCCAATTGTTTTACAATTTAATCATTTTCCTTGTTTTAATATGGTATGAAATGCTGGAGGGGAGGGGAAGGGGGAGGGTAATATATTAGGGATAGAGGTGAGGCAATGCTAATTAAAATTTCTCTTTGTGCACATTCTGCCATCATCATGAGTTACTTCAAGTTTCATTTTCTTGTTTTAGTTTTTGGATTACATTATATCTGTTCTTATTGCAGAAGCGGAGTCATATAGAGAATTTCCTCACTTCCCACTTTTTTGCATAAATTCAGTGTGAAAAGTGTGCCATTGTTAAATGAAGAAATAAGTCTTATATGTCTGTTTCGTACTTTATGGTAGTTTCCATTGGACACAAAAACCGAAATGTTGCTATAGATGTAGCATTAGTTGAGGTATCATTTCTTTTGCAATGTCGCAACCAAGGTTATGGTACCCAGTTTGATTTGTATGGAGGACATGCATTGACATCACAGCACGCCATTTTGTCGGTCATTTTGGACAGCAAAAAAGGAGCTGCCACCTACCAGGGAATACAGCTGTTTACTTATTTCTTTCATTGTCTTTCCAAATCTTGAATTTCCGTAAGGGAAATTTTCTTTTTCTGCTCTTGGAGACATGTGAAATGATAAGCAATAAATAACAATTTTGGCCAAAAATATTATACACCAGAAAGATTAAAGGCCCCTTTCATACCAGTCTTGCATGGTAAGTCAATGTAATAAGGGGCAGTTTTTGCCATCCAGAGAAATAAGTCATGTGGTACAAAATACGTCATCTGCAGCACGTTTTCTATAGGGGGACATTTGCAGCCTAAAACAAAAAAATTTGAAATACGTGTCTGACACATCCAATGCTGATCATGATTAAACTCTTTGTTACCTTTATTTTCACACCACATGTCATTCTCTTTTTGTTTAATGTCACACTGTTGGGGTGTTTCACTTAAAAATATTGAATTTCATCACCATTATTCCATGACATCTAACACAAGTGCTAGAAGCGGAAGACAATGAAGAACTATTGTCTGGATTCCATTCAGTAATGCATTTCATAAAACTAAATATTTTTCACTAAAAGACAAAGAGGGCAAATTGTCCCCTTGTATGGGTGGCCACTTTCTACACAATTTTGTTAATAACAGAATCAATACACAAAATAAGGAGAAACAAATAAAAAAAAAAGCTGAGCAGCTCCAATTAAGGCAAACAGAGGTCTATAAGACACCTTGTCCAAGAGGGCCCATCAAGCCAGACTATGGCTGCAGTGAAAGACCTCTTATTGGAGAAATAATGGCATTTGTATAACACCTTATTAATTCCTCTTCATCTGATTGGAGGATTGGTGGTCACATGCCATGGGTTATTCAGCACTATAATGGCCGTGTGTTATCCATCCTGTGTTAGTGTGTTATACTAGTATGAACACATGGCACATCTCTTTGGATCTGAAGGGTAAGATCACGTGTCTCTTTGGTTTTGAAGGGCATGCATCCATTGTGTCACAGTAGTATGTAAGATTATGCCATGAGCATGTGCTGTAAATACCCTTTATTGTCCGTGTGTTTTTCCCTTCAGTGCCTGACAATTCCACTCGCATGACGTCACATGAAGTCCCTCTATACCTACAAACTATGCCACAACTCAATAGACCACTGCAGCTTTGGGTATTGCACATTGCAATCGTTCACTATAGGTACATAAACGCGTAGCTAGCTAGTAGACAACAAACCATGGTACTACCACAAGGACAAACACAAATCCATAGTGACCACCTAAACACAAATTTAATCAACGACTATATCAAAGTTAAAAGGTGCTATATAAAACAAATAATGAATGGTTTTCATTCGTGCAGTAGTATAATTTCATTTGTTGAAAGATTTAATGTTCTATTCAACTCGGATTTGCCTCGTTGAATAGAATGTTCAATCTTTCAATTCATGAAGTAATTCATACCATTGCACTCATAAACATTCATTATTTGTATATTATTAATAATCTTACCAATTACAATATATTGATTTGAAACAGAATCTTCTGGAAAGTTCAAATTCATGAATACAGTACTTTATTCTTGATACCTTCCATGAACTATAAGACCAGTCTGCTGACGGTACATGCAAGATTTAGTGTAACAAAGCATCATTTGACTGACAATTTTATCTTTCTTTTATGAGCCAAGGGTAATATTAAGAGAAGCAGCACTAACCTTAGCAATGGCATGCTCACAACTCTGTTTAAAATTTTGTAAATAAACAAACTGTGACCCCGCAAACTGCAATATAATTCTTGACAATGTTAAATCGAAATTGTAGATGGTACATCCACCTACACATTATACGAGATCAATGAAAAATGTATACTGTATATACAATTTCAAAATTTATCCTAAGTGCCCTTCGAGTGCCCTTCAAGCTCTTGAATAGATTTCATTCATGAGGTGACAAAGAAAAAGGAGACATATGAACTGTCACACAGTTACTTTCATCAGAAGCATGTCTTCAGGTGCTTACTACTGAGAATCTCCAACAAATTCTTCAGAGCCAGCAATTCTGCTTCAAGTTCAGTGCCACAGGTGGCATGATACATAAGTTACATCCAGGCAAACTCTTGCCTATGCAACAGGATGTACTGCATATTCCATGTTCATTCATAATCCTGTTTGGGAAGCCTGAAAGAGGGGCTGAGCAAACAGAGTCTGCTCCTTAGGGTAGGCAAACCTAAGACCTCTCTAAGCATTAAGAAACCATACAGAAAGTAGCATACGACATACTGAAGGGGTGGAAAGGGGCATTTTCAACTTGAGGCATAGGTATACAGGATGCTACTTTATGATTTCTTTGAACTGTTGTCATTTGTGTTTCAGGGTGGCAATACAGATGGGGAGGGAGCACATTAAGTTTTCCCTAGGGGCAAAGCTCAATTCTCCCAGGCGAGGACAAGAATTAAAACCTGTAGATTTGTTCAGCTTCTGACGGTTCAAAACTGATGATAATGGCAGAAAAATCACCCTATCTAAGGGCATGAGAATCATGCCCTGAGGCCCATTACTCAACAGATGTGTAGGTATTCACAAAAAACACAAGTTAAGGAAAGAACTTCATGTCTGCTGGATACCATATATACCAAACTTTCAAGCAACAAACTAATGTATGGTACAGACTATGAAAACTTAAAAGGAAAATACAATTGTTTGTCTTGTAAAGTGGATACATCTTAACTCGTACCCTTGGACTGAAGCTAGTTTCAATTAGCCTGACCATACTTCTTAATAACAGACAGAGACACAATAGTATGCAAGGCTTCAGAATCCTTGGGTAAGTCTGTTAATTACAAGTTATTTAAGATTCACTTAGTCGGGCCAGACATGGTATTAAAGGTTTAAGGGTAATTACAAGATACTGGTGCTACCCTCTGAGTCACTAGATATATGAGACTATACTGGAAATTGAGGGTTAATTTTGTTTCCCATGATTTATTTCTTAACTTGACACACACAATCAGGATCGAGGACATCTCTGGAAATGAAAAGCTAAACTGAAAACCTTTAATAAGACCCATGAAGTGGACAATTCTGTCCTGCAAAGAGTTTCCACCTTGTGAAATGTGAAACTATTGCACCTTGAAATTAATTTCACACTCAGCATAGAAGAGGTTAAATAGTCCTTGTACTTGACATGAAACCTCACATTTATAAAACAAAATAGCACAGGATGCAAACTAAGAACCAGTTTGAACTAAGAGAGAACTTAACCTGATAAGCTCAGATTACTTTTTCAATGAAAGCTCTGTTCAGAGGGGGCTTCAACATAATCTGAAAGCAAAGGAACTAAGGCCATATGAAGATTAAGAAATAATAAGAGGATTATTGGTTTGCAAACTTTTTATCCATCTACAAGTGGTCTACCTGTGACCTCTGACTAATAATAAAATCCTCTTTTCTGCTCAGCCTTGCATTTTAGTGGTGATACGCAAAACGTGACGCCATTTGCTTCCATATTAGTAAATGCACTGTAGGCTTGAGGCCACATATTATGCTGTGTAACAGACCTAAAATGTTTACGTATTGAGATAACTTACTGCTCTTGCAAATGAAGTCTCTTTGACTGACACTCCAACCAATCACATAATAGTACAAAGTTTCTTAACCCCCTTTACTCCCTCAATAAATGAAATTTTCTACCTGCTCCTTTTTAATAATGAATGGCCCCCTTAACTCATTACCCTCTGAAAAACTAGTCTAAAATAGAATGTCAAATAGTCCTGGTTCCATACTGTTCCTATGTAGCTCTCTGACCCCGATGACAGAATCTAAATGTGAAGTACATGGGCCATTGTAAAGGGAGCCAAGAAATTTTGAATTATGAAGGTAATATCTTGGAGGTAACACTGCAATGTTTTAATGGAAGAAGGCTTTCATACTTCCAAAATAACATTGCATTTACCCTTAAACACTGCATGTACACTTTTAGCAAGTTGAGGTTTTCTCAAACAGAGCATGAATGCCATGTGATTTTGATGGTTGAATACACAAATGCATGGACACTGGATATGAGACCTGTAACTTTGAAAAGTGCTACAAAGAGGCTATGTATTGTCAGATTTATTCCAAACCAGTGCTAATCAGTAAAATTCAATTTTTCAACAATTTATAAAACCAAAAGATCACCAAGGCAACTTTTGGTACCAATATCAAGTTTGGCAGTCGAGTTAAATATTACTTTAGGACACAAATTAATGTTAATAGGATACATGACCAAAGTCTTTGCCATTATACATAACTTAAAATTTATGGGAAAATTTCAGAGCATGAAAGAATGTCAAGATTCATAACACAAACAGGGAAATGGTAATCCTGAAAATATTTCATGAACTGCTAAAGATACTAAGTTACCTCCACTCACTGCAAATGACTTTTAATGAAAATGGTAACGCAATTATCATAAAACTTACTGAACTTTCCCCCACCCCTCTGACAACCAAACAGTGTGGTACTATTGAATCCTGGGAATCCTACAAATTAGCCAGTGCCCTATGTAAGAAGGAGATTCGTAAGGCTCATAGGGCATTTATATTAGGCATTGCAAAGGACTCAAATCATAATTTGAAGAAATTCTGGAGATTTATTAGCTCCCAAAAAAGGACATCCAGTGTGACATCTCTCTACTTTGGTGAAACCTTATTTACTTCTGCAAATGAGATTGCCCAAAATTTCATGCACTTTTTTGCCTCCCATGGATCCCAGCCATACATACCAGTGGATGTTTCAAATTTGGACTCATCTTGTGACTCGTCAAATGTTTCTATCAATTTCTCTAGTTTTACTGTGAATGAGGTCAATGACATCCTACAGCACTTAAACACAAGTAAATCAGCTGGTCCAGATGGGATTTTGCCAATTTTTCTTAAGCTTGGAAGAATGTTGCTATCCCATGTCCTGTGTCAATTCTTTAACTTTTCTGTCTCTAATAGAATGGTACCTTTGGAATGGAAAATGGCAAATGTTGTACCTGTTTACAAAGGGTCACCGAAGCCAGCAGCTGTTGCTTCAAGCTATAGACCAATTTCATTAACACCAATTGTTAGTAAAATTTTGGAAAAGCTTATTTGTTCAAGGTTCATGAAATTC